>JADLZN010003483.1:0-25226 GCA_018155175.1 Sinocyclocheilus anophthalmus
TTACATGTATTCCGTTACTCCCCAAGCCTGCCCCTGGGTGGCAAGATATATAGCAGACTCTCGTCACTTAATGGCACGAAGTGGTGCCCGCAGAATAACATAGGTTATATAGACAATCGGCCTAGTTTTTGGGTCAGACCTGACCTGCTAAAGAGAGATGGTCTCCATCCCTTCTGGGCTGGTGCTGCTGTCCTATCTAGTAATATGTCATATGGCACTTGACTATCTGGGACCCAAGTCAGGAAGCAGACAGACTGGCTAAACCGACCATCTGTTAGCCATCACACATCACAAAATACAGCTAAATTACAGCACATAGAATCACCTAGATATTATAATATAGACACTGTGTCTGTTCCCCGAACCAGTAAAAACAAAAAAAACTCCCAAACCCATCTAAGCATAAATATTTAATTGGTGTTCAACAAATAAAAAACAGATGTGATACAGATAATCAAAAGATAAAATTGGACTTATTAAACATTAGATCACTTTCTTCAAAAGCACTTTTTATAAATGATATAATCAAAGATCACAAATTAGATGCACTTTATCTGACCTCGCTAAAACTAGACGATAACCTGACTTTAAATGAGTTGATACCCCATTATTGTTATAAACATAAGCCTCATCCTAAAGGCAAAGGCAGAGGTGTTGCTACAATTTATAGTAATATTTTCAGCATTACTCAGAGGTCTGGTTTCCAGTACAATTTATTTGTAATGTTATAAAAGCACCATCACTTTGTAGTTTAAATGATAAATCACATTTAAAATTAATATTGGCTACTGTATACAGGCCTCCTGTCACAAATCAAGCCTCCGTGGCTCCCTCCGATCCCCACCAGAGGGAACCCTCACCGGAGTACTAACTGTTCCTTAGGACTTAATTTCCCATCATCCCATGCCTGAGACTGATTTACCTATACAGGTGCTTATCATTATCATGACTATTTAATCAGTGCCTAACTTGCGATGTCTTGATTTTGCTACTGCTGACATTACTGAGCGTTTATACCTTGCTTGATTACCTGTTGCCTACCTGGATTGTTTAGACCTGTCGGATTGTTCGCTGCCCGCCTCTTTGATCTTGCTCTGTGTTTGGATTTACTCTCTCCTCTGTCTGCCGCCGGCCTCGATCCCTTTGCATGGACTCTGGTTACGATTCTGCCTTGCCTACTTTACCCCTGTATGCTGTTGACTGAACTCTGCCTGTCTATTGTTAATAAAGCTGCACATGGATCCCAACGTCACTGAATCTTCATTACAGAAGACTTCGCCACAAGTCGATCCAGCGGCTTTCTATCATTTCACCACGGAGGTAACCACTCAAGCGTCAGTACTGGCTTCCCAGCAACAACAGCTTAACCGACTTACCTCACTCACAGAGGAGCTGGTGACGACTCTGCGAGCACTGCGGTTACCACCACCCGAGGAGAGTTCTCCACCGTTTAACCCACCTCCACACGCTCCGGTAACGGCTGCCGTCACCACCAGCCCTCGCCTAGCATTTCCAGAAAAGTTTGATGGATCACCCACGAAGTGTAAGGGGTTTCTGCTCCAATGTTCGATGTTCGTTAATCAACAGCCCATGTTATACCCCACGGACAATAGCCGCATTGCCTTTGTTTGTTCGCTCCTAACTGGTAGGGCGTTGGATTGGGCCACGGCGGTGTGGAGTGAGGACCGCATCGTTTTCCCCTCATTTACCAGTTTCATTCAACGCTTCAAGGAGGTGTTTGAACACCCCGAGGGTGGCAAAGAGGTAGGCGAGCAGTTATCCCTCCGTCAAGGAAAAAGTTCAGCAGCTGACTACGCACTATCCTTCCGCACGCTCGCTGCTCAGACAGGGTGGTTGGATGATCCCCTCAAGCTCCTCTTCCGCAAGGGACTCAATGCCGACCTACAATCTGAACTGACCTGCCGTGATGAGGGTAGCTCTCTGGGACAATTCATTGAGCTGGCGATTCGCATTGACAACCTCATCCGCTCTCGACGACCTCCTCGCTTCTCTCCGGCTCCCATGGCTATGAGGCATTTACCACCTGAGACTGAAGCGATGCAGATCGGTTATACTCATCTCAGTGCGGAGGAGAGAGAGAGACGCGTTCGCCAGAACCTCTGTCTATACTGCGGTCTCTCTGGTCATATGAGAGCTTCCTGCCCCACTCGACCATCTCGCAACCCTTCCGCAGAAGTGAGTCAGACTTCCATATTACAAGTACCAGTTACTTTAAGGGTTAATGGGGAGTTTATTGACACTATGGCTCTTATAGATTCTGGGGCAGCAGGAAATTTCATTGATTCCGAATTCTCCAAAACTCGTAAAATTCCCCTTTTTCCATGTGAATCTCGTTTGGCAGTGGCAGCATTAGACGGGCGTCCTTTGGGCTCTGGTCGGATTCAGTTCACCACAGAGGATTTGTTGCTACGTACAGGAGCTCTCCACACTGAGACGATCCGTTTATTTGTTTTCCAGTCCCCTCAGACACCCATTATCCTGGGACTGCCCTGGCTCGAGAAGCATAACCCATGTATTTCCTGGTCCAAGAAACAGATAACCCAGTGGTCTGACTCCTGCCGTCGACATTGTCTGAACCTGACTCCTCACGAGACTGAGAATAACCCAATCGCTGCACCCAAAATTCCCACGGAGTATCACGACTTAATCGAGGCCTTCAGCAAGGCCAAGGCATCTCAATTACCTCCCCATCGTTCAAATGACTGTGCTATCAATCTTCTATCGGGTTCACATCCCCCCAAAGGCCGAGTTTTTCCCCTGTCACAACCCGAGTCTGAAGCCATGGAGTCATATATCAAGGAGGAGTTAACTAAGGGCTTCATTCGACCCTCCACCTCACCTGCTTCAGCCGTATTCTTCTTCGTTAAAAAGAAAGATGGAGGTCTCCTTCCTTGCATTGACTACCGTGGTCTAAATGAAATCACTGTTAAATTCCGTTACCCCCTACCTCTAGTCCCAGCAGCCTTGGAACAACTGCGGACGGCCAAGTATTTCACCAAGTTGGACCTTCGCAGTGCATACAATCTCATCCGTATCCGGGAGGGGGATGAGTGGAAGACGGCCTTCTCCACTACGTCTGGGCACTACGAATATCTTGTTATGCCGTTCGGGCTGTCGAACAGTCCTTCTGTATTTCAGTCATTTATTAATGATGTGTTCCGAGACATGCTAAACTGTTGGGTCATCGTATATATGGATGATATCTTGATCTACTCGGACTCCTACAAGGGTCACGTCAAGCATGTTCGTTCTGTTCTCCAGTGTCTCATTACCCATCAACTGTATGCCAAGTCTGAGAAATGTGAGTTTCACCAGAGCACTGTGTCCTTCCTCGGATATGTGATCAGCTCTGGAGGGGTAGCCATGGATGACAAGAAGGTGCAATCTGTGGTTAACTGTCCTCAGCCTGCCACTTTAAAGGAGTTGCAATGATTTCTGGGATTTGCTAATTTCTATCGATTCATTCGCAATTTCAGCACAATTGCAGCACCTATGACATCGATGATCAAGAAGGGGAGACGTCTCGTCTGGACACTGGCTGCCAGTTCCGCATTCCAAGAACTTAAGGAGAGATTCACCACCATCCTGCATCATCCCGATCCTGAGCAGGAGTTCATTGTGGAGGTGGATGCTTCCAGCACTGGTATCAGCGATATTCTTTCTCAGCGACAGGGTACTCCTCCTAAACTGTTTCCTTGTGCATTCTTCTCCCGCAAACTCAGCCCTACAGAGCAGAATTACGATGTCGGCAATCGAGAACTCCTCGCTATGAAGGCAGCGTTGGAGGAGTGGCGCCATTGGCTCGAGGGAGCTAAGCACCCATTTACAGTGCTGACTGATCATCGCAATCTGGAGTATTTGAGGTCCGCCAAGAGACTTAATCACAGGCAGGCAAGATGGTCTTTATTCTTTACACGATTTGACTTCACTGTGACATACCGCCCAGGCACCCAGAACACGAAAGCAGACGCTCTGTCAAGACTCTATGAGTCATCCTTGCAACCACCCTCCAGTGAGTCCATTATCCCTTCTACCCTGGTTCTCGCCCCCATACAATGGGATATCATGACGGAGATCACAGAGGCTCAGGCCACCGATCCACCACCAGCCGAAAGCCCACCTAATCTCACTTACGTGCCGCGTGCCCTGCGTCAAAGAGTCATTCAATGGGTTCACTCGACTCCCAGTTCTGGTCATCCAGGTATCGCCGCCACTGTTCAACTACTCACCAATCGCTTCTGGTGGCCCACTTTGCAGGCAGAGACTATCGCATACATCCGGAACTGTCCCACGTGCAATATAACCAAACCCTCTCACCAACTACCTGCAGGTCTCTTACAACCTCTACCCATTCCACAACGCCCCTGGTCACATATAGCCATAGACTTTATCACTGATCTACCCTTGTCCAGGGGTCACACCACTATCCTCACAGTAATTGACCGTTTCTCTAAGGCCTGTCGCTTGATCCCTTTGCCCAAACTGCCCACTGCTCTGGAAACGGCTGAATCCTTATGCAATCACGTGTTCAGGTTCTATGGTCTTCCTGAGGACATAGTCTCCGATAGGTTGCCACAATTCACCTCCCGAGTCTGGTCGGCCTTCTGTCAAAAGCTGAATATCAATGTCAGCCTCACCTTTGGTTATCACCCTCAGTCCAATGGCCAGGTGGAATGTTTAAATCAGGAGCTCACCCGCTACCTTCGCTCCTACTGCCACCAAAATCAGGCTGACTGGAGTCGTTATCTGTTCTGGGCTGAATATGCTCAGAACTCCCTACGCAAGCCAGCCACAGGCCTCACTCCTTTCCAATGTGTTCTGGGTTTCCAACCTCCCCTATTCCCATGGTCCGGGGAGCCTTCCGACTTACCTGCTGTTAACTCATGGCTCCAATGCAGCGAGGTGACCTGGAATGAGGCACATGTCCACCTTCAACGGGCTGTTCGTCGAACAAGGGAACAAGCTGATCGTCATCGGTGTGCCAATCCCAACTATCAGCCGGTTCAGTGGGTCTGGCTGTCTACCCGTGATCTTCGTCTGAGGCTCCCTTGCAAGAAACTCAGTCCCAGGTTTGTGGGTCCATTCAGAATTGTCAGACAAATAACTCCTGTTTCATTTCGGTTGGCGTTGCCATCCAATTATCGTATCTCACCCACTTTTCATGTGTCTTTGCTTAAGCCCGCTGGTGGTTCGAGAGGAGCGGAGGACCAGGAGGAGGCTGGTGACCAGGGAGTCCCTCCCATCATCGTGGACGGCGAGGAGGCGTATCAAGTTCACGAGATCCTGAATTTTCGTCGCCGGGGCAGGTTAATCCAGTATTTAGTGGATTGGGAGGGGTATGGTCCGGAGGAATGGTCCTGGGTCGACGCAGAGGACATTCTGGATCCCTCTCTTACCACTGACTTCCATAGGACTCACCCGGATAAACCAGCCCCAAGACCTCGTGGAAGACCCCGGCGTCGTTTGCCTCCTCGCATCAGGAGCCGCTCGCAGGGGGGGGGGCTCTGTCACAAATCAAGCCTCCGTGGCTCCCTCCGATCCCCACCAGAGGGAACCCTCACCGGAGTACTAACTGTTCCTTAGGACTTCATTTCCCATCACCCCATACCTGACATTGATTACTTGCACAGGTGCTGATCATTACCATGACTATATAAGCAGTGCCTGCCTTACACTCATTGCGAAGTCTTGTTTTGCTACTGCTGACATTTCCGAGCGTTTATACCTTGTTTGATTACCTGTCGCCTACCTGGATTGTCTAGACCCGTCTGATCAATCGCTGCCTGCCTCTTTGGCCTTGCATTGTAATTGGATTTACTCTATTCTCTGTCTACCACCTGCCTCGACCCTTTGCATGGAGTCTGGTACGATTCTGCCTTTCTACTTTACCCCTGTATGCCTGTCGACGGAACTCTGCCTGTCCTTTTTGGTTAATAAAGCTGCACACTTGGATCCCCACGTCCTGAATCCTCATTACACCAACACATAGAACACGAAGTAACTTTAGACCTCTACTACTCAGAAGACAAATACAATTAGCGCAATGACAACGAGGTGCAGGCAGGGTATCATATAGAGGGATAATTGAGTTAAAATGATAAACAGTTTTTTGGGGGGGAATTCATGATCTACCAATAATAAAAAACAGTTGCTAATGATCAAACAGAATGAATTTACAAGCAAGCGGACAGGGAAGTTTAAATGAAAATTAACTAATGGAGTTTAACACCTAAAACATAGACTCAGGAGAGCGCCCTCAAGTGGGCCAGTCCAGGGGCCCCACCCCCCCGACCCAACAAACCCCAAGAACCACTGTGACAGTTTCAGAGAGTTGGATTATTTGCATCCTCAGTAATCAACAATGATTAAACCATCTTCTTACAGCCGATTAGCACACGAAAACAAACAAAACAAAAAAAAGTAAAATCATCTCATCGCGGTTCCAATGTTAAAACGTTCAATAAGTCGCCGTCACTAGATCATGTTAAAACTGTGCCATTTAAAGCACAACGAAGAAGGTTTTTCCCTGAGGTACTTACACGTGAAAGAGCCGCGTCGCTTCTGCTGCATTTTCGAATAGGTGCCTCCTCTCCCTCTGGCCTCATGGGATAGTACCGTCGTCCATCGTATATGCTGTGGAAGCTATGTAGCATCCGGGTACTTTTCGCCTACTTTTTTTTCGAATACTATGAATTCGGACATGCTACTCGCCTCGCATACTGTTTTTCGCTTACTATATAGTATGGAAGTATGCGATTTCGGACGCAGCTCCAGTTTTTAAAAGCCCCAGTCCTTTCAGTTAGTGTTGGTCGGTCCTCAAACGTCATTCCAGTTCCAGTGTCTCCTACATTCCCCGTGTGATCATTAAATACTGTGAATTGAAGTTATCTCCGTGTCTCCTTGTTCCCCGCTCTTGCCTCCCTAGAAGTATGACATTTTACAGTGAGGAGTTTTTTTCTGTGATGCTTTATAACAATAAAAACTATTCTTTCCTTGTGTTTCTGCAAAACCCTGAGCATAGCTAATGTGTAAAGACCAAATACAATACACCATTTTCCAATGTCCTATCCCCTTTAGGGTTAAGAGAAACATATACATATGGAAATTTCCATCATATCATCACAGCATATGGTGTCCTTCTAACACACTTTTTCATAGAGTGTTGCATACTAATTAGTATTACCAGTACACTGCTTCATTAATATAATTGTTCAAGAATATGCAGTTTTACTATTTAAAAAGTGCCATGCTCAAAAAGGTGTATGTCTTAACATAATGTAATTCAATGCGGTATTTAAAAAATAAAAATATCTGATAGGAATCGTTTTTTTTATTAATTTTTTATATTTTATTTACAAACAATCTAATGGTGAAGTGTTTAAATCATAATGTTTCCTGAATTTGGATAATCCACATTTTGTATGACCATTACTCATTTTTGTGTAACTTTTATGTAATGACTGACAAATCAACCTGCCTTTTGCACCTTCCACTGAAATTAGTTTTGCCTACACAACTGTGCAAATACAAACAGGCAAACTGTCATTACGCACAAAAACAACCACTTAATACCATAGGAAAAAGTATAATACATCAACACAACGATGACAATTGTCACCGTGTGGTTTTCATAATGGGGTAACTTACAAACAAAAAGGACTTTACATTTTCAAAACGTATAAGCATTTAAACTTCTTCACACTTTAAACATATTAAATTTTTTAATTATACAGGAAGTGTAATGATACGAGAACCACACAAAGAAGAGCTTTCTTATGGTTATTGACCAAAGTCCTCTATTTTTGTTATTAATCTTTTTATTTAAATGTCTATACTTTTTAATGTCATGAAAGTTTTTTTTAAAGCGTGTCCAATGGGTCCTGTCTTTGATTCTTACCAAGCCAGTAGTTCCCACTCATATGACCGACAAAGATTTCTCTCAGGGAATGTTTTTGTGAGGTTTCCCCTGTACCTATATTGTTTTCTTTTTTATGGCCCCATGCACGTGTACAGGTAGAGGAAATATTCTGCTGTATGGGTTACAGCAGAATTACGCATTCCAAGTCTAGGTCAGTGACTGTGAGTGTGGCCCAATCTGACATTAGTACCCTGATCGATACGAAAAAACAGTCCCAAATTGACGCAGAGTTGCAAGCTAATCGTCAAGCTATTAGAGAGCTGACTGCTCAAGTGTCCTCACTGACCCGACACATGACACTGGCGAACCAGACTGTTGACCGTACCGGCAACTCTAGTACACCTGTTAAGCACCCACAATCTCTGACAGTTGAGAAAAAGGGTAGATGCCCCGACTGCATAATGAAAGAGACAATGAACTGTCCCCATTGTTTTGTTTGTGGTCAGGCAGGACATCGAGCCATAGGATGCTTGCAGCGACGAACGTTGGAAAACGGGAAGAGGTCGCTGGAGAAGGGCAGCCAGTGACCGTGAACAGTGTTAAGCCCACAGATACGGTTAAACCGTCAGCCACATCATGTCAATTGGACCCAAAGAAACGTATGGCCCAGCTCATTGGAAAACGTTGAACTATTTCCTATAACATCAATGGTGTGCCAATAGAAATGCTATTAGATTCAGGAGCCCAGGTGACTATGGTTAGCAAAACCAGGATAGATAGGGCATCACCCCATGTCAAAATTCAGCCACTTCAGTCGCTCCTTAACAGTCAGTCCCTTAAAATCTCTGCAGCCAATGGTACTGAAATACCCCTCGAGGGATGGGCAGAGGTTGACCTACAGATTCCTAGTAAGCACCATGGGTCTGTGACAATCAGAGTACCCCTTTTACTCAGTCAAAGCTGCCACTGTCCCTTGCTAGGTAGCAACGTCTTAGCGGAAATCATCAAAGAACATGGCGACACTGTGGATGTGATCGCTATCCTAACGGATTCTTTAAGTATTCCAGAGAACACCGTTGAGGCGTTGGTCTCTCTCCTTCAGATAACAACCACGGATGAGCCAAAACCATGTGTTGTACGCATCAGTAAGAGAGGTGTTACCATCCCTGCAGGCAAAGTCTATGAGGTGCAGTGTCGAGTTAAGGAGGTACCAGGGAACTGCATCATGTTATTTCAGCCTCTCACTGAGAATACCTGTCCGGTCGGTTTAGACCTGTTTCCGTCCCTGGTAGACGTTCCCTGGGGGTCCTCAAAATGCGTTAAAATTCCCATTCAGAACTCAACCCGACACACCATTTACTTGACCCAAAGAACAGTTCTGGGCACTCTTGAAGAGCTCACTGATGTGAAGCCTGTCCTGGACCCCAAGCCCATGCCATGTGAGTCTGTCCAGACCTGTGCAGCCCAGTTAAGCACAGACTCTCCGATCTGTCGGAACAAAGAGCTAGATAGACAGGGGTTGCCCCAAGCCAAAGATAAGTGGCACCCTCCAGTTGATGTATCACATCTACCAGAGGAGGAACAGAGAATCGTCAGGGAAATGCTATATGAACAGTCTACTGTTTTTGCCAAAGACGATGCAGATATTGGGTGTATCCCTGGTTTACAACTAAGAATCAACCTCAGGGATGACACGCCAGTACAAAAGTCATATAATGCCATTCCAAAACCCTTGTATTGGGAGGTCAAAAATTATGTCCGGAATTTACTTGACCGTGGCTGGATTCAGAAATCGACGTCAGCTTATTCCTCTCCAGTCGTAGGTGTGAGGAAGAAGAACATGAGCTTACGCCTCTGTGTCGACTTCCGGGGGTTGAACAGCAAAACCATCCCCGACCGTCACCCTCTGCCACGTATCCAAGACCTGTTGGATAATTTGGGGGGCCACTCCTGGTTCTCCACACTCGACCAAGGTAGTGCTTCCCATCAGGGTTTTGTCGAAGAAGGTTGCAGACACATGACTGCTTTCAGCACACCTTGGGGGTTCTAGGAGTGGGTACGTCTCCCTTTTGGCCTTACCAACGTGCCAGCGGCATTTCAGCGCTGCATGGAGGGCATACGAACCAGTCTGAGGGATGAATGCTGTTCCCCTTACCTGGATGACGTGCTCTGTTTCTCTAAGACCATCCATGACCACATCGAGGACCTGAGGAGAGTGCTGGGTCGCCTTTGGGAGTGCGGTGTGAAACTGCGGCCGACCAAGTGTGAGATCTTCAAACACCAAGTGCGGTATTTGGGACGGTTGGTTACCAGCGAAGGTGTCCAAGTGGATCTTAAGGATCTGGAAGCGGTGTTGAAGTTACAGGAGAGGAAACCAAAGAACGTTGGGGAGGTCCGATCTTTACTGGGGTTCTTGGGGTACTATCGCTCCTTTATCCAGGATTTCTCCCGAATAGCACGACTGTTCAAGCTCCAAGAACACCCTGAAGGTCCCGCGCTTGTAAAGACTACCAAAAGAGGAAAGCGCGGTGACCACCTACCATCTAAAACACCTATCTGTTGGTCCTCGGAGCATAGTGCGCTAGTGTCTCACCTGGTAGACATGTTGACCAGTCCTCCCATCCTGACTTACCCCGATTTCGACTTACCCTTTGTCCTGCACACTGATGCATCTAATGAAGGCTTGGGGGCCGTACTGTACCAGGAACAGTGTGGTAAACTACGGGTTATTGCATACGGATCAAGGACACTCACGCCTGCTGAAAATAATTACCACCTCCATTCTAGCAAGCTGGAGTTCCTCGCTTTGAAGTGGGCTGTGTGTGATAAGTTTCGGGATTATCTGTACTACGCCCCTACTTTCACCGTATATACAGATAATAACCCCCTTACTTACGTCCTGAGTACCGCCAAGCTGAGTGCTGTAGGGCATCGCTGGGTGGGTGAATTGGCCGACTTTTATTTCACCATCAAGTACAGGCCAGGCAAGACTAACATGGACGCAGACACTCTGTCCCGATTTCCAATGAGACTCACAGACCACCTGAGAGAGTACACTGAGATAGTGCCGCCTGAGGTGGTGTCTACCATCTGGCAGGGAAATCAGGCTGAGAGGGAAGAGGATGTGCCGCGGACTGTGGGTCTCCAGATTTGTGTAGAGGAGAATAATCTTCCTGCTGCGTGTATGCCTGTGTTTACTTCTGAGGATATCAAAGATGCTCAGAACAGGGATGAGGCCATCTGTGAAGTGGTTAAATTGAAAAAAAGTGGATGGAATACAAAGGACAAGGATCGGAGTTCAATATCATTTGGAAAACGACGGCTAATACACGAGTGGAAAAGACTAAAGTTGAAAAAGGGGATCTTGTACAGAGAGTCTGGGCCCAATCAACAACTGGTTCTTCCGAAAGCACTGATGCCCATGGTGCTGAAACATCTCCACGATGGCATGGGACACATCGGAGCTGATAAAGTTATCCATCTTGCCCGACAACGGTTCTACTGGCCTTATATGCAGAGTGACATCGAGGACTATGTTATCCGCCAGTGTCCTTGCATTAAGCAGAAGCGACCTACTGTCCATGAAAAAGCACCAATGGGGTCCATTGTTACTACTGCCCCTTTTGAGTTGCTCTCTGTCGATTACTTACACCTCAAGCCTAGTAAGGGGGGTACATACTTGTGCTCATAGACCACTTTACTCGTTTCGCACAAGCTTATCCAACCCGGAATATGTCTGGTAAGACAGCTGCTGAAAAGATCTTCTCTGATTTCATTCCACACTTTGGATACCCTGAAAAGCTCCATCATGATCAAGGCCGGGAGTTCGAGAACACCTTGTTCCAGAGATTGCAGCAGCTGGCAGGGATTTCTCACTCTCGTACCACTCCCTACCATCCACAGGGGAACCCTGCTGAACGTCTGAACAGGACACTACTTCAGTTGTTAAGAACACTCCAAGAAGAGAAAAAGGCACAGTGGAAAGATCACCTCCCTAATCTCATTCATGCCTACAATTGCACAAGACACGAGGCAACGGGGTACTCACCGTTTTTCCTCCTTTTTGGGAGACATCCTCGGTTGCCTGTTGACCTGATCTTCAATCTGAATTCGGATCAGCAGGTACGGACACAGCAACAGTATGCGCAGATGTGGGCTTCACGGATGCAGGAAGCATATCGGATAGCCGCAGAGAGCAGTAAGAGATCCTCTGAGAAAGGGAAAAGGTACTATGACCAACATGTCAGAGGAGCTGTGTTACAACCAGGTGATCGTGTGTTAGTCAGAAACCTGTCTGAGAGAAGGGGTCCAGGCAAACTCCGGCCATACTGGGAACAAAAGATCCATCGAGTCATTGAGAGGATAAAGGATAGTCCAGTATATCGGATTCACGAAGTAGATTTAAGTACTTCTGATGATGAGCAAGACTGTTCCTAAAACCTTAGACCTTTGCCTGTGTATGAGAGAAAGACTGTCGGACACCACCTACCAGAATCAGAGTCTCATTGTGGATTGAGAGCTGTAGCTCCTGAGTATCAGCCGCTAAGTCAAACTCTGGAGTATGAGGATGTCAGACGAACGGAACTGTTGGATTCTCTGGAAACATCGTAGAAAATACCGGTAAATTTGCATGCTAGACCATCACCATTTGTGGAGAGACAGGAGTTGCACAAGGATGACATAGGGGAGGATGGAACCTTCGACCAGCCGGAAACCGACGCCACAGTTGGCCTAGCACCAGCAAGGGAAATAGAACAACAAGTGAGGAGATCCACGAGGCAGGTCAAGCCCAGAAATCTTCTTATGTATGACCAGCCAGGAATACCTTCTTACCGGCCTTGGAGATTAGGAGCAAACCCGATGTGTGGTGCCCTTTATCCAATGCCTATCTTACCATTGACTCCTGAAGTGAGTTATTACTCTCAACCAGTCGCATGGGTTTATTGAAGAACTCCTGTGCATGAGAATAAGCAGGATATTGACATCGTAAACTGACTTGATATTTTGACTAATGACTGTTTTGACAAGAGACTTGTGAAGAGTGAGCTACTCACCTGATAAACAGTAGGGACTACAGACATATTTTTATTCTCCTTGCTCTACCGCCGTAGTTAATGTTGTTCGGATGTCAGGAGACAGCTCTTTAAAGCACGGGGAGAGTGTGACGGGTAAGAGGAAATAATCTGCTGTATGTTAAAAAAAAAAAGAAGAATAATGTGTACCCCACCACTTTTATTACTTTTTGTTTTTAGCAGAAACTAAATTACAAAAATTTTTATGTTTTTCAGTATCTTCACACCAACCTGTAGAGGGGTGTGGCGCTTTAGTGGTTATCTAGGAAGCGACAGCTTAGTTCCGGTCATATTAAAACTGCACTCGACAATGCCGTAACGTGTCCGTCTTCTTATCCTCACAGGTATGGTAATAACTCTTTTAAAGTGGTTTTGTTACCATCATTTAGCATTACTATGAAGAAATTTTTGGAATGTGTGTGGACTCGCATGATATTTAGGTTTGAGAAAAAGGTACCCGTTTATCTGCTAACATTGTTTCAACCATAGTGATTGGTATCATTGTTGCATTTATACAAGTCAGTATTACATATGGAGAAGAAATGTATTTGAGTAAATGCAGTATTACTTCAGTATCTCAAAATATTACCAATACTACGTTATACAGCGGTATTTTCAACTGCATTGGGTTCTTTTGTTCATGCAGTTATGTCTATGTTCATATGGGAAATCTAATTACATTGCCTTGAATTTAGTAATATGAGTATTGTTTGAAGTGACAGTTGAATGTTATTTTATGGAGACTTTTGGTTTGATTTTAGACAATGTATGATGTGTCCACATTGCAACAGTGATTATCTGTCATATTAAAACTGCACTCGAGCAAGGCAATAACATGTCTGTCTCCTTATCACTCACAGCTTAGTGCGTGATTTGGCTTGTGCCGGCCCAGATTCCCCCTAGGTCTGGAACCGGTAACACGCTCTAGTGCGGGGTGTGGGCCCTTGCTGTGGATGGATAAAGTATCGTCGGTGGTTCACTGATAATGAATGTAACCATGCGCTGCATGGTGTTGTATGGCTCCAGCAATCGCTTAAATTACTCCCAGATCTTACATATTGGCTTAAGATGGTAGGCAATTCCTTCTGAGTGGTGTTTTCACCCACTTCATATTGGTCTTCGATGTGTGCACCCCCCAGCATTCCAAAGACCCAACATTTTCCCTTCGCCAGTGTTCCCCAATCGTCCTGGTTGTACTACCCATAGTCCCATCAAAATGATACAACCATGTTGTTATTTATTACGACTATCTTTAATATTTTTTATCTGATTGTAACTCAACACCTCTCCATTTAAATGTTGTACCTTTTTTTGTAGCAGAATTTTGCTTTCATCATGACACCACGCCCGTCTTCCACCAATCCTCCCCAATTTTTTATTCTTCTCTCATTCTTTTAATTGCAGTGACACGCAGTGGCCGAAGAGTATCATACATCCTTGTACTTGATACTGGACTTCCAGCAGCCCCTCCTCAAATCAAGTTGACACGTCTTTTCTGAACCTTGAGCAAAACTGACAATTCAAAATGGTGTTTAAACCATATACGCGATATAGTACCGTCAGGTATATTTCATCCCAAAATAAAATTCTGTCATCATTTACTCACCCTCAAGGCAATTCCAAACCTGTATAATCAAGCGCTAGCGGTTCGTTCTGGCAGGTCATGTGTAGTCAAGCCCATTAGCGGACCTCACTGATCCCATCTACCATGGGAATACGAAACCTATCGCTAAGCATTCATATATTTAGCATTGCGTTGGTTCAGGCAGGCCACGTCAGTCAAGCTCGCATCAGCCGACAGTCAGCTGTTCCTGATGTGTACCAACACCTGATGTGTCTTGACACCTATCACAAGCGGTCTATTTAAATTCCCATTCTTGAGCGTCTCTTCCATCGCATCACTGCTTGCAATTAACTCTCACTGCTGAACTTATGGCTGCATGCTAATTTAACACCAGTAATGAGAAAACTGCTACTCTTAGCACAAGTGATATTTATATCATTACTCACCATGTCCGATCCAGACTCGGATGACGAACAGATCCAGCTTTTCCTGGAAAACGCAGGCGAAAACTTTGATCCAGACAATGCTCCAACCGTGCACAGAAGTTCGCGACTGGCCAATAAATCACCTCCTCCGCTTATAGCAGACTGGCCTGCTGAAAAAATTATCACGACACTGTACAGTCATAACATCCAGGCACCTCTAGGAATCAACCACGAAGAACTCTTTCAATTCTTCCTGGAAACCAACTCAGAAACGCCCGCGACTCCTTCGACTCCAACTCCATCTGGTCCCAGGAAAGCCACTGCCAAACGTAGGCACTGCTCCCGTTCCACTAACCCACCGGTTACGAAGAAAAGGACAGAGAGATCCGGCAACATCGCACCGCTTGAGTCTACAGAGGATCTTGTGCTGTCAGCCCTTCAGAGCATTCAAACCTCCCTTACCAGCTTAGATGCTAGGATCCAAGTTCTGGAAAATCAGCCCTCCTCTTCTTCATCGATGCCTACTCCCACGGCTCCCGCTGCTGCTGCTGTCTTCACATCCACCACGGGACCAGCTGATCTTCTACCATGCAGGTCTCTTGCCACGGCTCTCCCAGTGCCCACCACCGGAGCCCCCTTTTTTCCACCAGCCGCTGCTATCTCTTCCCAGCTGCGCGCACAGATCCCCGCAGGTAATGATGCTAATTTGGTTAAAATCCTGCTGTGCTCAGAGGGCCAAGATAAACGCGTAGTAAACTGCAGAGAATTTTCTGTACTGTTGAAAGATAATGATCAACGGCTGTCAAATTGTTTAACTATGCCTGAGTTCAATGTGGCTTTTGGAGTCGTTAGAGACGTAATCTGCGAAGTGTATCCGTTGCGTAGGGCTGAATTAGACTCCTATCTAGCCATTATTTCAGATCTCGCTATGACTTACGGTGGGACTCTGTTCTACGAGTACCATAAATCTTTCTCAGCTAAGGCAGCTATGTACATCCAACGGTTCAACCAAAGACTGGACTGGTCCGTGGTAGACTTGGCTTTAATAAGTAGACATTTTACTGGTCACCGTGCTTTGTCTTCCTCCTTGTGTGGTTCTTTAGCGCATACTCCTTCTTTGTGCCCGAGAACTGCTAAACCTCCCGCAGGCCGCCTACCTAAAGATGAAGTTGCAGAAAAGGTTACCCCAGCGATTCATACACCTATGTGTTATAATTTTAACAAAAATGTGTGCAGGTTTCCTAATTGTAAATTTATCACCTTGCATGTATTGCGGAACGGACATCCCAAGTCCGTGTGTCCTCGATAATGCACGTTTCCAAGATAAAATAAAGCCTTCTCATCTGTCATGTTCCCTTAACTTGACCAGCTTTAAAAAGACCCAATCCCTGTTTGTGCATTATTGATAACGGGACTTATGCACGGTTCTTGGCCGTATTAAACACTCCTCCCAAAAAACCTCTTCATTGACATCTTCAGTCAACTCTTAAAGAGCCGGGGGGGGGGGGTGGGGGTCGGGAAAAGTAGTAGAAGTCTATTGGCAAACGGTAGACAAACGTCCTATTTGATATTTGATATTTGATAGTCCCCCTTTTCCAATTTTCGTATTAAACCCTTTAGGCATAGTCAAGGAAATATTCTGGTAATAAGGGGGGGGGGCGTTTAAAAAGTAGATCAGCCAGCCCCCATGACCACTGTTCTCATCCTACAGCGTCGATGCTTTTAAAATCATCGCGCTTCCCCGTCTCAGTGCACCTCTTCGATTCCATGTCGTAAAAAATATTTTTCTCTTTTCCAATCAAATCAAAGAGCTTTATTACCAGTATGTTTTACACATACGTGAATTTGTTTTCGTTGCCGAAGCTTCCATTGTAACAGAATGACATGACAGAACAAAACACCAGATCTAAACAATACAAAATGAACAGTAATAAGGAATAAAAATATATAAATCAACAATTGTATGTGCAGGTATATTACAATAGACAGTTTTTGTATGTACAGGTACTATATATTATGTGCAAATTTGAGGTGTAGGCTGAGTGTGTGTGTTAGATAAATAAGTATATGAGTGTATTATAGTGTGTGTTCCACAGTTATTGTTGTGTTCATGAGATGGATTGCCTGAGGATAGAAACTGTTCCTGTGTCTGGTTGTTCTGGTGTTCAGTGCTCTGTAGCGTCGACCAGATTGCAACAGTTCAAAGAGGGAGTGTGCTGGGTGTGAGGGGTCCAGAGTGATTTTGCCAGCCCTTTTTGCTCACTCTGGATAAGTACAGTTCCTGGAGAGAAGGGAGGGTTGTACCAGTGATTCTCTCAGCAGTCTGGACTATCCTCTGTTGTCTTCTGAGGTCAGATTTGGTAGCTTAGCTGAACCAGACAGTTATTGAAGTGCAGAGGATGGATTCAATGATGGCTGAGTAGAACTGTGTGAGCAGCTCCTGTGGCAGGTTGATCTTCCTCAGCTGGCGAAGGAAGTACAACGTCTGCTGGGCCTTTTTAACAGTGGAGTCTATGTGAGTGTCCCACTTCTGGTCCTGAGAGATTGTGGTGCCCAGGTACCTGAATGACTCCACTGCAGTCACAGTGTTGTCCATGATGGTGAGTGGGGGGAGTGCTGGGGGGTTCCTCCTGAAGTCCACTATCGTCTCCATTGTTTTGAGCGTGTTCAGCTCCAGGTTTTTGTGACTGCACCAGACAGCCAGCTGCTTGACTTCCTGTCTGTAAGCAGACTCTTCACCGTCCTGAATGAGGCCGATGAGTGTGGTGTCGTCTGCAAACTTCAAGAGCTTGACAGAGGGGTCTTTAGATGTGCATTCGTTGGTGTACAGGGAGAAGAGCAGTGGAGAGAACACAACCCTGAGGAGCTCAAGTGCTGATCGTACAGGTGCTGGATGAGAATTTCCCCAGCCTCACTAGCTTCTACCTGTCTGTCAAGAACGTTTGATCCCCTGAGAGCGATGTGGCAGGAAGCTGATTAAGTTGTGCAAAGAGGTTAGGGATGATTGTTAAAATGTCGAGCTGAAGTCCCCAACCGGATCTCTCATAAGTCCCTGTCTGTCTAGAAGTCAGACATAATGCAGTCCCCCTGTGTGACTGCATCGTCCATAGGACCTTTTTGCTCTGTAGGCAGCGAGGTGGGCCAGCACTAGTTTTTCAAAAGACTTCATGACCACGGATGTTAGAGCCACAGGCCTGTAATCATTAAGTCCAGTAATTTTGGGTTTATTTGGGACGGGGATGATGGTGGAACGTTTGAAGCATGAAGGGACTTCGCACAGCTCCATTGATCTGTTGAAGATCTGTGTGAAGATGGGGGCCAGCTGGTCAGGACAGGATTTCAGATAGGCTGGTGTAACACAATCTGGGCCTTTTTTGCTTTTTTCCTTTTCTGCTTCCGGAATACCTGGCGCACCTCGTCTTCACTGATCTGAACTGCAGGTGTGGGGGAGAGGGGGGTTGATGGAGGTGTGAATGGTTGTGTGGAGAGAATTTGTGTTGAGAGATGTTCAGTGCGGGTGTGGGGTGTTTTTTCAAACCTGTAGTAGAACTCGTTCAGATCGTCTGCCGGGTGTTGATTCTCCGCAGTGCTGGGGATGGTGTCTTGTAATTGGTGATATATTTTAGACTTTTCCACACTGATGCCAAGTCACTGGAAGAGAATTGAATCCGAACTTTTCGATAATTTCTTTGCCACTCTAATCTCCTTATTCAGTGTGTTTGTGGCCTGATTGTACAAGACTCTGTCCCCATTTCTGTAGGCATCCTCTTTGGCCTGACGGAGCTGTCTGAGTTTTGCAGTGAACCATGGTTTGTCATTGTTGTAGTTTAAATGAGTCCTGGTAGGAATGCACCTATCTTCACAGAAACTGATATAAGATATAAGCTGTTACAGTCTCTGTGAGCTCATCCAGATAAGTGGCAGCAGCTTCAAAAACGCTCCAATCATGAGGTCAAACAAGCTTGTAAATCCTGCTCTGCTTTATTAGTCCATCTTTTAACAGTCCTTAGTGTAGGTTTTGTTGATTTCAGTTTCTGCCTGTAGGTCGTATAAGATGAACCAAGCAGTGATCAGAGGCCCCAAAGCGGCCATGGAACAGAGTGAGATGCATTCTTTATTGTGGTGTAACAGTGATCCAATATATTACTGTCTCTGGTGGGACATGTAATGTGCTGTCTGTATTTTGGCAATTCACGGGAGAGATTGGCTTTATTAAAGTCCCCGAGAATGTTTAAAACAGAGTCCGGGTGTTGTTGTCCTGTGTCTGTGATCAGATCAGCGAGTTTATGTAAAGCAGAGCTCACGTGTGCTTGCGGAGGAAGAGACACTGACGCGAATGAATGAGCAAAACTCCCGCGGCGAGTATAAAGGCTTACAGTTAATGAAGAGCACTTTTAGATCTGAACAGCACATCTTCTTTAACCCAGTTACATCTGTACACCACCTCTCATTGATGCCGTGTGATTTCCTCCCCGTTGATTCTGCGTCGCGGTCTGCTCTAAACAGCTGAAAGCCTGGGAGACTCAACGCGCTGTCCGGGATTGCGTCTTTCAGCCAGGTTTCCGTGAAACACAAAGCAGCAGAGATTGAAAAATCCTTATTTGTCCGGGAGAGCAGAAGGAGATCTTCCGTTTTGTTGGGTAGAGAGCGGAGGTTTGCCAGATGGATGCTTGGCAACGGCATTCTGAATCCGTGCTGTCTGAGCTTCACGAGCGCGCCGGCTCACTTCCCCCGTCTGCGCTTCCTGAAGCGCTTGATCAGCGCAGCTGGTCCACCAACTTCTATGTCCAGCAAAACATCAGAATAGTCGAAAACCGGTGAACTATCGGGTGGTGTGTACTGCTGAATGTCCAGCAATTCGTCTCTGGTGAAACTGATTGCAGGGATATAACTAAAGGCAGGACAAACTAACAAAAACATAAAACAACTGCGGAGCACGCCACGGAAGCAGCCATCAGCGTCGGCGCCATCTCGATTTTTCTGTTAGACTTACGTTCGGGCTGTTGCAGCGCCTCCGATTTTCGTCACCGTATCGGAAGCACTCTGTTGGATTCTTTTAAACTACTGCAAGCTGCCTTTCGTGCTTCATTTGTTAGACAACTTTCTGGTTGTGGACTATCCAAACTCTAAACCCGACCGATGTATTAATATTCTGAAAGAAGCTTTTAATAAACTAGGCATACCTCTCTCAGAAGAAAAAACTGCAGGGCCATTAAATACAATCGAATTCCTCGGTATTACTCTAGACAGCAATCTCATGCAAGCTTCCTTACCTCTTGATAAACTTGATCATATCAGGGAGGCTATGACAGATGTTTTAAAACGCGATTCCACCACTAAGAAAGAACTTCTCTCTCTATTAGGGCATTTACATTTCGCGATGCAGATCATTCCGCAAGGTCGCTCTTTCATTTATAGACTAATTGATATATCTAAAACAGTCGAGAAATTGCACGATTCTATTAAATTAGATTCAGGCTGCAAGTCCAAGCTGCATTTTTGGTCTCTTCTATGTGAAGGGTGAAACGGAATTTCTTTTTTTATAACGATTTAGTAGAGACTTCTGTCGACCTCAAATTCTTTACTGACGCCGCTCCTTCTATCGGATTTGGAGGGGTTTTCAATAATCACTGGTTTGATAGAGCTTGACCAAAGTGATTGTCGACTCTTCCTACAAATACATTATCAACAGCGCTGTTAGAATTATATCCTGTCGTCGTAGCCTGCATTCTTTGGGGTAATCAGTGGTCCAGAAAACAAATTCTCGTTTACTGCGATAATGCAGCAACGGTCCACATTATTAATAAAGGGCGCTCCTCAGTTCCATTCATTAATACATTTTTGAGGCGTCTTATGTGGATATGCATTACCGGCAATTTTACGCTCCGCGCTGCCCACATACCTGGCCTCGATAACCAAATAGCTGACTGTCTGTCTCGTTTCAAATTTCAGGAGTTCAAAACCATGTGCTCAGATGCCACCCCTTCGAGCCTGCCTTGCCCAGCATTCGCCCTGACTATTCTCGACTAAACACCACTCTGCAGTTTTATATTTCCGCAGCTTCCATGTTCATGAGATCAAGTCTAGCCAAATCTACATTAAAAGTGTATGACTCTGCTTGGATTCGATTTTCTACCTTTTGCTCCACCTTTTCAGTTTCTGTCTTACCTGTTAACATTGCTATTGTATGTTCATATATAACGCATTGTTATTTAGCACAAAAAATGCAGCCCTCCTCCATTAAAAGTCAGGTTTCAGGCATTCAGTTTCATCTAAGATGCTTGAATCACTCCGTCTCAGTCTGTTGGGCATCATCCCTTGTGTATGCTCCTCGATGGCTCAAAAAGAAGCACCAAAAGAGAAAAAAAAAAAACAAAGATAAACTCCTTTCCTCTTACTTTTTCTATATCTTAAAAAACGGTTTTTAAACTGAGACAAGGGTGTTCAGTCCTTATTTGTATTCTCTTCTATAGCCGTTTATTTGTGTGCTTTTCAGCTTTCTCAGGGTTGTGAATCACTACATGCAATAATAAATTTGATCCCTCATCCCTGAACATTCCAATTCTGACATAGAATCTACAGGTAGTTCAGTTGTCATTGCTCGTACTAACAGTTTTTTGCCCTTTCATTCCATGTCCCGCTACTGAGCATTCGCCCTCTGCTTATCCTGATTAACTTTATTCGTCACTGAGAAAAAAGCCATTCCAGAGCCTGTTTGCCACGCGTCTCCGTTGGTCTGCCATCATGTTGCCCTCACCAAGCAGTACACACTCACTCCTTTCTCCTCGGAGCAGCCTACATCATCGGCCTCTGTCACAACGATCCCACAGCTTAAAGTGATGGAAGATGTCTTCCTCCGCATACGAACGTTATTCGCTGGACTTAATACATTTTAGATTCTCAAATCTATGGCATCTGTGCGCTATCAATTTGTTGTTGTGTTTTTCCTCCCTCTTCAAATTTGCGTTGTGTATGGTGCGTCGTACCTTTGGATGAATGCTATGCGACAGTCATTCAAATCATTTCCGCAGGGTGTACTGCCTCCCCTGACGGACTGCCACCCCAATTCTGCAATTTACAGCATATGCATATTAACAGCCCTCCTGCCACCCTAGGTGTCTTATGCTCCCCTTTACATCACATATTTCTTTAAGCCTTTTAAGCATGCTTGTTGCATATCTTCGATTGCCTAACTTGGGATGACGCTTCCCCCTTAATGCGATTTAATAGCATGTTAGACACTTCAATTTGGATGATATTCAAACTGCCGTCGTATTAGACTGCTGCTGCTGCTAGGTGTGTATGTTTCCCCCTGTACATTCAAATATTTGCATAAGCAGCTTAAGCAACATGCTTATTGCATGCCCCCTTACTGAGTTGGGGCGATGCTTCCCCCACAAATATAGTATTAAGGCAACATTTCCCATCACTGACCATTTAAATTGCATCAGTTGTGTTGGGGGGTTTTTGGTATATGGTTGTTTTGGGGGTTTGTCTTGCTGCTCTCCCCTCTCTGTCCAAGCATGGCTGCATGGACAGGCATGTGGAGTGTTGCCCAGAACATAACCATACCGCCAACTAAATTTAATGCATAAAGTTACTTGACTAAAGTGGTCCTATGAAATTCAGCATACCGTTAGTTCAGGCAGGCCACATCAGTCAAGCTCACATCAGCCGACAGTCAGTTGTTCCTGACGTGTACCAATCCAGTCTTGACACCTATCACAAGCGGTCTATTTAAATTCCCATTCTTCAGCGTCTCTTCCATCGCATCAATGCTCGCAATTAACTCCCTCCTCCAACCCCAACTCCACCTAACTGAACCTGTAATTCGATCTGACTTTTGTTTCTTCCTTACAGTCACTTCATTGGAAGCATTCTCTACCACGTATTGTTTACAACTCATGTAATTGTGAATTGTAATTATGTATGCATATAATGGTTCTGTTCTGTACCCCAGGGGGGTTTGACTTGCTGCTCTCCCCGCTCCGTCCAAGCATGGCTGCATGGACAGGCATGTGGAGTGTTGCCCAGACCAACCATACCGCCAACACTAACTGTAGGCCATAATAATTGCTATAAATATAACTTGACGAAAGTGGTCCGTTTGAATGCATTTATTTATTTATTCATTTAGCAGATGCTTTTATCTAAAGGGACTTACAAATGAGGACAATAAAAGCAATCAAACCAACAAAAGAGCAACAATATATAAGCGCAAATGACAAGTCTCAGTTAGCCTAACCATACACATAGCCAGGGGTGTATATATATCTATATATATATATATATAATATACAATATATATAATATATATCTATATTATACAAACACACCCACACACGAAGAAAAACAAGTAGATAGAATAGAAAGCTAGTGTTTTTTTTGTTTTGTTTTTTTTAAAATAAAAAGAAGATAAATATAGATAAAGTAGAATTAAATAGAATAGAAAGTGCTAGAGTTATAGGGTCAAATAAATGTGGAACAGATGTGTTTTTAGTTGTTTTTTGAAGATGGTTAAGGACTCAGCTGCTCTGATTGAGTTGGGCAGGTCATTCCACCAGGAGGGAAGAGTTAATGAAAAAGTCAGTGAAAGTGGTTTTGTGCCTCTTTGGATGGCACAATAAAGCAACATTCACTTGCAGAACGCAAGCTTCTAAAGGCCCATAAGTCTGAAGTAATGAATTTAGGTAAAGTGGTGCAGAGCTAGTGGTGGTTTTGTAGGCAAACATTACTGCCTTGAATTTAATGCGAGCAGCTATTGGTAGCCAGTGCAAATTGATGAACAGTGGTGTGACATGCGTTCTTTTCGGCTCTTTAAAGATTAATCTTGCAGCGGCATTTGGATTAATTGTAGAGGTTTGATAGAAGTGGCTGGAAGTCCTGCCAAGAGAGCATTGCAATAGTCCATCCTGGACACAACAAGAGCTTGAACAAGCAGTTGTGAAGAATGTTCCGAAAGAAAGGGCCTGATCTTCCTAATGTTTTATAAAGCAAATCTGCAGGACCGGGCATTTTAGCATCTGACCCCCGAAAGGTTCCGAGAAATTCCAGACTTACGCACAACTCCAAGGTTTTTTAGCTGTTTTTGAAGGAGTTATGATTGATGAGCAATAACACACAGTGACAAACAGGTCATCTCATAAATTCGAATGTCGTGGAAAAGTTCATTTCAGTAATTTAACTCAAATTGTGAAACTTGTGTATTCTTTTAAATTCAATGCACACAGACTGAAGTTGTTTGTCTTTGGTTCTTTTAATTGTGCTGATTTTGGCTCACATTTAACAAAAAAAACCCAATTCACTATCTCAACAAATTAACTATGGTGACATCCAATCACCCAAAACACCTGCAAAAATTTCCTGAGCCTTCAAAATGGTCTCTAGTTTGGTTCACTAGCTACACAATCATGGGGAAGACTGCTGACTTGACGTTTGAATTTATTGAGGTGCACCTGTATATCCTCAATGATACTGCTTAAGGTCATCAGTCAAGAGCAGTGAGTGATTTTTTTATGTGTTTTATTGTTTTATTAACATTAAAAGAATAGTTCACCAAAAATTAAAATTCTGTCATCTGTCTTTCAATTCTGTAATAGTGTTTAATTTTTATACCATCATTTACTCAAGTTGTTTTAAACCTGAATTAGTTTTTTTCTTCTGTTGAACATAAAAGTTATTTTGAAGATTTGGTAACCAGCAGTTGCGGTATTTTATTTCTACTGTAAAAGTCAGTGTGGACCAGCAACTGTTTGGTTTCCCACATTCTTCAAAATATCTTTTGTGCTTCACAGAAGAAAGAAATTATACTTTGGGACAAATGTGAGAGTAACTAATGACAGAATTCAATTTTTTGGGGTGAACTATCCCGTTATGTACAGTCCGGCGCATGTTTAGTCCTCTTTCCTTTAATAGCTTCACGGTTTCTCTCTTTCACTGTTACTTTCCTTTTAGATATCACCACTGTGTTTATAGTAAACCTCGTGTGTTTGACAGTTAACCGAACTCAATCATAGGTAGAGACAACTTAGTTCCAATAATCAGAGCGCTTTTGACAGTCTCTCAGTGGTGCTTCCTTAGTCCGCTCAAAAAGCCATTCAGAACAGCACGGTAATTAAATGTTTAACTGGTATTGCGTTAAAGCTGAGGAAATTTACTTTTGTGATTGTGAGTAAGTGTAGTGTCCCGTGAGAGTAACTACCGCTGAGCTAACACTAATGTGAATGCATGTGGCGTTGTACATTATATATTGAGACGGAGGGAGGCGCCAGAACTGCAGCTGATAA
>JADLZN010003484.1:0-177500 GCA_018155175.1 Sinocyclocheilus anophthalmus
AAGTATGCGTTTCCCCCAGTGACCCTTCTCGCACAGACACTGTGCAAGGTCAGGGAGGACGAGGAGCAGGTCCTCTTGGTGGTGCCAAACTGGCCCAGTCGGACTTGGTTCCCCAAAATGATGCTGCTCGCGACAGCCCCTCCTTGGCAAATACCTCTGAGGAGGGATCTCCTTTCTCAGAGAGGGGGCAACCTCTGGCACCCGCGTCCAGATTGTGGAATCTCCACTTATGGTCCCTGGACGGGACTCGGAGTTTCTAGGTGGGCTACCTCCAGTGGTAGTAAACACCATCACTTCAGCCAGAGCCCCGTCTACTTGACACGCTTACAGGCTGAAGTGGAACATGTTCGTCGGTTGGTGCTCTTCCCGCCAGGAAGACCCACGAAGATGCCCGATCGCAGTCGTGCTTTATTTCCTGCAGGATGGCTTGGAGCGAAAGCTGTCTCCCTCCACCCTCAAAGTATGTGGCCGCCATTACAGCGCATCCCGATGCAGTAGATGGTAAGTATCTGGGGAAGCACGTCTTGGTCATCAGGTTTCTCAGAGGGGCAAGGAGGTTAAATCCTCCGCGCCCTCACCTGTTACCCTCTTGGGATCTCCCCTCGGTCCTGACGGCTTTGAAGGAGGAGCCCTTTGAGCCTCTGCGGTCAGTAGAGCTTAAAATTCTGTAATTAAAGACAGCGCTCCTCACCGCATCGGCCTCGGTCAAGAGGGTAGGGGACCAGCAGGCATTTTCGGTCGACAATTCATGCCTAGAATTCGGAACGGGTAACTCACACGTTGTCCTGAGACCCCGGCCTGGAAACGTGCCCAAAGTTCCCAACACGCCTTTCAGGGATCAGGTGGTGAAATTGCAAGCGCTGCCCCGGGAGGAGGCAGAACCAGCCATCGCTCTGCTCTGTCCCGTTCGCGCTCTGCGCATTTACGTGGACCGTACGCAGAGCTTCAGGACCTCAGACCAGCTCTTTGTCTGCTTTGGAGGTCAGCAGAAGGGAAAGGCTGTCTCCAAACAAAGACTTGCCCACTGATTAGTGGAGGCTATAGTCTTAGCATACCAGGCCCAACGTTCACCGTGCCCCCTCGGAGTGAGAGCTCACTCTACGAGAGGAGTGGCATCTTCTTGGGCATTGGCACGGGGCGCCTCGATAGCAGACATCTGTAGAGCTGCCGGCCGGGCGACGCCTAACACGTTTGCGAGAATCTATAATCTCCGTGTAGAGCCCGTGTTCTCTCGTGTACTCGCCTCAGGTAGGCAGTACACCGGACCTGCTCGGTGTCGATCAAGCTTGCTTCGCCATTCCCCTCTACGGACCGGATAAGTGCACTTTTTTGCTTCTTAGTCCAGTTCCCCATGGCGAACCCTGGTGGAATTCCTCCCGCACCCTCGGCAGTCAGGCATGGCGGAGCACCAGATGCCAGGCTCAGCACTCGTGTGCATGCCCAAGGTCAGCCCTTGTGCTGGGCTAGGTGCCCGTGTGTAGTGATTCCCCTTTCGGGTGATCCCACATGTGTACTCTTCCACAGTACGGCTCCCCTCACGATAAGCCCGTGTCTTTCCCTGGCAGTCATTCACTGCCATCTCTGCTGCGTAGTGATCTCAAACCAGGCAGGTTGAGTCTAAAGCAGGGACCTGCATATGTAGTACTGCCCTGAGGGACATCATATGTGTAATTTCCACATGATACTCCTATTGAGGGATGTGGCTTCCCTAGCGTCCCAACTGGGTACGCTTTCCCAGTGTATCCAATGTACCACTGTATGGAACAACAGTGGCGGACACCTCTGCCTAGCCACTGTACTATCTTCTGCCCCAGCTGGTGTGGGCGGACTTGCCGGCTTCCGCAGGGCACTGGAGGGGGTCAGCAATAGTGGCGTTTTCCATATGGATCCCAATTCGTCAGTCACGACTGACGTAACGTAGAACGTGACTGACTGAATGGGAATGTCTAGGTTACTTGTGTAACCCTCGTTCCCTGAATGAGGGAACGGAGACGTTACGTTCCGTAGCCACAGTTGCTCTACCACCACTGTACGGCCGGGGCACGTAGTCTCTGCTCCTCAGCGAAAAACTGATGTGCGTTTGAACGCGCTCTCCTTTTATACCCGCGCTGAGGGGGCGGGTCCAGTGCGCGTGGTGAAACACGCACGGCAACTTTCATTGGCTTGTTTAGTTTACACTCGAAGCTGCCATTGGCTTGTTTTTTTGGGCGAGATCCCAATTCGTCGGTCACGACGTGACGTCTCCGTTCCCTCTTCAGGGAACGAGGGTCACAAGTAACCTAGACGTTGGTTAACTTAATTTATCAAATAGAAGGTCAAACCAACATTTATTCAGACACCTTCAAAATTTCTCACATTATCACAGTTTATTTGCTACAGTTTAGAAAATGGTATAAAATATGACAAGAACTCAGAGTTAAACGTGTCAGAACAAATTCAGCTTGATAATGTTAGATAATTTTGATAGGAAGGTATGTAATGGATTACAATCAACCAAACTAGTATTTACACAACTATGAATACTTAGTCGGGCAACCCTTAGCCTTAATGACAGCCTGTAGTCTCCTGGGCATGCTGTCACCCAGCTTCATGCAAACCTGAACTTAATTTTTTTCCCCAGGGATCGCGTAGCTGAATAATTTTTGGACCCAAAATTGTATCAATTTTACTGGTAGTCCACTGTATGAAGAATTTTTGGGTATGATTTATCACAGTTTACTTTATTTTGCTATACTCACATAAATGAACTATAGTGTCCTGCACCCAATAGTAAAAAAAATATCAAAAATTATATCTGGTCTCTGAATAATTTTTGGTTTCACTGTATATCCTTCGGTTATTTTCACACTTAATTATGCCCATTAAAATGTATTTTACAAGTTTGTTACTTTCACTGTTAATTTTTTCTCTCTATGGTACATCTTTAATTTAATAGCATTAGAGCCGCTCCATTGCAGCGGCTTAGTACTGTAATCACGCTCTTTGCTTGTAATATAGGCGGGAACACCGTTATATCTCCTAACTGTGATATTTTCAGAAAATAGAAGTCGCGTTTTTTTCATCTGAAACATGCACCGATTTATTTTCCAAAGCCACTCATATAATGCAGAAACATTCAAGCAAGCAAAACACGCGCAACGCGTGCAAGTATTTGTACTGATGCAGAATAGTACAGCCTAACGCATTTCACACAGGCTGCTATATTCACTTTCGCCAGAATGTCGTGTATGCCTAAGGTTGAAAATAAATGATGTTTATAGTGAATGCCCCTATAAATGGTCTTATTTTTACGATTCAGTTTTAATCCAAATGATGCGTGCTAAGTGAGTGAACATCAAAGATCATTAACATCATTAAAGAACATCAACAGGCATTAATACTGAATGTTTAACATTATATTCATTAGATACATATACTTTGTAGTAGACATCCTTTAACTCCTTTCTGCTGTCTGTTGTTAGTGTTTCTTTGTTTGAATATGGCGCTTATAACATGCTGTGTGGTATCGGCGTTTGGTATCGGGGCATTTTAACGAGTACGAGTACAGGAGACCAGTATCGGGCCCGATACAGATACCAGTATCGGTATCGGTGCATACCTACTTATAAGTGGTCTTTGATGGCTTTAAGTAAAGTAGCATAAGAAAGATGGCAAGATATGAGATTCATAATACATTATAACTATGAGAAATAAAATCCATTGTAAAAGTGGATGCAACGATGTTCATTGTGTTATAAATCATCATAATCTTAAAAGCCATAACCACAAATAAGTAAATATTATAAAACATAACTGTTCTTATGAATATTCATAAGATAATACAACATATAAGATTTTTTATAATGCATTATGCATTCATTATAATGCCTTAAGAATACCCTTATAATGTATTATAAATATGGGCTTAGAAAGTGTTACCACAAATGCTTTAAGAAAATCTATATATTTTCAGAACAATACATTTAGGAGCCATAACAAGACAGAACTATTGCCTGACCACTTTTTAAGTCTAGAGAATGATGGGAACACAAAGCAATACAATTATTTGTACCTCTATACAGACTTTCTGTTCTTTGTGAACAATAACTTTGAGAAAAAAAAACTATTTCATTCCATAATACAATGTGTTCCAGAGCTGTTTTCTGGACTGACCTACTTTGCTGTTTATTCCTGTCTTTTCATGCTTTTTTTCTGAGAGAACAGTATGGCAGAATTCCCTCCCTGACTTATCTATCTCCAGGAGCCCAGGTTTGTAAGCACTGCAGCCGCAACATGATAAATGACTATTGGAGTGTTTATTATTCTACTTTCCAGGAACATGGCATGTCGAAAAATTGACTTAGAACCCCTGCCATCATCACACCCTGTCTGTTCTAACAGTCTTTCCTTTTTTTTGCATATTGCATAACCATCAATTGACATTATACAACAACCATTAATACTGCAGAGTTATAGATTTCTATATTAACCCTTTCTGCACAGGTAATTTTGACATTAACACTGATGTACTGCAACCAATGTCACCTTTTCATAACATTCTCACATGGTGGTAACATTTGTCTTGTCCAGGACCCTCTTTACAGACTATGCAGCATCTTCACTGGATTTCAAAATAAGCATGATGGTCACAACGTTTCTGCCTGTTGAAAAGGCTGCTGAAACAGATATTCATGTAGTCACGGCACAATAAAAAACAAAACTGACACAAGCACCCAACAGATCTTTATAGACTGCATCACCCTAAAACATTGTCTTAATACATTCGTAGTCATAAATTTACATAAACCTTTCAGAATCTGCTAAATGTTATTATTTTGTTTAAATAAGAGGAATCATAATGTTTGTTGTTGTTAATTTAACGATTTGGCATATCAGATGTCTACATACAGTCCACAAGACAAAATGACTGAATTTACAGAAATTAAGCAAGTCATAAGTTTTATACTGATTCTTAACACTGTGTGTCGTTACCTGGATGATCCATTACTTTTTTTTATGATAATTGTTCATGAGTCCCTTGTTAATGTTGTCTATTAATCAATGTGGGTTTCATAAAAAACATAGTACTACAGCTGTTTTGAAAGTTCTAAATGATATCGTGGGATCGATCGATAATGGTGATTTTTGTGCTTCCCTTTTTATTGAATTACCAAAGGCTTTCGACACAGTGAATCATGAAATATTGCTGCACAGATTGAAGAGTGTAGGTTTATCAAGTCATGTTATTCCTTGGTTTAAAATTATTTAAGTGGAAGAACTCAGTGTGTACAAGCTGAAGGTAAAATATCTGATTCATTGGCGATTACCAATGGTGTTCCCCAAGGATCTGTGCTGGGGCCCCTTTATTTACTATTAATATAAACAGTCTTGATTATGACATTCAGGATGCCAACTTTAATTGTTATGCAGATGATTCTGTTATGTATTGTAGTGCTTCTTCTGGACAGCAAGCCCTGAAGGATCTTCAGTCAGCTTTTGATGTCATTCAATCACGGCTTTACAATTTAAAACTTGTTCTGAATGCTGATAAAACCAAGTATATGTTATTTTCAAGTAAAAAAAAATTGAAAATAATTCAATTTCTCTTCAGACCTTACAAGGTACTGTGATTGAATTAGTGAAAGAGTACAAATATCTTGGCATCATTGTTGACGATGTCTTATCTTTTAGCTCTCACATTACTCAACTGAAGAAAAAATTTAAAATTAAGCTTGGGTTTTATTTTTCATTTAATGCAAGAAAGAAATTAGTTTCTGCTACTTTTTTATCTGTACTTGATTATGGTGACGTAGTGTATCTGTTCGCACCATCATATCTTCTTTCTTCTTTAGATGCTGTTTATCATGACGCTCTATTCATTTCAGATTGTAAACCTTCAATTCATCATTGTACTTTGCATAACAGAGTAGCTTGGCCTTCTTTGTCTTTGTCTAAAAATGCACTGGTATTTAATCATTTATAAAGCCATGGGGATGTTGCCTTCATATCTCTGTTGTCTTATACAATGGAAAAATGTTGAGAACTATTTCCTTCATTCGCAAAATTGTTACTTCTCTGTTCCTTTTGTTCGAACTGAACTGGGTAAGAAGGCTTTTATGTTAGCAGCTCCGTCTGACTGGAATCTTCTTCAATCAAAATTGAAATTACAAAATTTGCTCTCTTTGGATCATTTTAAAATAGTTATTCAGCAAATGGAAGATGACTCGATGTGTAATTGTTTTAAGTGTTCTTTGTTTGTGTTGTGTAAATTCGTGATGAAACTGATTGTATTGCCGCCCATTTTGGCCAGGACACTCCTGTGAAAGAGATTTTTAATCTCAGTGATTAAAAAGTGATTTTAATCTTTTCTGGTTAAATAAAGGTTAAATTAATAAAAAAAAATATATATATAAAAACTGTCTTCAGAAAAATCTTCCAGGTCCTGCACATTCTTGTTTATCCAGCAACTTTTGCATATTTGACCCTTTTCCAGTAGCTTTTACACAGTATGATGTCGAGATCCATCTTTTCACACTAAGGACAACTGAGGGACTCACATACAACTATTACAAAAGCTGCAAACTTCCATTAATGCTCAAAAAGACAACACAATGCATTAAGGGGGTATAAACCTTTAGAACAGGAGGATCAGTGTAAACTGTTCTTATTTGTTTATTCAGTACTCAACCACAGAAGATATGATATTTAAATAAGTTGTTCCCTGTAAGACAAAAATAAATTATCAAAAGTATGATAAAAAAATGATTAAAAAAAAATCACTTTCACACTAACAAAAATTTTGACTTTATAGTGCCTCCGGTATAAATACAGTATAATTAGTACATTTTACAGCTGGAAAATAGAAACATCTTGGCCTTTGAAGATCAATTGTTGGGGATAAAATGTGTAAATTCAGCATGAAAGGGTCAAAACTAATGGATGAATAAGAGGTCGAACAATGAGCAAATGCTCCTATTGACTCACATAACTGTCTGTTTATTTTCCTTCAGGTATAATTCTGGCTAATTTTGAGTGTCTGCTATGACTGAACATTTCAAATATTGTTCATTGTTTAGTAGATTACTAGTTATAGCATTTGGATGTTTCAGAAATGAATGGTTTAAAGATGGGAACAGCTTTTCTTATATACAAAAGACAAACATTTCTGGGAAATGTGCAACCTCTGCCTGGGTATATTACAGCAATACATATAATGATAAACAGCTTAGGAAAAGCTAAACACATATATCAGCCTCCAGTTGAAACAATCACTCATGTGCACCGATTACCTCAAAAGATTCTTCTGTCATGTCTCACTTGTGAACAGTGCATTAGACAATGTGAGAATCAAATGGAGTGTAGGTAAATGCTGCCACTGTAATTAGCTGACAAGATTCAGCAGTTGGATAAAAAAATGACAGTAGAGAAAAGATCTCACTGTGCCATACAAAAATGAATCTTGATTGCAAACTCACACAGACTCATACACACTACTTTCCTATTTAATACTGTAAAGCTGCTTTAACACAATCTGCATTGTTAAAAGCACTACATAAATAAAGGTGACTTGACTAGCATGATATAAGACTAGCATGATATAAGATAAGAAATTATTAAGCCCCGTTTTGAAAAAAGTTACTGACCATATGGCATAAGCAGGTTTCTAGTCAGAATTTATGTGTTTAGACTGCTCTGCCATGACATCAAAGTCCTTACTGTCATTTTCCGTTGAAATTCTATTGTTTATATGAGATCCAAACAGCGATGCTCCACAATGCCAATGTCAGCCTAAAAGCAAAGCTTCTTCCACGGGTGACCACCATATGTTGGGACAGCTGGTTAATCTGGACACACTGGGTGTCATGGAAAGGCTTCTCAGCCAGCATGGTCAAGCTCAGGAAACCACACAGGCCAGCAACAAAAACACGTGTTTCTGTCCAACTCTGTTTATGTCATTTTGGTTTTCTTCTTTCTAAATGAATATACTAATAATGCTAAAATATAATTTTATCAGTTCGGCTGTGGTAAGAAACTTGATAACTGACCTTTTTATTATGTAAGGTCTGTAGAAATGGTGGATCAGGTATGCATTTTGTCAACCTGTAATGCATTTTTAAATTACAACTTTGCAGAACAAAAAACAACTAATATATAAAAATCTTTACTGGAAAAAAATACTGACTAGGCCAATTGTTTTATTTAATTCAAGCTATTCTTGGCGCCAAAACGTTTGTACTCATTGATAAAATTAAATGAAATAAAATCATACCTTGGTTTTAATATTTAAAACAATGTCAGCAATGTTACATGAATTATGCTCGAAATACACTACCCCTCTATCGTCAACATGCTTCTTTGCTTCCATGGTAATCAACGTTGCGCCACAAATTCTGTTGAAAATGTCTCAACCTGAACCCTGGGACAAGTTCTGTTGGAAGATTCCTCTTTTTAACCGTAATTTCCTTACAGAATGACTTGTGGTGCTCTTTTTGTGCCAAACAGTGAAGTAATGCTGAGCTGACATATAAAAACAGTTTTATAAATTCCCCCCTGGATCCAAGATGAAGATAAAATCACATATCACTGCTGCACAGAATTATTTGCAGCACACTACCATCTGACCCAGACCAATTTGAACACAGACAACCCACTGATCACAGAGGATGAGAACGGGGGGAAAGGGAAAAAACTGAGCTGATCACAGGGGAGTCGTTCCTAGAGCATGCAGCTACTGGTGGAGTAATTCAGACTGGGGATAGATGCCTCTGAGCAACAAAGACAGGGCTTCCCTGCAGTATGCCGTCCTCCATCTAAGCCATTTATTTTACAGTGAAGAGACAAAGTGATATGTCCTAAAGCAATCTCTTAACAGATTCACAACAATCAACAGATACTCGTATGATTCCTTAAAGTCCCCCTGTAGTTAAATATGTTATCCCTTAAAACTTATCTTTGATCATCAAAATGACATATTTAAATGTTTTTTTTCTGTGTCTAAACATCCTTTTCTTGCCTTTACAATAGCTTGAATGTAACTCTACACCCTTGCCTCATTTACTATATGCTGATCTACGAATATGCAAATATACTCCCCACGCACTCCATCAAGTCCAACAGCCAGCGCCTCCTGATCCACTGAACTGTAGTAAACGCAAAACAATGGCATTCACGGATAATGACTGATGTTTTTACTAGCGGACAACTAGTGAATACTGTAACATTCGTTAAAGTTACTCACTTGACTCCGGGCTACTTTTACACTGTTGCCACGGGTTATAAAGCAAGTTAGCCGTTCTAAATTCACATTAAACCACAGCTTCATGGGTTTTTTGCTCTAATTTATTTTTGGTTTTGTGCTGGTATTGGTATATTTTGCATGCTAGTGATAGGAATCGATCCCTTGACGTGATTGGTTATTGGATTGTGATGTAGCAAACCGAGGGCTGTTTCAAACCACATTTCTGGGACTGCCATTGGGAAACTACAGTTTTAAGGAGAAAATACTCAGCAATGGTGTTGATTAATAGATTGGCACATGGTTTGTCTAAAAGCATATTAAAACACCACATAGACAAATAAACAACATAAAACTTGATTTTCACTACAGGGGGACTTTAACAAATTTATGAAAGCTGGCATGAAAATATTTTTCAAACAGAATACACTCCCAACATTATACTTCAAACATGATTCAGTTGATAAGTCCAGTTATTGGCATATTAGAATTTATGGGTAAAAAATAACATGTATGAATCTATATATACTGTATATATATTTACAGTAATAACTACCTATTATCTAATATAATATATATTTACTGAATTAATATACATAAATATAATTCTAATTTATTTAAATGTCTTTAGAATGCATGATTATGTATACAGTACTTAATAACTCAAAAAAAAATCATATTATATAAAGCTGATCCTTAGAGACAATATTATCACAATATGTCACAAAAACAGAGCTTGGAATAATTATTGTCTATGTTTCCCTCGCTTTTCAATTCATATGCAACTGTTTTAAATGTAGAACTAGCAGGAAAATGTCTCCTTGAGAAAGTCAAGGAGCCCATTACAATCATTCACAATATGCTGAAAGTGTATAATGCATGCCTAATTCTCATTGTTTACCTCCATGTAAGACTGTAAAAGAGAAGTACTTCACATACTTTCAGTGCCTGGAACGTTGTCGCCAGCCCTGGGATGGGGGGAATTCCGGTCCCACTTTATATTAAGTGGCCTTAAATACTATGTCTTACATTTAAATTAATCATTGATACAATGCATTTATTGTGTACATACATGTTTTACATTACTTATATTTTAAAAATACCTGCATGTAATTACATCTGTAATTCATTTCTGTAATTACATTTATAATTACACATCCCTTACACCTCTTTAAACAACCAACCCACCCTTAAACATACCCATACCACCAAACCTGTCCCTAACCTTACCCGTTTCCCACCTCAATAGCAGCAAAAGTGTTTTGCAATACAATATGAACACAATATATACAGTATACTTATTTTTTTATGTAAGTACATAGTAGTTAAGGCCACTTAATATAAAGTGGGACCGAAATTATGTGTGTGAAGGCAATTTGCATGGACGGCACTTGTAGCAGTGCATATCTTTAAAGACATGTTTCTACATATATGTCCTCATTAACAAATAGCAGTGCATTTAATTTGCAGGTGATATATTTTATAATTGCCAAGCTTTGGTGATGCATAGATTCCACAATGCCAGCCAGCAAATGAATATTTTCCCTAAATGATGCATCTGGTTTATACATAAATTCATTGCAAGCTCTTTCTCAGAGAGTGTTTCTTGACAAAACAACTTGACAAACAAGCTCGGGTGTCTCATTAAATGAAAGGAAGTCACTTGCTGAATCTTTATCCCAATATAAATATTTTTGTTTAAACGATTCATTATAAAAATGTCCACTTTAACAATATGAATAAAGATTGTAAATGGTAACCAGTACAGTATAATTCTGGTTTGATCAGTGAAAGAGTACTTGAATCACACTGAAAGTAGGTAAAAAAAAAAAAAAAAAAACCTTGAGAAACACTGCAACTATGGTATTTCTTACACGTCTAGTTTGGAGATTACTGAATGCAAAAAATGCATGGATACTACGGCACATGTATTTCAAAGATATTAAGTATGGACTAAAAATTAATTCAATTAGATTTCTTAGACATACTTAAATGAAGACATGGTTCTGTGTTCATTGTTGTTTATCTCATATCGTAATCTCTAGCTCTTGACGTCTTATTAAATTGGCCATTTTAAACTAATTTGCTTACCTTTATCATTTTAATAAGCCATGATTTTATTCTAACTAAAAGATGACCTCCGTAATAGGGGGTAAGAGCACGACTATGATTTGGTTTTTACATAATTCGGCGAGCTGTATTCCTTCTCTTTGACATACCACAGAGTGAGCCTATTATGAAAACAGTAACAACATGAGCTCAAAATCACACTCTTTCTTTGGTGTTGTGAAGCACCAAAATGGTCAAAATACATCATAAAAGTGGTCCATTTGATTCGTAGAGTGAGAGAACTACAATCTTGTGAGAACTACAATATAGGACATGTCTAAAAAAAGCCTTATCAGGGTATTCCAAATACAAAAAAAAGTGAATAACAGTCATTTAAAAGTCATGTCTCTGTTTAAAGCATGCGTGCGCAGACCTGCTGCACTTGTTAAACACTTCACATGACATCATCCCATGAGTCTTAATTTTGTGGGATCGATTATGTTACAGAAATATGCAGCCGCAAATATGCAAATTATGAGTGGCAATCAATGAACGTCTTAAGCAGAGCCCTTAAGAATGTTCTCCACAAGTCTCATTTCCCATTCAACTGCGTATGTCTAGTGACCAAAGTAATTTATCAGTGCAAAGTGCCGATGACTGAACGGATAATGTGTTGTCACATGAAATTACAGAGAGAAGTGAAAGGCTACCTTTCACACATCTCAATGTGAATGAGCTCAGGATTTAATGAATATATGATATGTGATTGCTAAATGTACAGTCAGCCAGTCATTATGTAAGAGATAATGTACAGCCAGTAGATCATTACCACAATATTTATATTACACAGCTACTCACCAATTATAGATCATTTTCACTACAATTGATAACTTGCAGTTATCACCTCGCTCAGAAAAATCCTGGCATGAGAGAAAACATAGATCCCCTGCCTTTCATTAGACCATAAGCATACAACACAGAATAAATGATAAATGTTGTTTCAGCAAATGCAGTGTTATGCATGCATCGAAACATATTTGGAGAAATTTTGCATTACATCACATGCTCACAAATGGATCCTCAGCAGTGAATGGGTGCCGTCAGTAAGAGAGTTCAAATAAAACTTCACAATAATCCACAATACAGCTCCAGTCAATAAAATAATGACACATCTGTAATAAATTAAGAAATTTTTAACTAACAAAGGACTTCAAACAAGTCCTCTATTCATAACATTGTAAAAGTCATCTTGTCTGAATCAGGAGAGAAATATGCACAGATCTAGCACCATTTACAAGTGAAATCAGTCTAAAAACCGTTCTAAATAAAGATGTGTGATTTTTAGTTAGTGGACAACAGGAAATTGACTTTTTCACTGGAGGAAGCATTTTTATGGGCACTGGACTCATATTTTGACCAGAGCGATGGTTTAAAGTTAAAACACCCTTATAATAAATGTGTCTGTTATAAACATGCAGCTTTTTACTTCACAAGACGTTAGTTGATGGTCTGGAGTTGCGTGGTTTACTTGTGGATTATTGTGATGTTTTTTTATCAGCTGTTTGGACCCTCATTCTGACGGCACCCATTCACTGCAGATGGTTCATTGGTGAGTAAGTGTTGTAATGCTAAATTTCTCCAAATCTGTTCCGATGAAGAAACAAACTCATCTACATCATGGATAGAAATGTTTATATTTGGGTGAACTATTCCTTTCAACTCTACAGTAATGACTATGAATGTTCTTGTTATTAGTTGACACATTCTTGTAAGTGTCACTCAGTGCTGTTTTCATTTTAGCATTAAGTATTTGTGCACACGGTAATGATTAAAATAACAAATGGGTGCAAATCTCCACATCAGAGGAAAAACAGCAAGACTGCTGCTGTCTATCACTTCTGTTGCACTAAGACAGTAATTATCTCTCTCCAGTCTCACACAAGCATATTTAATGCTGACTAGCTCATATATTGCGGTGTATCCATGTGCTTTTCCTACATTGTTCATGACAGATTTAATAAACAACATATGGCACACATATCAAAAACACACACCACACCAGCTCCTGATTCGTGACATGAAATTGATTTGTTCCCAGCATTTCTGCAGCATCTCTATGGGTTTCATTCACTATGTACACATGTTTAAAACCTTTGTGTGAATGCTTAAAACTATTTTTAAAAAGTAGATCCAACTGAAATGTACAACCAAATTGTATGCAATTATTAGTGAATGAAAAGGAAACAATGTTCATACACAGTTAACGATTCTAACTTGGCTTCATTTCAATACATCACTTGCTCACCAATGGATTCTCTGCAGTGAATGGGTGCCGTCAGAATGAGAGTCCAACAGCTGATAAAAACATCAACGTAATCCACAAGACTCCAGTCCATAAATTAATGTCTTGTGAAGTGAGAAGACTCATGTTTGTAAGAAACAAAGCCATCATTAGGCTGTTTTAACTTTAAACCATCTCTTCTGGCCAAAAACCGTGTCCTCAGTTCATAATGAAGCTTCCATCAGTGAAAATGTCCATCACTTATTGTCATCTCAAATCAAAATCCACAGACATATTTGTTTAGAACTGCTTTCATTTGTAAACGATACTTGATCTGGGCATATTTCTCTCCTGATTTAGACTAGATTACTTTTTCACTGGAAAAAAAAAGCAGTATTATGGATCAAGAACTCATTTGAATTTAAAAACTTGTTCCAATGAAGAAACAAATTAATCTACGTACATCTAGGATGGCCTGAGGGTGATACATTTTCAGCAAATTTTTAAAGTATACTATGAAACATATATTCAAAGTGCTGACTACCATTATTTCTTGTTGTAGCAGCAGCAGAGTGTCGTGAAGTGTGAACAGCTAAAATAATGTTTTTTCTTGCTCCAGTTCACACTGTTTAATTACTGAAATGAATGAGCATCACTATACGATCTTCTTCCGCAAGCAAAACCGCAATAAAAATATGTTTAATAAGCATTTGAAAAGCAGTATGGTAAACAACTAGCCAAGAGCATTACTGTGCCAACTGCACAAAGCAGCCACACACACAAATACACAAAAGCACGCTCTTTGCTGATACCATCTACTTGCCCATTGCACTGCAGAGTCCAGGCACAGAGCCACACCATGGCAACTGAGCATCTGGCTTTCCAAAAAGATAATCCAAGTAATAATCAACTAAAGGGATATTAGCAGTGTCATATTCTCACACTCACCGGCAAAGCATATTACGCTGTGTGTGCAACACAACATGAAGCGCAACGGAAAATAAACCATGTAGCCAAGTAAACCGAGATGTCATCATCGTTTCATGCATGCATAGCATAGTTTTCATGCATCGCTAAGCACAGAACAAGTTACTTGTGGAATTTTGACAGGATGGTGTTCACATCCTCAAATATGTGCATAGCATCAATTTCATTATAACCTGATCATTAAATTAGCATAAAATAATGTATTGTGAAAAATGCCTTGCATTTTTAATTCGTATGCGGCATGCTTGCTGGAAAATTACTTGAATAAATCTGGAGGCGATGCCATTTTGAGAGCGAATCTCAGGCATGAATAAAATCCTTAAGCATTTACCATAACTAGTGTCTTCGCTCCCTGGGGCGGCAGTGCTTGTAAACACCTCACTAATCAGAACACTCAGTGCTCACAGGCTTATTGTCTCATGTTTTTTTGACCCAGAGTATTCCTTAACATGATTAAAACAACACTATTAGCATTATTTCCAAAGAAAAGATACAGCAGGGAAAACATGAAAACTCCTTAACCTGTGATGTTATCGCTCTGCTATTATGAGATCTGAAAATATGATAAATATTGCATCTAGAGAGACTATCCTCTTAGTCTTATATATATATATATTTCCACAAAATTACTAAGAAGCAAAAACTATTTTCAACACTGGTAATAGTAAGAAATGTTTCTTGAGCACAAGATCATATAATTAGGCTAAATTTCGAGAGCCTTTGACATCTGGGACGACAGCTAAAAATGTAACTCGAGCTGCATCGGAAAACGCTAGGGGAACGCCCCTCAGCGTGACAGGCTCTGAAACACGTGTGTAATCAGACCAATAGATGGGCGAGACGTCACGGTGGGTGACGTAATGAACAGGAAGCTATAAAAGCACGTGCGGCAGAGCCAGCGTCAGCTTTTTTGTCATTCCCAAGCGCTCTGTGTGTGTCTGTCTGATATCTGTTTGTGAGTCTTATTTGGTGTTGTCTGTCCTGTAGAAATGTCTAAAGCACATGATAAAAAACACCATCTGAGTAGGGGCGAAGGCAGCCAGCGTTTCAAACTGTGTGTTCCTCCCTGCCCGCGTTTCATTACGGGTGCGGATACACACAGTTTGTGCGTTGTCTGCCTGGGAGCGAAGCATACTGAGTCAGCTCTCGAGGGGGCTGACTGCCTGCATTGTGAGCTTCTTCCCATGCTGTTTCTCCCACTCCCTAAGCCTCTTTGCGGAGGTGCCTTGCAACGTTCCCGCGGAGCAGGCTATTGCGCTCGTGGGTTCCAAGCTGGACGCTGGCGGAGGGTGGATAACGTGCGATCCCTATCTTCTTCCTCAACCCGCCAGAATCCGTTCTCGCTCACCCGGATTGGAAGCCCGTTTCTCTGGCGGTTACTGTCCCCCCCTTGGAGCGCTTGGCGCTCGCTCCTGGCTTCCTCCGAGGAGGTTGATGTGGTGGGCGTCGACGAGGGTTCGCCCCCTCAGTCGCCCCAGTATGAGGAGCTTTTGGAGGTGGTAACTCGTGCCGTGGCCAAACTGAATATCGAATGGCCCGCCGAGAAAAAAGTAAATTAGATGAGCGGTTTTTGCGTGTTAAGCCACCACCTCCGCGCCGGAGTCTGCCTTTTTTCCCCGACCTCCACACCGCGGTGTCGAAGTCGTGTGGAAGGCCATTCTCGGCCCGCCTCTTTGTTCCCGCCTCCGATCATTATGGCGATGTGGCGGGGGTGAAAGAGCGCGGTTATAAGACGATGTCCCGGGTAGAGCAGACGCTTGCGAGCTATCTGTCTCCCGGCGCAGCATCGTCCTTAAAGGCCCCGGCATTGCCCTCCAAGCCGCTGCGCACAACATCAGCGCTGGTGGGCAAAGGGTACTCGGCAGCGGGTCAGGCTGGTGCGTGTCTGCACACCATGGTGGTGTTACAGGCATACCAGGCTGACCTGCTGAAGGAGCTAGATGAGGGTGATCAGGTAAAATCTGAGGATATTACCGAGCTCAGGAGGACCGCTGATTTCTCTCCCCGCGCCACTAAGGAGACCGCCCGTGACCATTGGCAGGTCTATGGCAGCTATGTTGGCAGCAGAGAGGCATCTATGGCTGACCCTGTCAAATATGAAAGAGAAAGACAGGGTCTGCCTAATGGACGCCCCACTCACCTTGAAGTTCTGGCCTTTGGGGCGGACGCCGCGTCAATTTTCTTCGCGACAGGTCCCAGGAGCTCGAAGCGGCGGCGGTCGTTCCAGCGATTTCTCCCTCGCCACTCCAGCTTTATGGGCGGCCTGTGCGAAGAAGCCCCCCCCGGGTACCAGCTCCGAATACAGGTCACGCAAAACAGATCCATGCCCCTGGCGTGCTCCCCGTGTCGAGTCATTGGGCGAGGCGACGCTCGATTCTGGGGCCTCAAGGCTAGCCGCCTCTTCGGTCCGTCTTTATTCTAAGAGTTCCTCGCCAAAGTCCTGACCCACTGGCCCGGCTGTATGAGGGCCGTCCCCTCTGGGGTGCAGCGGGTTGCACCGCATTACACGGTGTCCGTCTCGCCTTAGTGCCCTCAGGAGATCGGTCTGCTAACTCTGCCGGAGTTACAGGGCGCAGCGGTATCCCGCGAGCGCCACTCTCAGTCACTGCCCGGCAATGTAGCGGGGCTAAGAGGCTCGCCACCTACGCGGAGTTCTCTAGAGCAGCGGGTTCGGTTGTCCCTGCCAGTTCGCCGTTACAGGGCACCGAGCCGGCTGCTCGTATTGCACCAGAGATCAGTCTCGAGAGACTGATTCTCTTAGTAGACTTTTTGGCAGCGTGGAAACTACTGCAAATGTGTCTCGGTGGGTCCTGCGCACAGTAGAGAAAGGCTACAGAATCCAGTTTGGTTCCCCTCCGCCTCTTTTCAACGGGATTACACCCACGCTGGTGGGCCCCGAGCATGCTCTGGTCATGGAACAAGAAGTAGTTACTCTTTTGAGGAGGAGGCCATCGAGGTGGTCCCTCCTCACGAAAGGGAGTCCGGGTTCTACAGCTGGTACTTTATAGTTCCAAAGAAGGATGGAGGGTTGCTTCCGATTTTAGATCTGCATCAGCTGAACCGCTTAGTCATGTGACTGAAGTTCAAGATGCTTACTATAAAGCAGGTCGTGTCTCAGATCAGGTCTGTGGACTGGTTTGTCACGATCGATCTAAAGGACACATGCTTCCATGTATCCATCCTTCCTACTCACAGGGAGTTCCTGAGGTTTGCTTTCGGGGGCAAAGCGTACCAATATCGAGTTCTTCCGTTCGGTCTGTCACTCTCACCCCGCACTTTCACTAAGTGTGTGGATGCAGCTCTGGCTCCTTTGCGACTACAGGGCATCCGCATACTGAATTATATCGACAATTGGTTGATTTTAGCTCAATCAGAGAAGACGGCGGTTCGGCATCGAGATGTCATTCACGCTCACTTGTAAGAGCTGAGGTTTAGACTTAATGCCAAGAAAAGTGTGCTTTCTCCATTACAGATGACCACTTATCTAGGCGTGGTGTGGGATTCGACCACGATGCAGGCACGTTTGTCTCCTGCTTGGATCGAGTCGATCCTCACCGCAGTCGCGAGAGTCAGAGAAGGCCGGTCACTCACTGTCAAGCAGTTTCAGAGACTGCTGGGTCTGATGGCAGCTGCGTCCAACGTGATACCTATTGGCCTGCTGTACATGAGGCCCCTACAGTGGTGGCTCAAGACCAAGGGGTTCTCCCCGAGGGGAAACCCGCTCCACATGCTCAAGGTCAAGCGGCGATGCCTACGTGCCTTGGACAGGTGGAGGAAACCTTGGTTCTTGGCTCAGGGCCCGGTGATGGGAGCTCCTTGTCGCCGCGTGATGCTAGCGATGGACGCGTCCCTCACCGGTTGTGGAGCGGTCATGAGTGGCCACCCCGCCCGTGCTCTGTGGAGTGGTCGCCATCTCACGTGGCATATCAACTGCCTGGAGATGCTGGCCGTGCTGCATGCACTGAGATACTTCCTCCCGGACCTGAGAGGCCACCATGTGTTGGTGCGTACCGACAACACAGCGGTGGTCTCTTACATCAACCACCAGGGAGATCTGCGTTTACGCCGTTTGTACGAACTAGCGTACCAGATCCTTGTGTGGTCCCAGGGCAGACTTCTCTCGTTGAGAGCAGTTTTCATCCCTGGGCATCTCAATTTGGGAGCAGACATTCTGTCGAGGCAGGGGCCGAGGCCCGGCGAATGGATGCTTCAACCCAGGGTGGTGAAGCAGATATGGAGAGTCTTCGGCCAAGCTCAGGTGGATTTGTTTGCGACTCGCATGACATCGCACTGTCCCCTATGGTTCTCTCTAAATCATCCAGCTCCACTGGGGCTGGATGCCATGGTACAGACGTGGCCGAGGCTTCGTCTGTACTCCTTTCCCCCGATCACTCTGCTCCCGTTAGTTCTGGAGAGAGTGCGCCGAGACGGAGTTCGTCTACTGTTAGTAGCCCTGTTCTGGCTGGTCCGAGTATGGTTCTCGGATCTGATTTCTCTCCTCGACGGCGCTCCGTGGAAGATTCCCGTCAGGAGAGATCTCCTCCCACAGGCGGAGGGTATGATCATCCACCCCCGCCCGGAGCTGTGTAAATTGTTTGTGTGCCCCCTAAGGGTCTCTCAACCGAGGTTGTTGAGACCATCCTCCAATCCAGAGCTCCCTCCACGAGGAGACTGTACGCCTTGAAGTGGAAACTTTTCACTTCTTGGTGCGGAGACCGCCAGCTCGACCCAGTTAACTGCCCAGTTGGTGCAGTGCTGGAGTTCCTGCAGGCCCGATTCTCTGCAGTGTTGACCCACTCCACCCTGAAGGTTTACTTGGCGGCTATTGCGGCCTACCACGCCTCTCTTGGTGGCCAGTCAGTGGGTAGGCAACCCCTAGTGACACGTTTCCTCCGCGGTGCACTGAGGCTGAGACCTCCCCGGGGTCATCTCGGTGTCCCCACGTGTGAGCTTTCGTTGGTGTCTAGAGGCTTCTCTGTAGGCCGCCCTTCGAGCCTATCGCGGAGATATCGCATCGCCTCCTAACGATAAAAACTACTTCCTTCTGGCATTTCTTCCCTCAAGAGCGTTGGGATCTCAGGCCCTTTCAGCATGGTCCCGTGAATAACTACCTAGACTTTTCCGCCTGGGTTTGGCCAGTGCTTTCTTTCCCCGCGAGCGGATATTATCCCTAAGGTCCCTTCCTCTGCCCCGCCTGTTCCGTATCCGGACTTTAGTCCTCTACCTTCGGGATCCCAGACCAGCAGGCGAACTGCATGTGTCCGTGGCGTGCACTGGATCTTACGTCCTCAGATCTGCCCTGCTGGAGGAGGGTGTACCCTTGCTTTGTGTTAATGTCCCCCTATAGAGGTCTGCCGGCAACTAAGCATACCCTCAGTGGTGGATATTGGATGCGCTCTCCCGGGTATGATCCTCTGATCTTCCTCCGCCGTTAGTGTCAGGCTCACTCAACCCGTGTGTGGCAGCCTCTCGGCCTTTTTGAGCGGGTGTTCTATCGAGGATATCTGCAACGCGCGGGTTGGTCCCAGCCCTCACCTTTTGTTAGGTTTCTTGATCTAACTGCGACGCCACTCCCGGCTCTTCTGCTCTCATCGCCCTAAGGGGCATCGTCCACACTGGGCAGAGACTTCGGGTCTGCGCATGGGCATTCGCTGTCCCCTAGAGTTTTCCCGCGCAGCTCAGTTCCTGAAGTAGGACGTCTCAGGTTATGTATGTAACCATGGATCCTTGATGGAACGAGACGCTGCGTCTTGGTGCCATACCTCCGGCGTCCCTGCCAGCGCTTGCTTCATTCCTGGAGCTGGCGTTGGTCTCACCGCATGTGCTTTTATAGCTTCCTGGTCATTACGTCATCCGCCCGTGACGTCTCGCTCATCTATTGGTCTGATTACACAAGAGGTTCAGAGCCCGTCACGCTGAAGAGCGTTCCCCTAGCGTTTTCCGACGCAGCGTCTCGTTCCCTCGAGGAACTAGGGTTACATACGTAACCTGAGACGTTTTCCATCATTGAAATAAATACATTCTTTAAATATACTCAAACAGAAATCAGTTATTTTAAATTGTAATAGTTATTCACAATATTAAAATTTTTGATTATCAAATAAATGTAGTCTCGGAGAGCATAAGAGACTTCTTTCAAAACACTTAAAAAAAATCTTAATTATTAAACCCTTGACCGGTTGTGTATACATCTATACAGCTTGATAGGACATGGTAGACTACCTTTATTGACAAAATGAAGTTATAGTCAATTCTGTTAGTCTTGTCATTATGCAATAGCGTCCAAAATCCAAAAATGTCCAAAAATCATGTCCAGTACTACAAGCAGTAACACTGCAGCTCTTTCATTCCTTGTCGACAATGTGCCTTTTTGATCTATAACGAACCATTCACAGTTTAAATCACACTTTATGAGCTATTGTGTTTGATCATGCAGCTGAATGCATTGGCCATAACCCCACACAATGTTCAACTACTTTAAAATCACATCTTCCATCACAGACTTAGTCGAGAGAAAAACACAGCAACGGCAAAGAAATGGTAAAGCTTTGTGCAAAAAGGCAACAATTACACTGAATAATCAAATATTTATACTTGGGAATAATTAATTTGTTTATTCAAATAAGCTACTTGCCTCTCAAATGTAAAATTGCAAGACAGGGAAAGTGTCAGGGCTCTAAATGTATTTAAATACTTATTTATAGAAGTGCCTTATAAATTCAGTGAAATTGGCTTGATTCATTTAAATTATAAAATTGTTGCTCCTGTTGTTCGGTGTGCTGAAATGTGGTGGTGAAATGAAACAAATTACAACTCAGAATGCACATTTATTTTCTTTTATTTATTTTTTATGTGAACTAACAGAGTTAGATAAGATGTCAAGTGACTATTGGTTAATGTAGTTAATCACCTGTCAACTCTTTAAATATTAAAAAGAAAAACATGATGAACATTTTTGCATTGTGATAACAAAAAAGGAAAAGCATGAACATAAATATTCACATGAATCACAAGCTTCAGCTTCAGTACTGTGAAACTATGCATTTTTCCATCCTTCCCTGGCAAACTGAAATAAATCAAGCTGACAAATATTCGAGTTGACTTTGAGAATCAGGAGGACTTCCAAATTATCTGAATCGCTAAGCAAGTAGAATTTCAGATAAGATAAACCATTAGCGGGATCAAATTAATGCATCCGGTGATGCTACACCAACATCAGAGCATTCATAATGTGAGAGCCATCCTTCAAATAGATGTCTAGTCCACATGGCAAAAGCAATATCAAGTCATGTGACTAGCTGGATCTGCTCAGGGGGTCTGGCCTGATGGGATTAAGATCTCTCTTTAAATGCATAGATTTCTCGCTTGAGTTCTTCACGGCCTGCTCCAAATATGCTGACTGCTCATGTTTTTGGAAGCCCAAACGCTCAGGGAAATCGTGTTTAAAAAGTGCTTAAGGATGCAGAGAAGACACTTATGGGTTATTGCATAGCAGAGATATGGAAGCAAATCTACAATAAATGCAGTAGATAACTTTCCTGATTTATTACATTTGAGTGTAACTACTTGCTTTATTAAGTTCTGCATATGAATCAGATTTAGATCACCAAAATGTGTGTGTCTTGAAGGTAATGTGTGTAAAAGGTAAAGATTTTCTCTTATCACAGCTTTTTTGAATATTTGAGTAATAATTGCTACCTATCATTCCAAAGTTTGGTGTCAGTATTTCTTTTATGTTTGAAAGAAATAATACTTGTTTAGCAAGGAAGTACTGTATTAAATTGATCAAAAGTAATAGTTAATAGGATAATTTTACACTGTTAAAAAAAAAGCTAATTCAGTCAAATAAATGCTGTTTTTTGGAACTTTTGGTTCAAGTAAACGATTTCCACAAAAATATTAACTATTAACTGTTTTCAATTTTCATAATAATAAGAAATGCTTTTTATTGAGCATGGAATCAAGATATTACAATTATTTCTAAAGACAATTCAGCTTTGCCATAAGAAATATATTACATTTTAAATATCTTCAAATAGAAAATAATATTAACAGTCAATATTAACGTTCAATTTTAAATGTAATAATAATAATTCACAATATGACTGTTTTTACTATATTTTTGGATCAATAAACGCAGAAAAGACCAACACCAAACTTTTAAAGAGTAGTGCATGCTGAATTAAGGAATTATCTCCTTTAAATAAAAAAGACCCATTGTCCCAAAAGACCCATAAAGTTACGCTTTCTTTCTTTGCATGGACATTTGGGCGGTGTTATGCAAATCTTCCCACATCATGACGTAGACATGTGGGGGCATGTTTGAACGAGGCATTTTAAGAGGGTGTGGAAAAGTCTTAACTTTTATAAAGAATATCTCTTTGGGTTTGAGACTTTAGTCTTTGCAACTTTAGGGATCGTATCTATTCATGAACAGCTTGTAACACTCCGAAGAGAAAGGAAAACTTGAAATCGCATCATATGACCCCTTCAAGCTTATAAAGGCCCCAGTCTTCAATTACTTCAATAGTTTCAAAAAAGAGTCACTAAGATTCTCTTTAAAAATATCCCTTTTGTGTTCCATGAAAAAAAAAAATTCACGTTTGGAATGATGAGGTGAGTAAATAATGAGAGAATGATCATTTTTGGTTGAACTATCACATTAGTTCTTGTATGGATTCTTGTCCAAACCTTCAGCATTCACTTCATTTTTGTCTTTTATATATGGGACAAATGTACACAAATCCAAGCTACACCAGATCTAACACTGATATCATCAGAAGTGTTTAATGCAATCAACAATCGTCTACAAGTATTAGCGTGTGTTAAGCAGAGAAGAATGCACAGACAGCAGCTCTAGCCGAGATTCCTGGCCTTGAGAACAGTCCAGCTAAATTCCAAACATATTAGCACAAGCTTTTCGTGCATCATGCCACTTGGTGCAGCTGTACTTCTCGGGATCGCCAACTCTCTCAAAACCTTGTAAGGCAACAGGCAAAACAGCCCTGTCCAGGCGTGCCTTTACTGGTTGGAATGGTGAGATATTTGTGATGCTCAGGCAAATAACAAAACGCTTTGGCAGACCGTCAGGTTTGCTTCATCGTGCCAAAAGAAATAAAAGGAAATGCTCACATTCCTTTCAGATATACAGCTTTGTACAACCTAGTTTACTCACTTTAAACTATTAGCTGACTGAATATATGTAGGACACATGCATATAAGATAAATAGAAAAGTAAATGTTTATTCAGCTGAAGGTTCAGGCCTAAAAGTTTTATATGTACATTTGTATATTTTCCTACAAGAGTGCATTCATTTTTTTATTTTGAATTATTTTTGCATTAATAGGTTTCAGAGCTTTAAGGTATAAAATGTAGAAAACAATTTTATACGAATGTACAAACAGCCACATTCACAAACAATTTACACTGCTCTATCACTGTAACATATCCTGCAAAAAATGATATAATGACTCCACAAATCTGTAATGAGCTGCTAGTTTCCATAAACAAATTGTTACAAGTCTACATATCAATCATCGCAACAAGCATATACAGTTTTCTTATTGCTCAGTGGTCTTCAGCTTTTAAAAGTATATTTAAATGTGCTCGGTGGTCCTTATAAACACTAGTGGTTTGTCATAAGACATTCTAAAGGAATTTCTGAATCTTTCAGCAGAAGATATCTCTGCAATTTAGCCTAGTAACTTCCCAAGGCATTTCCTCTGGAACTGCTATCTTAATGAACTGTCTTGTAGAACAGTTGAGCAGTGAATATATTAGTTAACATATGCATAGTGAAATAAAAGGCTACTATTAACCCTCTTTTTCTGGTGAGATTAATTTTACAGTCTTTATGTTAGGGGTGCCATAGACCCCAACAATGTAACTAAAATAATACTAGTGGTTTCAAAATTGACCTTGTGTTATCTCTTCAAATGATTTAAAAATGTTCCTCTGAGCTCAGGAAACCCCAGTAGGCAGATAATCTTAAAGCTTTAACCTGCTTTTCTATCTTGGTGATAACTCAGTGGGGACTTGTGATCACATCTGGATTTATTCTCCAGTGCTATGGTATAGTAACCAGAATCTACTAGGTCAGCAGGAGTGATAAATACTAAAGCCCTTCCTGAAAGGTTTCACTAGCGGACATATCAACCCGTGAAGTGCCAAAACCAATGTGTTGATGCTAGGCAGATAGAGCATGACCTGTGTGTGGAAGTGTTAACTGTTTGTGATCACTAGTACTGCTATTGGAGCCATCCTAAGAGTAGGCGTATATGCTGTAGTACTTGAGGAAAAATCTGATTATTCCTTATTGGATCATGACTTCTTGATAAACCTTCATGGACAAATTGAAATAGTAAACTATATTTAAGACTAGTTCAATCGGTCTATCCATTGTTGTATATACAGACAAAATATGTACTGTATATGTAGACACAATGATAGAGCAATGAATAGAAAAAAATACTGAATAATAGATAGAATGCTAAAAAGATAAAATGACAGACAGACAAACAGATAGATAGATAGATAGATAGAAAGATAGATAGATAGATAGATAGATAGATAGATAGATAGATAGATAGATAGATAGATAGATAGATAGATAGATAGAAGACAGATAGATAGACAGATAGATAGATAGACAGAGACAGATAAAATGACAGACAGACAGACAGACAGACAGATAGATAGATAGATACTTTCTCAGTTATTGTTCTTTTCTTGTGTTTAATTTATTTCCTTCTCTTTACTGTGTTCTTCATTGCATTTGCTGAAAAGCAGCCTACACTGTTGCCAAGTTGCTCTGTCTAAAAAAAACTACCTCTCATCAGCAGCTATGTGGGGGTAACTGCTATGTTGACTCAAACGTGGACCTAAGCCCTGTAATTAAGGGTCAAGAGGTTATTTATCTCATACAGCTGAGAATACAACATTTGGCCGAGTGTATTCGTAACCACATCCCGCAAAGGATACGTAACTTCTAAAGCCAGAACACGTACCTGTTTATCAAGCTTGTCTGACAGGAGCACAGAAAGGCTACACGACACCAGACCATACAAACATTCAAATTTCTCTTGTGTTAGAAAATGCTAGATTAATTTTTTCCTACTGTAGTTGTTGTGAATGATGAGGCTGCAGCTTTAAATTTCTGGAGTATAAACAAACAAAAGAAAATAAATTAGCAAATAAAAGTATTCATTAATTAATCAAAATTGCTAACTTTTTTTTAACTGGGCATTGATGACTTCTCAACAGGCTGGAGGAGCCTTAATCCCTTGTAGCCTGAAGAGAGAAGTCATCACTACAAAGTGGAAATAATGAGCCATATTTTTCCATTGCGTAATTAATGCATGACTTTTTAAATAACTGAAGCGCAAAATGAATGTTATAATTGGTTTCAGTGCACCCTTGCCTGGGCCTCCTCTCTTCTTAGCGAGGATGGTTACAGTGTTATGGAAGGGTTTCAATGAAGCTGAGGTGCAATTAATCCTGCATGCTGTGTATATCATTATCACCGGGCTTGTGTACAATTTCTGTCTCTTCTCCTCTGAGGAGACATACTGTGAATACTCTCACAGCCCAGCTTATTATGTGAAGGCGGATGGCATTTTGATAAGTACGGAGTTAAAAGAGATAGCTGCATGTTTCAGGAAGTATATTATGAGAGGTTTAAATATCAGGAAGATAAGTGTAATTCTGCTGTGTGGATGATATGATTATTATTACAATTATCTTGCAATTTGCTCAGTACACTGTGGACATGCAAAAGCCATTATTTTAAATAAGCTTAATAAGCAGCAAACATTCCCTCTTATACCCTAGTCTTTATTGTCTAGTTAAAAATGAATACATTTAAAGCCCTTTTATGTGTATAGGTGATTAGTCATCATCAAGAACTAATCAATTAATATAGTGTATTTTGTATGGGCTATATGAAAACTAGCAATGCCTAGAACCGAAAGATTACATATCTTCCTATCATGTTTGAAATATTATAGTGGAACAACAAACATTATTGCCTTGATTAAAAAAAAAAAACCCTAGTCCATATTATGGGCTTTATAACGAAAGCAAGACAAATGCTATTGGCCCCTGGAGATCTGGAAAATAAAAACTAAATTATGCTTACACTAGCGGCTATGTGATAAAAATCAACTAAACCATTTTTTTATATTATGAATATGACATATTTGTCATTATTATCATCATATTTGTTTGTATGTACAAAAAAGAAAATCCTCTGAATGTTCACAAGTGCTAAAGAATATTTCACCACCGTGGTTGCACATTTTCCACATTGTACGAGGCTTTGGAAAGTCTCTGCTAAGAGGTGTGATGTAAATATTCCCCAGTCCCAAAGACCATATGTAATCTCACATGCAAATATTTAAAAACTGTCATTAAACAGCATGACTGAGAATGCTTGTTTCATGTCTGCTCTGATCTTTCTTAGGAGTTCTCAGTGCTAAATAATGAAACAGCATGAGCAGCTCATTGGAAATACGTGGCTGTGGTGACATTTCACAAAAATTATACTATGTTGCTTCTTGCGTATTTCACGACATTTTCAAAGTGAAATGTCTGAGTGGTGCTAAAGGTGTGTTTAGTTTTCTCTTAAACAGATGAACATGAATCTGGCATTTTTTTTATACGCTGGTGTTGTACGTATCACAGTTCAATAAAATGTGGTACAGCGCTCAGTTGTATTTGAAAATAACATACAACCTACACTAAACCCTAGATTGAACATACCCGTAATGTTCAGCACCGGTGCATAAAGACGCATTTGCTGAAGTAATCATACCATTTTAGTTTGCTTCCAGAAGTCTTTGAACCCTTTTTATCGTGACTTGTGTTTCATAGGATTCATACCAGAGCGCTCTGTTTCGCAAGTGCAATGCTGTACCAGGGGAGCTACTGAGCAAGTTTACTATGTCAGAAAAACCAGAGAGAGGTGGTTATTTGATGCAAAGTCAAACTGCATTAGTTTACAATTCATGTACCATGGTAAAAGTGTTCTGAGGTTATAACATAGCATTGTGTAAAGAACTGCATGTTTAATAGATAATCCGCCCCGTAATAGTAATACAGGTGCATCTCAATAAATTAGAATGTCGTGGAAAAGTTCATTTATTTCAGTAATTCAACTCAAATTGTGAAACTCGTGTATTAAATAAATTCAATGCACACAGACTGAAGTAGTTTAAGTCTTTGGTTCTTTTAATTGTGATGATTTTGGCTCACATTTAACAAAAACCCACCAATTCACTATCTCAACAAATTAGAATATGGTGATATGCCAATCAGCTAATCAACTCAAAACACCTGCAAAGGTTTCCTGAGCCTTCAAAATGGTCTCTCAGTTTGGTTCACTAGGCTAAACAATCATGGGGAAGACTGCTGATCTGACAGTTGTCCATAAGACAATCACTGACACCCTTCACAAGGAGGGTAAGCCACAAACATTCATTGGCTAAGAAGCTGGCTGTTCACAGAGTGCTTTTTCCAAGCATGTTAACAGAAAGTTGAGTTAAGGAAAAAGTGTGGAAGAAAAAGATGCACAACCAACCGAGGGAACCGCAGCCTTATGAGGATTGTCAAGCAAAATCGATTCAAGAATTTGAGTGAACTTCACAAGGACTGAGGCTGGGGTCAAGGCATCAAGAGCCACCACACACAGACGTGTCAAGGAATTTGGCTACAGTTGTCGTATTCATCCTGTTAAGCCAATCCTGAACCACAGACAACGTCAGAGGAGTCTTACCTGGGCTAAGGAGAAGAAGAACTGGACTGTTGCCCAGTGGTCCAAAGTCCGCTTTTCAGATGAGAGCAAGTTTTGTATTTCATAAGGTCCTAGAGTCGGGAGGAAGGGTGGAGAAGCTCATAGCCCAAGTTGCTTGAAGTCCAGTGTGAAGTTTCTGAAGTCAGTGGTGATTTGGGGTGCCGTGACGTCTGCTTGTGTTGGTCCATTGTGTTTTTTGAAAACCAACATCACTGCACCCGTTTACCAAGAAATTTTGGAGCACTTCATGCTTCCTTCTGCTGACCAACTGTTTGAAGATTCTGATTTCATTTTCCAGCAGGATTTGGCACCTGCCCACACTGCCAAAAGCACCAAAAGTTGGTTAAATGATCATGTTGTTGATGTGCTTGACTGGCCAGCAAACTCGCCTGACCTGAACCCCACAGTGAATTTATGGGGTATTGTCAAGAGGAAAATGAAAACAAGAGACCAAAAAATGCAGATGAGCTTGAAGGCCACGCCAAAGAAACCTGGGCTTCCATACCGCCTCAGCAGTGCCACAAACTGATCAACCTCCATGCCACGCTGAATTGAGGCAGTAAAATTAAAGCAAAAGGAGCCCCTACAAGTAGTGAGTCCATGTACAGTAAATGAAGATACTTTCCAGAAGGCCAACAATTTCACTAAAAATGTTTTTTTTATTGGTTTTATACCGTATTCTAATTTGTTGAGATAGTGAATTTGGTGGGTTTTTGTTAAATGTGAGCAATTAATCATCACAATTAAAAGAACCAAAGTTTTTAACTACTTCAGTCTGTGTGCATTGATTTATTTAATACACAAGTTTCACAATTTGAATTGAATTACTGAAATAATGAACTTTTCCACAACAATTTCTAAGTTATTGAGATGCACCTGTAATGTGAAAAAAAAAATAGCTGTGTTTGTGTAGTTTTTATTCAACAGGAAAACTGGAGTAAACTGATATACAGCCCTTTTTAGAATTTTTTAAAAAAATTTAGTAAAGGCACTTATTTCCATCAAACCATGTTATTTTTTTATCCTGGCATTAAAAATTTCAACTGCTACTAAAAAGGGTCCTTGTTAGAGGCCACTCAGAGCAGTTTCTATTGGCAAGGTTTATAAACATTTGTTTTCTTTTCTCTTTTTCCTGCACTATTTGTGTAGCAGACATGATGATAACCCCCCTGATGTCTGAACCTGGCTCAGATCGTGAATTCTGCTTTACAAAATACAAGAACATAGACTTAGGTAGTTGTCAACCACTAAGCATACCAGCGCAACATCAAAAACTCTAGAAGGAACCACATAGAAGCCTGTACACACTAGCAACACCCCTGCCTATCAAATATTGCCTATATACCCCCTGAAACACCCTATAGCCACGGCCTCTTCTACAACTTTGTGCTACAGCATACTGGATGATACCTCAATTGCAAAGCTTATGGTGAAGAGGTATGTCTATTACTCCTTCTAAAACGATCGACTTAGACCCGAGAAAAACTAACTTGGAATTTTTTAGAATTGCGTGGAAAAACAGTATTTCCAGCTATAGACAGGCTCTAAAAGCTGCCAGGCCGAGCATATCCACAAACTCATAGAAATTAACCAAAACAATCCAAGGTTTTTATTTTGCACAGTGGCTAGATTAACAAATTACCAGACGCCACCCGATCTAAATATTTCCGCACAGTTTAATAGTAATGACTTTATGAATTTCTTCACTGATAAATAGATAACATCAGAAATACAATAACAACTGTAGATTCTACAGCGTATAATACTTAAACTTCATTCATCGCACCAAAAGATAAAACTGCAGTGCTTTACAACTATAGGACAGAAAGAGCTAAATAAACTTATCACTGCATCTAAACCAACAGCATGCCTGTTAGATCATGTACCCACTAAATTATTGAAAGAGTTTTTACCTGTAGCAGAAGAACCGCTTCTCAATATTATTAACTCGTCGTTTGTCTTTAGGTCACGTCCCAAAAACATTCACGCTGGCAGTCATTAAGCCTCTTATTAAGAAACAACAAACAGATCCTAGTGAACTGGCAAATTACAAACCCATCTCAAATCTTCCTTTTATGTATAAAATTTTAGAAAAAGTTGTGTCTGCTCAATTGGGCTCCTTCCTGGAAAAAAATGATCTCTATGAAGAATTTTCAGGTTTCAGGCCCCACCATAGCATAGAAATTGCACTTGTTAAAATTACAAATGACTTTCTTCTTGCGTCAGACCAAGGCTGTATTTCATTGCTAGTTGTACTTGATCTTAGTGCTGCATTCGATACTATATATCATGACATACTCATAGATCGATTACATAACTATACAGGTATTCAAGGGCAGGTTTTAAGATTGTTTAGATCCTACCTGTCCGATCGCTCCCACCTTGTTCATTTAAATGGGGAGTCATCTCAATTATCACCAGTAAAATATGGAGTGCCACAAGATCTGTCCTAGGTCCTCTGCTATTTTTCGATATACATGTTGCCCCTTGGTAATTTTATTAGAAAATACGGGATTAGTTTCTACTGTTTTGCCGATGATACTCAACTATATATCTCAACAAGACCAGATGAAACTTCTAAATTATCTAAGCTAACAGAGTGTTAAAATGTAAAAGATAAAATACTAATTTTCTCCTATTAAATTCGGATAAGACTATTAATATTACTTATTGGACCAAAAGACAAAAGTACACAGAATATCTTGGATTACAATTTGCAACTAGACGGATGAACGGTTACTTCCTCTAAAGTCAAAAATCTGGGTGTTATATTATAGCAACTTGTCTTTTGAAATCATATTTCCCATGTTACAAAACCGGCATTCTTCCATCTTAGAAACATTGCCAAGTTATGAAATATTTTATCTGTTTCTGATGCAGAAAAGCTGTTTCATGCATTCATGACCTCTAGACTGGAGTATTGTAATGCACTGCTATGTGGTTGTCATGCATCTTCAATAAACAAGCTTCAGATAGTCCAAAATGCAGCGGCTAGAGTCCTTACAGGTCAAGAAAATATGATCATATTACCCCAAGTTTACAGTCTCTGCACTGGCTACCTGTTAAGTTCCGTATCAGTTACAAAATATTATTACTTGCATACAAGGCCCTCATTGGTTTAGCTCCTGCGTACCTAACTAGCCTTCTGTCACGCTACAATCCATCACGCTCCCTTAGGTCGCAAAATTCTGGACTTTTGGTTGTACCTAGGATATCAAAGTCCACTAAAGGAGGTAGATCTTTTTCGCATTTGCTCCCAAACTCTGGAATAGCCTTCCTGATACCGTTTGGGGTTCAGACACACTCTCTCTGCTTAAATCTAGATTAAAAGCACATCTCTTTGGCCAAGCATTCAAATATTGCATCTCATAATCTTTTACTGCAGTAATATCTAATCAAATGCACATTATTATTTTTTAGTTTGGGTTAAACACATTCATCTGTGTAATAATTTTTGCTTGGTTGGAACAGCAGCTACGCTAATTATTTTTGTATTTGTTTCTCTGCTTTTTGCCACGGGATTAACATCCCGTGGTAAATAGGATTTACACAAGCTTCAGTCTGTATCCAGAACACCGGAGAAGAGATGATGCAAACCCCTCAGAAGACCTCAGATGATGCCAACCCTGAACAACATACAGAACTACCACCTTTTGCTATAAGTTTGATTGCATCATAATAATTGCTGTTAATATTATTCATCGTCTGTTTTATTACGTCTTAATTTGATTTTTCCGTACTGCTGGTTCGTCTGGCCAGAGGAGAACTGGCCCCTCGAATGAGTCTGGTTTCTCCCAAGGTTTTTTTCTCTCCATTCTGTCACCGAGGAGTTTTGGTTCCTTGCCGCTGTCGACTCTGGCATGCTTAGTTGGGGACACTTAATTTCCAACGATATCGTTGACTTGATTGCAAAGATATTATTTAAACTGAGCTGGATGTTGACATCACTGTATTCAATGATGAACTGCCTTTAATTGAAAATTGAGTGTTTACTATTGTCCATTTGCATTATTGACACATTATTTTCCTAATTAATGCTGTTCAGTTGCACTGACACAATCTGTATTGTTAAAAGCGCTATATAAATAAAGGTGACTGACTTGACGTGACTACCTTTTTTCACCCGGCGGATGATAAAACAAGCATAAAATTCCATAGACAGAGTGTAACGACTCTGAACCCATGGGGGCCCCAGCCATATCTTGGCACCAGATTATCATAGACATATGAGGATGGGTGTATACATTAAATTGTGCAGCTTATTGTAACTTTTTAAAGCGATCAGATGTACGGTTTTCATCCAGAGGCCAAGTGTGGAAAAATCACAGATTTATTATCATAGACAATAACCCAAGGCTGTCTTTTGACTCAGGTAGTAAGCAACAGCCATACAACCATTCAAAAGATCTTAGCAACACCTTAGCAATGCCACTGAAACCACTCTAAACACTAACTGCAAATACTGAGAACTCCTTGTTTCATGAAAAAAAACTGTTCAATTTGTAACGTTGAATAATTAACTTATTTCATTGCACTAATTTGTGTTACTAAGAACACTATGTAAATGAGAGTCCTTGGGATTTGTGTGAACGAGAATATAAACTGGATCATGAAGGACAGGCAAATGTTCTCCATGTGAGCGGCATGCCAGAGCAACGTTAGAGAGAGAGGCTTGTATAACAGCATGTGGTCTCTCTCTTTCTCTCCCACTCTCCCTCAGCGTGTGGGGGATGGGCTGCCAGCTGTTTCCCCCAGTACTATCACCTTAAAAACTGTTTTTGCTGAGATTACCGAAAAGAGATCACATATTAATTTTCTGCTGAGCTCCAGAAAGCATACATAGAGCATGTTCACTCGTGTTTATTTATTTATTTATTTTAGGGCGGTCAATCGATCAAAAAATTTATTAATATTAATTACATGACATGCCAATTAATTACATAATATGCAAAGTAGTCACAATTATATTATAATTTTATAATGTAACATTATGTTATTTATTTATTTAAGGAATAAGCCTATCTACAGCAATCAATGTGCAGTTACGTTTTCACAGGAAGTGCTTTTGCATTCTCTCGGCATACGAGTGAAAACGTGAACGTGAAAACAATCTAATTAATCACAAATTAATCGCACATCAAATTTGGCTGAGAAATTACTCCCAAAAGATCATTTAAAGTCATTGCTGTCGTGTAAAGCATCAAACATACATTACAAATGGCAGCTTCAGCAAGAAATATTTAGTTTGATAAAATGTATTACATATACTCTTTTGGACCGTGAGGGTGAGTAAATGATGACACAATTGACCTATCGTAAGCCCCGCCCCCCTTAGTTACTGTTGCTCACTCGGACAAACAAACAGAGTTTATCACTGTCTTACAATGACAGCTGCCCTGAAAACTTCTTCTGAGGTGTTCTGATAAATTTGGGACCTCAGATTGGCCCTTCAAGGGGACTGAAATATGCCATGGGAGTGATATATAAAAGATATTAAAATAATACTAAAAATACAGATCACAATCTGCATATGGAGAATTACTGTTACGGTCTGCTCAACCCGATCGAAATGAACAACACCCCAGATCAACACCGTTTCATATTACCGCAGAGTAAGATTAAATTGTTTACCTTTAACCAGTTTAATATGAAAGAAGGCACTCTAAATAGACCTTCTTTATGTGTTTTTTGAATTTCACTGCACGTACTCGTGAGAACACTTCGCTATTAAGGTTTGTACGTTAGCATGGACTCACTAACTTTAACGTTAGCTAGTTTTAGCCGGAGATACCTCGCTGAAGCACAAGATGACATTAACGTTCTGCTTGAGCAGATGAAAAGTTTAACTTAATGAGAGTATGACAACCAGAAAATGAGCGTTTTCGTCTTCATTGTGATTGGGGTTGAATGCTTAGGGACATTTTGCTCTGTTTTGTTTGGATTTAGGAAATGGAATAACATAAATTACATTGCCTATCCTCTCGGGATAACTGGAATTAGTGTTACAAGTATCCTAGGCACATCGTTTTTCCATTTTTGTAGCATAAACACCATAAAACCGATGCGAGCTTCGGATCTTCCAATGTTTCTCTATGGCGCTGAAACCTAAAGATGTCCGAGTTCCAATCCCCATGCAACTGATACTCGACTGCCATTGGCTCATCTGCATTCGAGGGGAGGGGCTTACCTATAGGTAAATTATAATTTTTGGGTGGGTGAACTATACCTTTAATAATTTATTTTATCACTTTTATTATTATTACTATGGAAATATGAAATTATTTCTTTAATGAAATGATACTCTAAATAAGAAACTAAAACTGCCAGTAGGTGGTGGTAAATGTCTCAATGATTAAGTCATTGAGTCATTTATTCATTCATTTGATTCTTCAAATGGGTGATTCATTCAGGAGTGAAGTAAATGGTCTATTGAATCATTAGGCTTGTTCGACTTGAAACGGATCATCACCATCAGATCGATCGGTGTGTGACAAGTACTGCAAGAGCAATTAGAGAGCAGACGGCTCCTAATGCTTTTGAATCACTCTCACGCTACTGTCATACACCGATTGGTCTGTGGAGCTCCGCTTCAAATCTAACAAGCCTAATGGTTCACGCAATTAGTTCAAAACGTGCATTAAAGGGGTCATATGATGCGATTTCAAGTTTTCCTTTCTCTTTTGAGTGTTACAAGCTCTTGGTGCATAACTTCTTTATCTGTAAAGTTGCAAAGACTAAAGGTCTCAAAACCAAAGAGATATTCTTTAAAAGTTAAGACTCGTCCACACCCTACTAAAATGGCTCGTTCTAACACGCCCCACATATCTACGTCACTATGTGGAAATATTAGCATAATGTGCCCAAATGTTCATGCAAAGAAAGAATGCGTGGTTTCAGGAACAGCAGTATGTTGATGCAGCCTGTCAGGGAGACGCTGTGTGTTTCAGTGCGAAAGCAAAAGCACTTTATTTGGCCTTCAGGAAGTAGATGCAATTAGGAATCATTGGTTAAGATTTATTTACAACAGAACAGCACAACCCAGATGTTCGAATTTGACAGTTTTTTTAACCTAGAAGAGTACAAGTCTGGCTATGCACAAAGGCTATTTGCGCAGCACAGAGTAACGCATCATGTGTGTGAGTTTTGTGTGTGAGAGGGGAACAGGGTCACATCACAGGAGAGTGAACTGCTGTCAGAAATCATAGCACGTCAGCTGTCTTAACCGCGGCTTGTGTACTGCATCATCACTGTGTCTGTCACGCGACTCTGTTGCCCTTTCGGGCTTGAACTGATGGTAAAACTAATGACATTTATTAACTGTTTTGATATTTACTTTGAAAGCTGACGCTCGCGATTATGGTAAGGGGCGTTACATTTCCGACGAGTGCTTGCGTTGTTCGGCCAATCACAGTGCACTGGGTCTGCTGGCCAATCAGAGCAGACTGTGCTTGTCAAGGAGGGGGCTTTGTAGAAATGACTCTTTTGAGAGGGTTGTAGATATACCTACAATGTACAGTATTTGAAAAATAATTTGTTTTTTGATCATTAAAGCATGTCAACATATTCTGTTACACCAAATACACAAAATAATGATCTTTAAAAAAGCATCATATGACCCCTTTAAGAAAGAATGGCGCTGTGTGTTGCTGTGTGTTGCTTTGTTGGACGTTGCTTTGTTTTTATATTTTCGTTGGCAAAATTGAGCAAAAACACAATATTGTTTTAAAATATAGCACAATATTAACTTCCTATATGAGACCAAAACCTCAACAGGGGCAATTTTTTTGCCCCATTCTGAATTGTAGGGACATTCCGCACTACGTTCTCTAGGCTTGCCATCTGCCGTAGTTGTTTGCCCCTGCCTCATATTTGTCATCATCAACTATGAAATGTCATAGTCCCATATTCACTGCGCCTAAAATGTATAATTGTAGAAAATATATATGTTTGTATTGAACATTTATGGAGCAACAGATTTTGTGTGAAATAAATCATTTAAGTTGTTTATTTTGTTTAAAAATTGTATAAATGTATGAGGTGTCAAGAGGGGCCTTTTACCCCACACACAGGAGAAAGGTTCAACAACATGGGGTAAAAGGCACACAGTTTTGATACAAATACTTCAGCTAAAATAAATGTATATAAGTTAATATTTGTTCAAAACAATTACTTTAGCAAAGTTTGTACTATTTTCTACTTATTTTGAAAAAAATAATAATAATTTTTGTTCAATAAATATACTGTCACTAAAATATGTTAATATAAAAAATATATTTTAAAATACAGAAACAAAATCATTTAATAAGTAAAGATTATGGGAAAGGGGAAGGAGGCGAGCCCGTAAATTTAATATATATTTACAGTAGTAACAACAAATTATATGTTATTATATGATATGATTAATATCATGTTTTTAAATATGATGGTTTCATTCTAAACAGGGTGATTATCTATAATATTGACACCCAACATAATATATGATATTTACCATCTGAATCTAACCATGTCATGTCAACAAATGGAAAAGTCAGCCATCTATTAATTATCATGTTAATTACTGTGTGCCTTTAGCCCCAACAGCAGGGCCACTTTTTTTTACCCCAAATACCATACTTTTACATATTCTTTCGTAATTTAAAAACTATTGCTTTAATTATCTTAAACAAAACTGAAAATTATAAAGAAGACCTTTGTCTCAAAATATATGCATTAAGTTTAGCGATTCTCATTTGCTACTTAAATCTACAACATTTAAAAAAACATAAAATATTAGATCAAGTAAGCACAGAATCAACTTTGCACTGCTGCGCGCGATCGCGTCAAGGATCAGACAAATATACATGTGCATCTTGAAAAGCAAATGTTTTGGAAAGTGCTGCACCACGTTTTTGTGCTATCTAGTGGTTTAGATAAAAATAATATCAAAGGCGCCTTTTACCCCGGGGCGCCTTTAGCCCTGTTGTACCCTATATATATATATATATATATAATATATGTAGTTTAACGTAACGTCACGTACCTGCACACTGATGCTGAGAAACCGATAGAGCTTATGCTTTCATACTTCAATAATACTACAGAAAAATATAGTTTTTTATACCTTTGCAACACCAAAAACATATCTACCATACAATTTACTGCGATTCAGGTAAAGTAAACTATAGAGGCATTAAAACATAACAAGCTTTCCACACAAATTTAGGCATTGCCAATTCTCAATTTATGAGTTACAGTTACATATTCTATTTCTACTTAAATTCGTTTTTTATATAAACATTTAAATGGTGGCTTTCATAAAACTTGATGGATTTATTCAAACATCAATTAAACATTGAAGAACAGTTAAAAATCTAAACTATCTGACTATGAGTTTATGGTCACCGAATATGTTTTTCTGAGGTAATTAAATGTGATGTTACATGAATTGTTAACAAGCCGTTATATTGACGTCTTTGCATGGCTGAAACACTGATTGAGCGATTACATAGACCAGATACGGATTGTAAAGTTGTACTCTTTCTTTTAACTTACCTTCGGATGTTTAGTTATGTTTATTTTGTGCTGAAGCTGGTATCAATGTGGAGGAGATGATCAGTTCACGTGCACCTCGCGCTGCCGCATCTGTTGAACTGAGGCGCTACAGAGCTCTGCTGGGTGTCCTCGTCGGCGCTACATTAAAGAGCGCCAAAACGGCATTTATTGTATAAATATTGCAATACAATGGACAGAATTTGCAATCTGAGACTTTGTTTCATATTTAAAGTTCCAAAGCACAATGCTTATTGCGATTTATTGGATGGGAAGTACCCTTCAATGTTCCGTCCATTAACTGAAAACAGGCTAGACTAATCGATTCTTGGGATTTAAGAATCGATATCGTTCCGTAAAAATGAGAATAGATTAATATCGAGATATCGATATTTTTTACCCAGTCCTAATAATTAATATCATTATTATTATTATTAAAAAAGTTAACTGTCAGAAAATAGTTTATTATTTAAAAGAAAGTGAATTAATAATAACTGAATTTATTAAAAATGGAATTGGAATTTTTAAATTCAATAAAATTCTGAGCAACAGACTACGCAACAATTTAAAGTTACAGCACAGCAACAGTTCTTCTTAAATGTTACAAATGATCCCCATGTCCTCTTCTAAATCTGTACATAACATCTCCAGTACAGAACAACACTTGAGAGAGTACCGGAGTGGAACTAATTAGTCCTTATGCAATTGAATTACCCTTATTTTATCAATTTGTACTCAGCACATCCTTTAAAGGCTTTTACGCCACCCCATAATACTTCACCAAATTACACCAATAAAATTTCAAACTGAATCTCTTAGATCAACAACTCTGCTCAGATTTCGCCCTGGTGACATTTTCCCTGAAGAAGCCCCTGATTTTACTTTGCTGGCCAATTTGTTCAGACATCCTGTGAATCTTAATACTATAGAGAAAAGGTGACACAGGTCTCTAGACTCTGGAATGGTCTGTAGGATCCCATTAATCACTCACTCACCCCCCACACACACACACCTCAAGCACACACAAACACAAGCACACACACCAAGCCGAGCGCTCTGCCTTGCCGTTGCTCATCTGTTCCCTTGCTTTTAAAACAGAAAGAGGAATAGCAGTGTCACTGCCGCTGTAGCACGCATGCCCTTTCAGCAGACCCTCTGTAGACACATCCTCTAATGACCAACACAATGAGCCTGGAATGTGACCACTGCCTATTAGCCCATGCTTAATGCTTTTAGGAAGAAATGGTCTTACAAAATCAAGTGCAAATCCATTGCTGTTAAGCCATATGGTTGTTAATTTATGAGAGGAGGCATGAGATGCAATAAATTCAGGACCTTTTTAGGCAGTAACAGCTACTGTTTTACTGGAAAGTCTTAGAATACAAATGTTCACACTATTGTTTTTTTATCGAGGTAAATGTCTAGTGTTTTGCATATTGATATGGACATAAAGCAAAGGCACTTTTTGTAACGTCTATTCAATTATTTACTCGTCTGCAACAATAAAGTAATGTTGAGCAAATATTGATTTATGTGATTAATTGCAATGAATTAGATTAATTAATCAGCATTTTGTGATTATGCTAATCTATTACAATTCCTAATTGCACAATTAATAATTAAGCACTTACTGTTTGCTACCTGCACCATCGTAATAAAGCTTTGTTCATCTGAAAAGACAGGAAACTGACATCTGTGTAAACAGACATGTCAAGTGGCTGTCAAAAATCAGAAAGGACATAAAATGCTTCATCTTTTAACTAGTAACACAGAGAGTGCTGTAAAGCAAGCCCACTCTCAGGGTTTTAAATGAATCACAGGAGTGCACTCTTGGAGATTTCCCATGAATGCTTTGATTGCAGCCGCTCTATATTCTAATGATTCAGACAATCTAGCAATCATGCATTGCCCAGAGCACATGGACGTGTAACAGAATAACATCTCAATGTATCAAATAGCGGAGAGTGAGGCCAAGGATAGTTGTCACACAAGGAAGTTTTAAAGTTTTTAAAGATCATTATTTTGTGTATTTGGTGTAACAGAATATGTTGACATGCTTTAATGTTCAAAAAACACATTATTTTTCAAATACTGTACATTATTGTAGTTCTTCTATGCCCTGCCTCTCTCAAACGCTTTGTTTTCTACAAAGTCCCTCCTTCCGACAAGCACAGTCTGCTCTGATTGGCCAGCTGACCCAGTGCATTGTGATTGGCCGAACACCGCAAGCACGCATCGGAAATGTAACGCCCCTTACCATAATCGCAAGCTTCATCTTTCAAAATAAATGTAAAGACAGAGCCCGAAAGGGGAACAGAGTTGCGTGACAGACACAGTGATGAAGCTGGTATGTGTTTGCAGTACACAAGCCACGGTTAAGACAGCTGACTCTACTGTGATGTGTCTCGCTCTCTCGCTCTCGCTCTCTCTCGCTCTTACTCTCTCGCGCTCTCACTCTCTCTCTCTCGCTCTCTCTCTCTCTCGCTCTCTCTCTCTCTCGCTCTCGCTCTCACACACACACACACACACGATGCGCAAAAACTCCACATTTGAACAGTCAATAGAAAATACTTAAAATAATAACAAAACAGTAGCTGATTTAGAAGTGCCAGATTGTCATAGCAAAGTCAGAATACCTCCTCTACTTGAGTTCACGAAACGGTCGTCCATAAAATGCATTGCTGTTCTGTTGTAAGTAATCTTAAAGATTCCTAAATGCATCTACTTTCGGAAGGCCAAATAAAGTGCTTTTGCTTTCGCCTAGAAACACACAGCGTCTCCCTGACATGGCTGCTTCAACACTAACTGCGGTTACTGAAACCACGCCTTCTTTCTTCGCGTGAACATTTGGGCAGCATTATGCAAATATATCCACATAGTGAGGTAGGATATGGGGGGCGTGTCTTTAGAACAAGCCGTTTTTTTTTTTTATTTATAGGGTGTGTGGCAGAGTCTTCTAACTTTGATAAGAATTATCTCTTGGGTTTTGAGACTAGTCTTTGCAAACTCAGGATCTTATCTATGCCAATCAGCCTGAACACTCAAACAGAGAAAGGAAAAATTGAAATCGGCATATGAATCCCTTTTAACCAGGCGTTGCATCTCAGTCACGAACACCATGTTATTTTCTCTAGTAGTGGTTTTTAATTTTATTCTGTCATCCTATTAATAGATATATATAATAAATTATGTATTATATATTATATTTTTGTGCAATAGCTGGGGTATAACACCAACCCAGTCTCATAAAAATAGGTACCTCTGGGTACTTTTCTGCAACACCGTTTTTACGTACCTTACTGCACGTTTCGACGCAGTTTCAAAGAGAAAAGTCCACTGAGTCGCGCTAAAACACGGGTTCAATACGTGAAACCTGGTACGTTTTTATTACATTGATATAGGTACATATTGCTGTGTTTTTATTACGTTTCTTCAAGTACGTATTACGGCGATTCAGAATTCAAATATCCGGGACTGTCGCTAAAAGTTAATGCTCTATAGTGTTGGAAATATGCCCTACCCAACCCAACCCTAAACCTACCGATAGCTGCCTTAACAAATGCAAAAACGATATAAAAACGGGTAAAAGGGATTTGAACCGGATCTCCTCGCCTCTCAAGTATGTCTCCGTACTCTGTGAGCTACCGAACAAACCTACCATCGATGAAAACCCATTGATATGAAGCTGGATATGTGCAGTGCTAACAATCAAAAGCATCAGTTTTCAAACCTCCCAGCATATTAAAAATGTTTTGAAGTCACAACATAATACTCAAGTAATTGTGCGAAAATGACGCTTTATTAATCGAAACTCTGTAAATATGTGTGAAAAGGAATAAAAGGTGTCGGAGTTTTACTGCCTCTAGTGTTCATTTTTTTTTGGAAACTGCAGTGATATGTATTTATTGGTACGTATTTCGCATCTCGCGAAAATGTGCCCCGGGGTACGTATTTGCCATGAGACCAGGTTGGTATAAACAAATGAACACAATATCTATTTCAAATGCTGACAAAATATACAATTATTTAAACTATCTGTCAATGTCTAATCATCAAATACATTTATATAAATTACATATTTATTTAAATATCTAATTAAATCAATTTAGCTTTCCCTAATAAAAAAAGTAATCTTGACTGAATCAGGAGGGAAATATGCACAAACCAAGGACCATTTACAAGCGAAAACAGACTAAAAAAAGTTCTAAACAAATTAGGGCTGGGCGATTCAGATTTTGTTGCCACGATTTTATTTTTATAAATCGAGGAATAGCAAGTTGAATAGAAATATTACCAAATGTTTTAAAATTAGACACTTTGACAATATGCCAAACAGTAAAGAGAAAAGAATGATTCAACCCTATGTCGGCGCACGTGATTAACCGCTCAAATGTGGCGTGCTCTGTGAAAGACCATAAATTACTACAGAATGCGCTTTTGTGTGGACAAAGGCAACACGGGCAGTGGAAATAGGAAAACAATGTGCCGCCGCCGCCATTTTAGAAGCAGCTTTCATGCATGAGACGCTGCAAAGAGTCGCAAGCGCAACAGTAACACTGTCCATGTTAACATAGAGAAAAACATGGAAAAGCAGCACAATCGAATAAACAATCTGTAACGAACTACTACTGTAGTTGATTATTTCATGTTGCATCATGGTGACAGGCTAAAAGTGCTGTCATTGTTTTACAGAACCTTTTGTTAATATAGTCTTTACTGCTATACTTCCAGTACATTTGAAATGAATACCGTGACTTTTAAGAATTTTTTTTAAGCATTTCCTTGTAATTATTTCGAAACTACAATATGTAAGGCCAGGTTTGTCCAGATGTAATTGTAGTTCATGCAATTTTTTTCGCAAGATATTTACAACTGATTTGCCCTAACATTATGTTGACAACTTCATGTGTGGTGCACTTAAAATAGAATTTTCTTTCATTTGAGGGTTAATAAAGAAAAAGTTACCTGAATCATGTTGTAGTTACATTTTCAAGTTGACAAGTTAAAAATAATAAAACAAATTTTGAGAATTGGTCAAACGTTCTGAAAAAAAATCGAGATTTAAATTTTTTGCAAAATCGCCACCAACTGTTGGTGGATTTGAAGTGAGAGGGGAGGACAGGGGATGTCACTTTTCATGGCTTTTGGACATATCGTGGCCAGAAGCAATGGTTACAATGTTTTAATGATCATTTTATTACAAACATGCAGCTTCTCACTTCACAAGACATTAATTGGTGGTCTGGAGTTTTGTGATTATTGTGGACTTGTGAGGTTTTTTATCGTGTTTGGACTTCTCATCTGGACGGAACCCCATCACTGCAAAGGATTCATTGGTGAGCAAGTGATAATGCTAAATTTCTCCAAATCTGTTGCAATGAAGAAACAAACTTATCTAGATCTTGGATGGCCTGAGGATGAGTACATTTTCCACAAATTTAAGTTTTTGGGTGAACTATTCCTTTAAGGTACTGTATGTGAAATTTACCGGAGAAAAAAGCACCTCTCAAAAATATTCACTGGCGTAAAAATTGTGGCAATTAGTCCCAGTCTCCCCTATCACATCAATCCTCATTCCTCACTGTTCTGAAAACCCTGCTTCCCTCGCACTGTTCATAACCACCGGGCAGATCAGCACTTAATTTGGATTCATGGATCATCACTATTCAATAGCCTGACTCATGCCGCCTATACTAGTTGACAAACTGGAGTTGTCAAACTTCATTAGCGCGACCCATTCACTGTTATAACAAAACATCCTGCATGTGTTTGATTAAAAGTGCACCGTTGCTCTCGCAGGTTTCGCCAACTTAGAAATAGGCTGTCGAATAACCACTGGAGCATTGTCTCTACCTCTTTATCTGGTGTGTGACCTACTTAATGATGAATCTATAATAACTCAGTGGAGGAAAACATGTATTGGCGTGTGCATGAAAATGCATTAATAAATTAGAAAAAAAATAAAGGTAGTGATACTAGGGTGGTCTTACACGACGGGAGATTGCGCTGTTATTAATTAGCAAACGATGTCACCAAAAAAAGCATTATAAATCATCTTGGCCTTTCTGTATTAATATCAGGCATAATAGATGGCTTTAGTTTGTTGTGGCCAGTGCATTGAGACTGTGCAACACAAAAGCAACTGGAGATGATTAATGGACATCTCTGGATATAGACGCCAGATCTTCTAGTCTTTTTTTGGTCGAGGGAAAATCCAGAAGCCCTCACATGCTGATATCTTCCATATTAAAGCTCCCTACCTTGATTCCATCCTTGTAATAGTATTACGGATGACATTGTGGTCATTGATTTTTGGCCTTGAGCAGTGGAGATTACCATCTTTTGTCAGTTATTGTCCGGCTGAGATTATGGATGACTCATGTTTGATTTTGACACAGAGATGCCAACTGAATGTCAGGACTATTGAGAGATAAGTGAATTGTGCACTCTAAGTGGCCAGTGGATAACTTCAGTATCAATCTGTGTCCTTTTGTTACTGGGATCAATCTGAGCTCAGGTTTTGTTTGAAGCAACATTTCATAAAAAAAAAAATAGAACATTAAGCTCATGTCTAACACACACTGTAAAAACAGGGTTGATTTATAACTTAAAGGGGTCATCGGATGCGAAATGCACTTTTACATGTTGTTTTAACATAAATGTGTATTGGCAGTGTGTGTACACAACCACCCTATAATGATAAAAATCCACCCAGTGTTTTTTTTTATCTACTAAAATCATTACTTCTTTCTCAAATCAAGCCGTTCTCAGCTTCCTGTCTGTGTGACGTCACACAGACCTAGGCCCTCCCACGATAGTTGCTTGACACGGCCATCTTACCTTAGACCCGCCCTGAGTGAGCGGCATTCCAGTCCGCCATTGTTTCAACACCGGAGTAAGATGTAGACAAGAATGACTCCTAAGCGATTGAGGTGTTTTGTTGTTGGATGTAATAATGAACATAGAAGTCGTTGTTTACTCCCAACATCTGAGCCACTGGAGACGCAGTGGATTATGTTTGTTTTTGAAGGGAATGCGAATCACGATTGCCTAAAATGAGTCATGTTTGCCTGTGGGCGAATCATTCGTGATCCAGCTTCACCTACAGAAGAAGCGAGTATGTTTATGAATCTTTGCAAATCGCCTTTCCTAATAATGTGCTAGTTAGCAAGTTTCATGATGAATGCGACTAAAGTTTACCGTCTCTCTGAGAGAGGCTCGGAAGAGAGAGGCGGGGTCAGAAGAGCTCATTAACATTTAAAGGAAAATGCAACAAAATGGCTTGCTCTGAAAAGAGCTGTTTCTGACAGGGTAAAAAAATTGTTTTTTACACTACCATTGAAAATTTTAACCAAACTATGTTACAGACTTTAATTAAGACCCTAAAGAATCATATCAGCTTGTGGAAAATGGGCATCCGATGACCCCTTTAAAAAAACAAAGACAACAGTTTGCATACCTCTCTTTAGTTGCACTCAATTGTTATGCAGAAGTATTTACTGAACAGTGTTAAAGGGTTAGTTCACCCAAAATTCTGTCATTAATTAATTAATTAATTACCCTCATGTCATTTCAAACCCGTAAAAACTTCTTTCATCTTCGGAACACAAATGAAGATATTTTTAATGGAATCTGAGAGCTGTCTGACCCCACTGCATAGGCAGCAACACAACTGACACGTTCAAGGCCCAGTAAGTTAGTAAGGACATCATTAAAATAATCCATGGGACATCAGTGGTTCATCCGCAATTATACGAAGCTACGAGAATACTTTTTGGGCGCAACAGAAAAAAAAATAACGACTTTATTCAACAATTCGTCTCCTCCGCATCACCCTGGTGCCATTTGGAGGGTGGATATCCGCTGGACGTAAAACAACGTATGCTGTTCTGTGTCAGCTGCGTCACACGGATAAGCTGTTTCCGTTCAGATCAAATCACAACAATGTAGGAAACAGATCCGTTGTGATGTGATGCAGCTGACACAGAACAGCATAAGTTGTTTACGTCCAGCGGATATTCTCAAAATGGCACAAGATGGTGAATTGGTGGGTTTTTGTTAAATATGAGCCAAAAAATCATCACAATTAAAAGAACCAAAGCCTTAAACTACTTCAGTCTGTGTGCATTGAATTTATTTAATACACAAGTTCACAATTTGAGTTGACTTACTGAAATAAATGAACTTTTCCACGACATTATAATTTATGGAGATGCACCTGTATGTGTACCTAATACAAAGAAAATATAGCATACACACAAATTGCAACCCTCTACAATGCAAGTTAATCACTCGCATATGTGACTAAATCTTCACTCTGGATGAACAATATAATAATATCCTATTATAATATTTGACTGAGTGATGTTAAGCGTCGTATCAGTTATTAAAAAGCGATGAATTTACAACACATTATATATCTATATTTATAGAGGGTGAAATTGTAAAAATATTATATAGAATATATTATGAGGGTTGAATTGTTTAAAAATCATACTGATTCATTTCTAAATGTATACAGGGTTTAAAGAGAAAATGTGTACATACTATTTGTGAATGTCTTTTTCTAAATGAAAAACTGATGTCAAGGACCTCCTCACAAAAAACCAAGAGGATAATGATGGGTATTAGCTTTTTTTCTGCATAAATGAATGGTTGTTGTACTGGTAACTAATATTCTATGTAATCAGCTCATAAATACCCAACGCCTGAATTATCTCTAAGAATAAACATGATTCATTATGAATTGTTAAAGGAAAAGAGATACTTCACCTAGTAATCAGTGTTTTTTTTTTACCCCACTGATTTTAATTCTTTAAATTATGTCAGATATTTGAGTGAACTATCCCTTATTTTTACACATCTACCTTTTTAAAAGTAAGACCAGGTTTGGCCATTTGCTACTTGAATGTACGGGGCATTTCGGCCACTTTTATCTGTACAAAAAACAATTATGCTGCTTATTGTTACAAACTGGTTGTAACAGGGCGAACGGGACAAAAGACGTTCGGATCCATCTGCAGAGCTTTATTTCACAACGTGAAACAGTTTACAAAACAAGCAAGGGTCGAACACTGGCAAACAGGCATATCATGGGCAAGAAAGAGTAGTCCAGTAAACAGGCGTGGTCGATCTCTGGTGAACAATGTCCAAACAGGGTAATCCAAAGGGGTAATCCGAAGCACAGGCAATAGTTCAGGCGAGGGATAAACAGAGTTTAAACAGAGCAAGGCAAGAGAATAATCCAAAGACAGGCAAGATATCCGAAAACACGACTAGACTAAACAGGTGAGACTTGACAGGACTAGAATACCAGGAATGGCTCCGTAATGTAGCTATCACTGACGTAGCGGTAAACGCTGACAATACTTGGCGAGCTGAGATGGGCCTGAGTGGGTGTTATATAGTGTGTTTGATTGGCTACAGGTGAGAGTGTATTCAGTGAAATGGAACATGGGAAATGTAGTCCGGGGTGACATGTAACAGTCTGTGTAATGGGAGAGTCAATGTAATGGAAGGGCGACCTCTGGTGGCAATCGGACAGAAAGCCACGGACAGGATTCGTGACACACTGCTATTTGTCATCATATAGTTGTAATTATAAACACTCTGGTTTGTAGCGCAAATAGTTTTTATTGTATTTACTGCATTTTGCTATTCTTCTAGTTATTTACCTCTAGCATCTAATGACTCGCACGTCTCACACATTCACAGAAAACAGCTTACTTCTGCATTGCAAAATAAGGTGGAGACATAAGCCTAAACCAGAATTAGCATGATTTTTCCACAGTTAAATGTAATATCAGCATGCAGTTAACAATTTAATTCCTTGAGGTCTTTCAATTCGATTCAGATTTACTCAAAAATATCCACCATTGTCCAAATTGTCATTAATATAGCATTTTGCCATTACACCATTCCTGAAAGAAAAGGGGGGAAACAAACACTTCCGAGTTAATCTGAAGATTTGGCAAGTCTAAATGCATCCCCTATCTTGAAGTAGTCAGAGCTGACAGTATTAGAAACACGCAGTACTCAGACACGAGTGCTCTAGTGCCAGCGCTGTACACCGTCTGTTAGTCCAAAGAGCTGTTACCATGGCAACCTGTCAGGACAGGAAGTGGCAACCAAAATTATTCTGAAGGTCATACCTGTGCACTCAAAAAAGCAGAAGGGAGAGAGATGGAAACGCAGTTTGCACAAATGGCAATTTGCAGTGTTGGTTACTTGTAATTTGTGGTTACATGAGAATGGATATGAACATATGAATTATAACAAATGTTAGTTCACATTTGTATTTTTTTTTTGGTTATATAACTGCAGCCCTAAACAGCTCTAGTAATCGGATTCGCAACATTTAACCAGAGCAAAAATAATCAGCCAAAGACATTTTCCGAAATACAGGGGTCATTATCTTTTCATGAGATTTTTAATATGAGCCACAGAATGTTGATTTTTTTTTAGTTAAATCTACAGTGATACAAAACATCAGAGATGATCCAGCAGCCAGTGTGAGGAGCATTAGTTCTGCTCCATTAGTTCAGCTCTGCATGATGAACTGCACAGTAACTCTGAGACACGTTAATGAGCTAAGCATTCTCAGAATACCATGTGCTTGTGCGTGAATCTGTATGTGGGAGAGAGAACGTGAAAATGGAGAAGAAAAAAATAAGTTTTTAACATGTGGAAGTCAATAGTTTGAGATATGATTGCTTGAATTGTAACATGGTGATTGATGGCACTTCTGCTTATCAATTTGCATTCTAACGTGCATAGACTCAGCTCACTTTGCTGTGTATCAGGGGTGCAACAGTTCAACTTACTCACGGTTCGGTTTGTGTCACGGTTTCTGTACGGTTCGGTATGTGCTATGTTTAGGGAAAAAACTATATTGTCAAATAAAAATAAAGAAAATAAGAACAAATAATCTAACTACAAGCAACAGCACAAATAAATAAACAGTGAAAAAGATACAAATAAAATAAACAGTGCTTTGCAGGTTTTTTAGGTAGGTCTAACATAGTTTTTAGGTACAGAAATTGAATAAATCAAATGTAAAATAACATTGCACATTTGACTGTATAAATTAAAGATTCTCCTTATGTTAAGTTACAAAAATATTCAATCAAGAGCAGTGAGAGATTTCCGTGTTGTGGCCTGTTTGATTAACATTAGAAAGTGCTGTCACTTTAGAGGAAACCCCTGATCCAGTGCACTGTACTGTACGTTCAGCCGATAGGTTGCTAGGTACTCAACCAAGACGGGATTTGACATAATTTGTGTCGTGAATTTGTCCATTCAAACACAATACTTCACAGAGAGCTTAATATTGCGGCATTCTGAGAGTCACAGCTGAAGATTAGCGACCACACAGCTCTCTCCCTGAGCGCCCGAGTTCACGTCTCTGGCTCTTAATTATTAAACTGGCCAAGGCTTAAATTGGAGTTTAGTTTTAAACACAGATAGCAACATGTGGTGTTCAGGTCTCACCTGCACTATCAACACAGTGTGACGGAATAATTCCAGCATAAAGTACCTAAGTCCAGCATGAAACTACCGGCCCGGTACGACCCAACCTGGCTTGTTTTCCACCTTCTCCCAAAAACCGCTTTTTACTTACTGTCCAACGATTAAAATGTTCCTTTTCTATGGTAATGGCAAAAGTGCTATTTATTTCATTTAGTTTTTTTATAAGTTAAATTTAGGAAAAACTTTTGGAGCATTTTTGTTAAATATAAAGTTTTGGTTTTTAAGTAAGGACAAGCGGGCAGCAGCAGACAGTGAGCCTATGTTTGATCAATTTAGCCTTCTCACATCATCATGACTTGCCTAAAATAAAATCTATATATAAAGCAGTTCAAGCAACCTGAAAAAAAACAATCAGTGAAAATTTATGGTAAAAAAACGGCAGCTGTGATTGCCAGAATTTTACCGTAAAAAAAACGGTAGCAACATCTTAAGTTTTACCGTTTTGACTTAAATTTACAGTTAAATACCATAATATCATTAACTGATATAATGTTAACATACCAACATATTGAAGTACTGAAATCTGTTTTGCACCTCTGAAATACACTGATAACCACCAAATGCAGGTAGTGATGAGAAAGTCACATGATGAACCAAAGCCCATCAAAAGCAGCTTTTAAATAATAACATATATAGAAGGTGCACAGTGTCGTTCACACATGAACACTAAACACCATCATGGTGACACTTATGAAACTGAAATAATGCAATAAACAGTCATTTAACAACATTAGGTGTAACACCCAACCCTAATATACAAAACTGATAACGAAAAAATAAGAAAAAACATAGTTATTTCAACAAATAAACATCAAATATGAAAAGTAACGCAGGGAATTCTGGGAATGTCAATTACGGTTATTCACTGTAAATTATAAGGTCTTTTTCACTTCCAAAAACGGTATACTACCGTAAATTAATGTCCCACAAATGTAATGTTCAATGCAGTTTTTCACCATATATAGTAGGGGAATTTACAGTTAACCATTTAACAGGTTTTTACTGTAGCATTTTTACAGTCTTTTACCGTTAAATTCACGGTCATTTTTTACAGTGCATATAACAATGTTTAAACGTTAAACCTAGATAAATGTGCGCTAAATCCAATAGTTTGTGCGGAGAGTGGAAACTAAAGCGCACTTTGCAGGACATGGAATCGCCAGCACGATCACTTGCATTTTTTCTTATAACAGTGGAAACAACAGTAATTTTTGCTCATAAAGGTAAGAGAAATACATCATTCGTAACTGTAAAGGGTCTACTTTTATTTGCGTGCACTCACAATATCAACAAAACGTTGTGCTTTTATAAAATAAAGAAAACAAACATGATGCGCTTTCTGCCGTCTCGTCTTGAACAAGAGCGCTTCACAAAAATTAACCAAAACTCAGCGAATACATGTCTCACAGACATGATAAATATATCTATAGAAAGCTTTAAATTGCTACTTAACAAAATAAAACAAATCAAAAAACAAAAACTCTTTCATTATAAAATCCATAAAGATGCATTTATCTCTAAAAGCGCGTCCAATGAGGAGATGGCGAGTCAGGATAGACAACTTCATCCTTGCGACACCGACTCAGAAAACACTAGTTTATTAGTAAATCATTCAAATATCTCCTTACTGTTTCCCCCTGACACATTTATGGTAATTACTTTTGCCGATGCTTTGCTGCAAGCTTAAGCCTATTGCGTGCATTTGAACGCAGAACTCTTCAGCTGTGCTGATGGCACGCACCAACCTGGCGGGACGCTAAACACCATAGAGCCGCTCCTGATAGTCGCCGTCGAGCACGGTCTCGTGTTGTTTCCACCAGCGCGGCAATTTTTTTCATCACTAATTGATGGATGTCCAAAATATAAAAATAAGGAAAAGCCTAAAACAGGCCCGAGGCCCAGCCCACGTCTGAACTATGACGTGAAAATTGGCCAGAAGCCCGGCCCGAGGGGCATAAAAAAGTCGGGGCCCATCGGGCCCGGGCTGAAATGCAGGGTTCTACTCCATCCCCCCTATGGGACCCCTCTCTCTATACACTGGTTATGCTTTTGCCTCCTCAGCCGCCTTTTTCAAATAGGTGCAGCGCGTCCTCGCGGTGCTGTAGATTAGAAAATGCATGATCTGGAGCAGAGCAGAACACGGGACCCGAGCGTTTTTAATCCATTTCATATGGAAGTTGAGCTATCGCAATTTAGGAATTAACTGAAAAAGTTCACGCACACACACAACCCCTAACAAAGGCAACGTAAAAATAAAGAAAGAGGACAAATCATCAGGCAGCCATGAGCCGGGAAAAAAAAAAAAGAGGAGGAAGAAAACGAGGAGAACAGGACAACGCGTAAGCATAGGCCACCCATTGATGTTTCTGTCCCACTCTATTCCACTCCACAACCAAAGGATAAAACATGTTTATTGTATTAGTGTTTCCTATTGAGCAAATGATAACGGGCTAGGTTGTCATGCAACAACTGTGCCTTAAATATTTGAACATTCCCATTTCTACAGCCTAATTCATTAAAAAATAATATAAGTATTTTTATTTGTTGATATTTGTGCTTAAACTTCTTAGGCTACACAAAATGATATTATTCATGTCTCGCAAAGAGAACGCACAGACTCAAACTACACACAACTAACAAAACATATTTTCATGAGCTTCGACACGCAACCGCTTCACTTAATGATAATGATAAGCCATACAGATCCAGTCTGTATCCAGATTAGATTGTCACTGCAGTCACCCGGATCCAGTACGTATTCAGACCAGATGGTGGATCAGCACCTAGAAAGGACCTCCACAGCCCTGAAAGACAGCAGAGACCAGGACAACTAGATGAGCCCCAGATACAGATCCCTGTAAAGACCTTGTCTCAGACGGCCACCGGGACAAGACCACAGGAACCAGATGAATCCTCTACACAATGTGACATTGCTGCAGCCTGGAACTGAACTGCTAGTTCGTCTGGTCAGAGGAGAACTGGCCCCAACTGAGCCTGGTTTACCCAAAGGTTTTTTTTTCTCCATTCTGTCACTGATGAAGTTTTGGTTCCTTGCCAGTGTCGCCTTTGGCTTGTTTAGTTGGGGACACTTATTTTCCAGCAATATCGTTGACTTGATTGCCAAAGATACTATTTAAACTGAACTGAGCTGGATGATGACATCACTGAATCCAATGATGAACTGTCTTTAACTGAAAAATGAGTGTTTACTATTGTCATTTTGAATTATTGACACACTATTTTCCTAATTAATGCGGTTCAGTTGCTTTGACACAATCTGTAAAAAGCGCTATATAAATAAAGGTGACATGACATAACATCAAAAGAATGCAATAAATACCATTATTTAGAAAGGCACCTGATTCAAATAACGATAGGCTAAAAAAAATAAAATAAATAATGAGAATTCACTGAACAAAATCAGCTTGAAAATGCTAACAAAGATGGATCTGTAATTGAAAGGTACTCTGTTATTTCATCAGTCAGTCATGGAAGTCTGGTGGTTGATGGGCTTCTGGCAACATTAATTTCAGGAGAGAAGACAATTTTATAGATTTGAGTGCACAGGTTTGAGCGTGCACATCCGAGTGAGAGAGAGCGCGCGTCCTGTTTTGTGCATGATATACTGTTAGATGTGTTTTGTCCACATTTCATATGTTGTATAATTATATCATTAGGTAACAAAGATACATTAACAAAAAAAAATGTTTTAGAAGGGCCTCACTGATTAATTTTGCCTGGGGCCCCCACTTCATGTAGGTACGACTCTGGACTGAACAAATTTAAGTCAAGTTGCTCCATTACAAAGTATTCTGGAGGAGAATGCAAGACCGTCTGCTTGCGAATTAAAGCTGAGCAGAATTTGGGTGATGCAACAGGACAATAACCCAAAGCTTAGGAGTAAATCAGCAACCGAATGTCTTCAACACACACAAAAAATAAGCCTTCTGAAATGGTCCAGTCAGACTACTGACCTCAGCCCAGTTGAGATGCTTTGGCATGACCTCAAGAGAGATGTGCAACAGTTCTGTAAAGAGGTCTGGTGCTGAATTCCTCCTGACTGTTGTGCACGTCTGATCCGCAATTACAGGAAGCGTTTGATGGAGGTTATTGTTGCTAAAAGAGGGTCAACCGGTTACTAAATCTAAGGGTTCACATACTTGGATAGGTTCTTACCAAAAATGTTCCTGTGTTCATAAATCTGTCTGGGTCTACGAGTAAGTTTCAGAATATTACATCAGTGTACAATGTTTTTTTTCCTTTAAGTAGAATTAAAAATAAATATTTTGGTCTATTTTGATACAAGAAATCAAACTTTTTAGTACAAATGGCTCTCATTTTACTTCATTAGACAAATGCAATTAACAAAAATGGCATCACTTTTGGATCTTTTTCCAGTTTGTTATCATAACCCTGAAATGTAAATGATAAAATAATTACTACAAATCAGCACTCCATTAACAACTCTATGGATAATATTCCATAATCACTGTTAAAACATGTAGTGATGTGTATGTGTCAGCATTATTACAAGTAGATTGCTGCAGAAGACACCTTTTAATGAGAACTGTATATATCACTGGCTTCCTTTGAGATTTAAATCTAGGGTGCTCCTCAGAGGAACACCCATTATATTCTTTTCAATTAAACTATGACTTAAATTCTCAAGCACGCTAGATAACATAATAGATAAAAATAGAGTATTATTAATAACTGGTATATATTTAAATGGATGACAGCTTTATGCCACTAATTTTCCTGCTAGGCCGATCAATTTATATGAAAACTGATATTGAATAATGAATTAGATTACATCACACTTGTCACCAAGACCCCTACATGTACATGGGTGCCGTCAGAATGAGAGTCCAAGAAGCTGATAAAAACATCACAATAATCATATGACCCATTCAATTAACCAGAATGTAAAAACAAGAACTGTAAAAGAAATTTAACCGAATTAAACTACTGTTGATTTAAAAATTGACCTCATTGCATAAGAAGCTAAAAAAAAGTAATTTATGTTCAAAAGTCTAGGGTAAAAAAACTTTTTTTTTTTTTTTTTTTTTTTTAAACAAATTAATACTTTTATTCTGCAAAGCCCTATTAAATTGATCAAAGGTGACAGCAAAGACACTTTTAAATGTTACAAAAGATTTCCATTTCAAATAATTGCTTCTCTTGGAACTTTGTTCACCAAAGAATCTCGAAAAAACGTATCATGTTTCCACAAAAATATGAAGCAGTACAACTGTTTTAACAGTAATAATAAGAAATGTTCCTTGAGCATCAAATCAGCATATTAGCATGATTTCTGAAGATGCCACTTAAGACTGGAGCTGATAGCTGATAATTCAGTTTTGCCATCACAAGAATAAATTACATTTCAAAATATGTTAAAATAGAAAAAAGTTATTTTAAATTTTAATGATATTTCACAATGTTACAGTTTTTATTGAATTATTGATCAAATAAATGCTACTGTAGTGACTATAAGTGATTTTATTGTATGAGTTAAATATACTAATTTACTGGATAAATATGGATGATTTGGATGATGAAAACATCACAATAATCCACACAACTGGGTGTAACATTTTGTGAAGTGAAAAGCTGCATATTTGTAATAAACAAATCTAATAATTTAATCTAATCCTTTAAGGCCCATACACACCAAGGCATTTATGTTTATTTTAATGTGGAAAAACAGACAGAAACTGACAAATGAAATCCAATAATGGCGGCATTAGAATGCTTTGATTGGGACTTTGTGGAAAAATATCCACTAAGAATTAACACTTAAATCTCATCCCATGTTAAATATGCAGTCACACTGTATGCATAACAGGTCAATGGGATCTCAGTCCTCTCATTACCACAGGGTTTCCCCTCGCTTTAAAAAGAGCATGTTTGGGCTGAGATTTACGCTTGTTGAAAACAGGATTATATACCGCAGATCTTATCGGATACTGACCCGAGCAGCGGCAGTGGTATTTTAAAATAACGCTTCTGCCTCCTTGTTCTAAAGAACAGCCTTCACCTTCTCGTGTGACAACTTGACTAAAGCTCCACCGCCTCTTCCTGAAAAGAGAGAGGAGATGAGACGTTCCAGCCAGCTAAAAAATTCACCAGGTCCCCAGCTCGCTGCGGCTCCCCAGGATGTCACCTTGAGAAAGATGAGGCCGGTGTGTAAGCTCTCTGCCGCACTCTGTGTCAGGGCTCCTTAATAAATCATTAACGGCTTATGAAAAAGGTAAACTTCCTTTAGGCCACTTCCTTTGGTATTTGCACCAAATAAATGGCAGAAGGCCAGTACACTATCTCTTTTCCTCTTCCACTCACAGAATAATAACTGAGACATGTTTTTGAGGTGACTTATGGAATGTATACAGTGCGAAAGTCTCACAAGACCAGGACAGAGTCATGTTTAAGCATTAGTATGACAGAAAACACTGTGTGCACGGCACATCAGCCCAAAATTTCAGCTTATTTAGAACAGAACCATAATAACCCTGTACACTGTGTAAATGCAATCTCAAATGACGTAATTAACAACAGAACAGTAAAAGGAATTCAACAGAATTAAACACCTTTTGAGTTAAAAAAAGATTTTTTTTTAAGAAATTAAAGAAATTAATTTAGAAATTAATACTTTTATTCAGCAAAGCCACATTAAATTAATCAAACTTGACAGTAAATACATTTATAAATGTTTACAAAACATTTCAATTTCAAATGATTGCTGTTATTTTGAACTTTCTGTTCATCAAAGAATCTTGAGAAATGTGTCATGGTTTCCACAAAAATATGAAGCAGTACAACTGTTTTAACATTAATAATAAGAAATGTTCCTTGAGCATCAAATCAGTATATTAGCATGATTTCTGAAGATGCCACTTAAGACTGGAGTAATAGCTGCTGATAATTCAGCTTTGCCATCACAAGAATAAATTACATTTTAAAATATATGAAAATACAAACAGTTCATTTAAATGGTAATAATATTTCACAATGTTACTGTTTTTACTGCATTTTTGATCAAATAACTGCTACCTTGAGTGAGTATAACTGATTTTATTGTATGAGTTATTGACTAAATTACTGAATAATTATAAATATACAAACAACACTTTTCGGTAATACAAATAAAACAAAACAAATAATGTTGAATACACTTCTGAAGTATTTAATCAATTTTTCATCTGCCACAATAATGCTGTATTACTAAAATTATTAATTGATTGGCATATTATACAATTTGTTAAATCAGGTTTTTTGGCTAGAAAACATAAGTGTGTAGGAGAGGTGATGACTAAATTACTGGGAAACTGAAAAAAAAACAACCCTTCAGAATCTCTTAGTGAAAACAATAAATAAATGAATAAATAACAAGATGCATAATCACATTCGATCACACAGTGTTTGCAGAACAATATCAAATGGTTGATCTTTTAATCTAGCCAATTTGGTTCAACAACCGCCAAAAACAGGGGTTTAAATATTCTATTAATGTCGAGCTCCCTCTCTGAGAGAATGCGGATTCATAAACAGCAGATGTCCTTGTTTTCTTACCGAATTTACATAACAGTACAAAGTGCTCCTTTTTTGTGTCTCTTTTCCATTGCTCACCCTCTTGAGATAGACATCTCATTTTCAGGGGATTAGTGTCTTGACAAATGGGCTTGTATGACAATATGTGACAGGAAAAGTTTTGCAACCATGAGAGTCTCAAGGCACAGCTGCAGAGAATCTGTCTCCCTCTGCCATAACTATTCAACCACTACCTGCTTTATATTACACAGAGTGGAAACCATAATTAAACTACCTTATTATCATCATCATCACTGTTGACAGAATCGTTATCTACACTTTAAACTAATGTGGGTCGTGTACATCACTTATGCTCTGTGCATTTTGCCGCCTTGTCGTACACGCTGCCTATTACTGTGCCAAATGAACTATTTGCACACAGCTCAAACTGCATTAGCGTCACTGAAAAATGTTTTTCCAGGGAAATTTCAATTTAGCTCTTGCAGAACAGAAAACAAACTGGCAATAGTCTTCACAATGAGAGCGGTGTCTGTGCCATACAAAATATGAGCGTGATTATTTTGGGCTAATTACTTTTGTACAATGAAAAATGATTACAACTACGGAGTGGGGAGAGAGTGAGAGAACAGGAAAGAGACAAAGCAAAAAAAAATTGCAGACATTACCTGATCACTGCTCTTCTTTCATTACTGGCCTAATAATATGGTCGTGTACTGGGAGGAAAAAGTATGCATTTGCATTTTATTCCTAAATATTAGTTGCCATACTTTCACTGTTATTTCACAGTAGCAGTTCTTCAATTAATTATATTTAAATGATGCATGAGAACTACGGCTCAAAGTAATTGAACTACCATTCAAAAGTTTGAGGTCAGTAAGAAATTAATATTTTTATTCAGCAAGGATGCTTTATGTTGATAGACTTCTTGATCTACTTCAAATAAATGCTGTTCTTTTGAACTTTCTATTCATCAAAGAATTCTGAAAAAGCAGCACAACATTTATAATAACAAAAATGTTCATCGCTCTTTAAGCCAAATTGTCAGCTCTGAGAATGATTTCTGAAGGATCATGTGACACTGGAACTGGAGTAATGATGCTGAAAAAAAATCAGCTTTGTGAATAACTTAAATTTTGAAATATATTAAAATAATAGTTGTTTTATATTTAAATAATATTTCAATATTTTTGACCATATTTTTAATCAAATAAATGCAGCCTTGGTAAGCATAAGAGACCGTTTTCAGTAAAAATAAATAAATAAAAATAATAATAATACCAACTTTAAAGTTTTGAACAGTATTATATAATGTACTTTGAATTACAGCTATTTATTTTAAATTTACATTCGAATTTCAAATCTGCCTCCTGTTTGACACCTCAATTCAAATTCAGGAATTAAATTGGAATTCAAAACCCATTCTCAATTTCATTTTGATAGCAATACCACACTAGATTGTTTGTTCAGGCTCATTTGGAAATGATCTTGGCCTTCTGAATGTCTGTGTGTTGTGTTTCAGAGGATGGGGCAATGAATGTTGCCGTGCTTATCTCCATGAGCCCATAGATCTCGCTCAGCGCTTGTTAGATCAGACAGATGGTGTTCTGCTGTCTGAAGAGGAGCAAAACATTTTGCAAGCGCTCTCAAGCGAAACTGTCGTATGATAAGTTGGTCTGAACAAGATGTTTTGCGCAACTGTTACATTCATAAAGCCGTGGAGCAGGAGAATGTTCATTCTCCCTAAAGAGGAACTGCTGTTTTAGGGAACAGAAATGATTTTTCAAAGCTTTATAGCTGAAGCGTGTCACTTCTGCACCACTATCGACACCGAATGGAACTGCAAAAACAAAACAAGTCACCTTTTTGAATACTTTTCAGAAAAATCGGTCATATGAGAGGAAAAGTATTTTAACATTGATTTTAATTGCTTTCTATTCAAAATGTACATAAAAAGCATACAAATTCACTGTTTTATCATTGATATCATACAAGACTCAAATTATTAAAATACCTCACAAACCGACGCCACCATTTTAACCTATGTTAACCCCACACATGAAATTCAGCTTCGATTTCCACCACTTTTCCGTTTTTAATTTCCATCCTCTCTCCAGGTCCCGAAATGTCACACAGTTGGCTCTGAAGAAGGAACATCAGCCACCTGGAGCAAGCTAGAATTGGTTTGCTGTTTACTGTATGCCATGATTCACTGTATGACATTACCGGAACAGGGATTTCTATTTTGATAGCATAGCTCAATGAATTTATCTGTCTGAAATGCAGTGTAATTTATGACATTAATCTAGCAGGAATGGCCTCTGACCTCCCTCCATGTGTCCTCTCAGACTGGCTGATATTGGTGCTGGCCTCAAGCGGCTCACACCGAATTTTTACTGATGTGTTCTCACAGAATCCACACGTGAGGTGACCCTAGTGAGTGTTATAAGCAAAACCATTCCAGTCTGCTCAACGGCTTAAAGCAGGAAGCCTTGAAGAAAACTGGGCATTCCTGCTGCAATGGAAGACTCAGATTTATTGTTTCAAATTTACACTATGAACAGAAGTGTGGTTTGGTCAGATGCAAATTCCTGTTTGTTGGGGTTAATTGTTTATATTCCACTCACACAACCAACCTTCCTCAAAGCTAGTGATATACTGAATATTCACAATATATTCACATGATAATCACATGTGATTTTGTTTTTAAAATTGTAATTAAGCTTTATAAAAAGCATTTATTTCGAATAGTTTTGCAAAAACAGCAAGTTTGAAGAAAATTGATATTAAGATATATACTGAATATCACTGAAAGACTTTAAAGACTGAAGAAATAATAACGAAAGACTAACACACTAGCATAGGTTAATTAAAAATACTAGATGTATAACTAGTAAAGATGTTGAGTCAGTGCATTTGTGCATTGTAAAATATGTAAAACATCTAAAAATACAATATGAAAGAAGCAAGACTGCATTTATTTAATCGAATATCTTGGTTGTTTAACTGATAGCTTGGCACATCCGTGTTTTTTGTTTTTTTTGCGATTTTTTAAACAAATTAACAAAAAAAACGTATGTACACTCCTGTACACTGGAGAAAAACATGTATTCTCATGTCTACTTCAAAGTATATCATTTTTACTATTTTCAGCCAAAATAGAATGGATTGGCCATTAATGAGTGCTATAAACTAGGGTCGTAACCACCATTGACATTGAGGGGAACAAGTCCACCAATAATTAGAAATGGCCAAACTGCCCCCAAAAAATTTACCATTCACAGAAGCAGAGCGCGAATTCCAGCACGAAGCGTCAGTTTATTGTGGAAAGAGAACGAGGTGAGATGGAAGCTGCTAATTTTTTATTAGTCAACTGTTTTACAGTAGAAATGTTAAATGTCCGACAGCTACATCCAGTGATGCAAACTACTCGACTTTGCTTCTCGAATAAGGCTATTTTGAGAGAGAGAGAGAGAGAGAGATGAAATGTGAATTATCTGCATCTGTTTGTCTCACCCTACAAACAATGAAGCTGTAAATTTAGTTACTTCAAAAACACCTCGGTGCTGAGAAGTTGGTCCCCCTGTAATGTTCAAGACATGGTTACGGCCTTGCTATAAAAAATTTCTGTTTCATTCATACTCATATTCATTTGTGACTTTCCAGAAAATCCATAATATGGACAAAGGCATCACTTCACTGTAACTAAATAAAAAGGAGATAGAAACGCTTAAACTGATCAAACATGAAGACAATAAACACACAAAAGCAACAATATATGGTTTATCTGTGTTCCTTAAGTCATCTTGGGTATTTTCATAAAAACTAAGTCTATTTATAATCCATTGCTAATCAAAATAGCCTTTATTATAGTATAGAATATATTTTCTGCCTCATTCTGTGGTAAGAAGCCACATTTGATCACAAAGGAAGTTATTTCAAACATTTGACTGATTTTGTGGAGTAAAAGTTAAGGTTTTCTTTGTTGGGGACAACCCGGTTTTTAGAAATTTGTTAATTACAAGTTCATTACCAAGCGGCAGATAAAGATGTTTGATGTGTGTTGCTTTTTCAAATGCACATTATAAGTTGGGAGGAGTTTTTTCATCTTGGTGCATAAACTCAAGCGCACACAAAAACGGAGAGAAATAAAACACACGGAAATTATTTAAACACAACAGCCAGATGAGCCCACTCACTTTTCAACATCAGTTTAGCAGCTTACTGGTCTTCCTATCTTTCTTACAATATGACTTTCACCTAACTAGACATGAAAATTAGTCAACATAAAAATAGACCCTATTCACTTTCCTAATGCGTGTTCCTGCTCTTCACGTGAATGATTCATAGATGCCCGCTTGATTCAAGCTACACTCTTAAAAATAAAGGTGCTTCACGATGCCATAGAAGAACCTTTTTGTCTAAATGGTTCCATAAAGAACCTTTAACATCTGAAGAACCTTTCTGTTTCACAAAAGGTTCTTTGTGGCGAAAAAAGGTTCTTCAGATTATAAAAAGGTAAAAAAAGAGATGGTTCTTTAAAGAACCTTTGACTGAATGGTTCTTTGTGGAACCAAAAATGGTTCTTCTATGGCATCGCTTGAAGAACCTTTTGAAGCACCTTTATTTTTAAGAGTGTACTCCAAAGGAGAAGAAAAAAACACAGTTTGTCTTGGTAATCTTTCATCAAAATGTAATACCCTGCTCTTCATCTAAAATGACTTTCCTCTTATATTCCTGTCATATTATATATAACATTTTCGGTTACACTAGTCTATATTTTAAGGTGTCCTTGTTAAAGTGTAATTATACATTTAAGTACTGAGCAATATTACTCAACTATACGCACTTTACTTGCATGTAATTATGCATAATTTATTGTTATTACAATAGTAAGTACATAAGTAACGTGTAACAAGGACACCGTAAAATAAAGTGTTACCAAATTTTCTAATAAATAAATTAGAAATGATTTCTAATGAATAAAATCCCACCCCACATTTTGTCTCATTGAGCATCCTGTTACTCACTTTGATTGTTATGATATATTACGGAAGTAAAAATGGGTTGCGAACAGTAATTCACATTGACTTTAACCGTCTTATACTTGGCATTAAATGACTTCCACTCAAGAAATCAAAAAATAGGCAGCAGATGTCATTAGACACGGGCAGCATGATTTTTGGAAGACAGCAGAAGATAGTTGACTTCCCTTTTCAGTCTCCACCATTTCCCTAGTGACAGTGAAATGACTGGGTAATCTTTGCCATCGATTGAAATCCAGCTAACCATTTCATGAGTATTGTCAAGCACAGCACAATTGACTTGTCTTTCCACAGGCAGCTGGAGGAGGCTGGAAATGCTCCCTTACAGTGTGAAATTGATTGATGAAGTGCTCCTGACTGCTGGGCGCATGTTTATATTGGCTTTTATCATCAATCGGACTCTTTGGAAGGATTAATTAAGCCTAGCATTTCTTGGTGATACGGTTCCTTAGAGCAAGACACTGAATGCAGTTTAATAATAACAGTCTACAACATACGTTTGTAGCAATAACAAATCCATCAGAAGTGATGTGCCATCAGGGCAGCTAGACCTTATCAAGGTTTTTTGAAAAAATCTTTTCTTGGCACAATTTCTGCAACAGAGCTCGTTTTGTAGAGACAAAAACAATATCAATCATCTCATTCCAAAATTGTGTGCTCTATACTTTTTAAGGTCAAGCTAAGAGAAAACTTGGTATACAGTAGTATAAGGCAAAAATCTCTAAAGCTCAGTGCAGGCTGTTTTAACTCAATATTGACTAATAATATTGACCAAAATCAAAAACATATTTAAAACATACTTTGAAAAATTATGTTTGAGGCAGTATTTTTTTAGGTGTATTACCTGAAATCAACATTGTACACTGAATGAAATAAAAATGAATAATTTTTTTTCTAATTATTTATAGTAACAGTTAAATTGACTATATTATAGTAAATTTAGGTGACTATACATGTTACTAATGACAATAGTAAATATGTTAACAAAAAAATCTGTCACACCTCAAGGACCTGTTATGTTGTGTTTCCTTCCCATGTGCTCTGTGTGACCTACTTTTCCCTAGTCTGATTATTGTAATTTGGTCCAGGTGTTTGTCATTAATTACCCTCATCAGCCCTCCTATTTAAGTTGGTTCGTTCATTGTTTTGTGTCCCGTTCTTTATACTACGCCCTACGGTGCTCCGGGCTGTTATGTCCTGGATTTTACACTTGTTGGATTTATTAAGAATGTTTGCATTGCTAATCCCAATCTTCCTCAGGCGTTCATTCTATCGTAGCGTGACAGAAGACGTGTACCACAAAAAATACAAGAAAAACGTAATACCGTCGTGTTTACCCCGTTTATTTTAATATTTTATTTAGTCTTTATGGATTATCATGCCTCCCAAACTATATCAATTTGCCCATGCTAACCATGACCTCCTGCTCGCCTTTGCCAGCGAACATCAGTGTTTTCGCCGAACTTACCATTTGAGATGAGGGACACGAAGTCTTGTTATGGATAGGGTGAATCTTCACCACAAATAGACACCCAGACACCACTGGAGAGTTGGAAGGAGGCCATCATCGGTGTCAGGGAGGCGTTCAAACCCGATCCAAACCCAGACAGAGCCCAGCCCACCCTCACCCCACTGGCGGAGCAGAGCACTGAGCCCACCGCGACCCGAACGAGCCTCGGCTAATGGATCGACAAACAGTGTGGGATCGCCCCGGAGCCAGAGCTTCCATTGTATGTCAGACCAGGGGAGAGAGCCGGATACAGTGCTCTACAACAGGGAAGAGCGCGAATGGACAGGCAAGAGGGAGGGAAGCTCCGCCACTGCACCATGGCTGAGGGTATGAGCTGAACCGCTGAGACAATGTGGGTTATGCCAGACATGCCCCCTCTTTCTTCGCCTTGTCTGAACTCTCTGCCGGTCTGAACTATCTATCTGCACGCAACACGGCTGCCTGGCCTGAAACGACACAGAGGTCGTCCCTATTCACTGCGCTCCCAGTGTTGGGAGTAGCAATGTGGTGTGTTGGGCGCGAACACACCATACCTGAACCCTCTACCTGTCTGGATTCCACAAACCCTCTCTCTCCTGCTTCCTACTGTAATCCCGGTTTCTAAGCTCTGACAACACCTGCTTCCTGGGCAGCCTCTGCCACCCTCAGCCCCCATATGTCGGTGGGATCCACCTCGTGGTCCTGCCCCTCAAGTCTCCATCGGCGTCATGGCTGGAGGATCCCTTGTCTCTGCCTCCAGCCTCTGAGTCGAGCACTCCTCCTCAGCCCTTCGACCCAGTGGCTCCACCATGGCTCCCGTCAATCCACCAGCTCCGCCGGGCTCACTCGTCCCTCCGGCTCTGCCTTGGTCTATCGTCGACAATCCTCGGTCCCTCTGTCCCGCCTGGATCCTCCCTCCATCTGGTTCAGCCGGGTACTCCTGTCTTCTCAATGGATCTCCGCTGTCTCGCCACATGGACTATGTCGGTCGGCCTCCTACAGGTCCATGCCGGCCACCTCCTGACCTCATCTGCATGCCTTACGGCAGACCTTTGCATCCCCTGTCATCCAGCCCTATACAATCCTTGTCGTCCTTCTAAGTCCCCCTCCGTCCCTCCCTTTGTTGTTCCTGGGGCGCGAGGTCACGCCTTCCAGGAGGGGGGCGAACTGTCACACCTCAAGGACCTGTTTTGTTGCATTTCCTTCCCCATGTGCTCTGTGTGACCTAGTTTTCCCTCATGTCTGATTGTCATTTGGTTCAGGTGTTTGTCGTTAATTACCCTCATCAGCCCTCCTATTTAAGTTGTGTTCTGTTCTCTGTTTGTCATCCGGTCTACTACGTCCCTACATGTCTGCCTGTTCTGTCCTGGATTTACCCTTGTGTGGATTTATTAAAGACTGTTTGCATTGCTCCTCGTCCTCGTGCGTTTCATTCCACCATAGCGTGACAAAAGCAAATTTGCATTTTATATTTTACAATTACTGCTACATGACAGAGTCTAATAGAATAACCAACTGTTTACTTGAGGTTACTTAAAATATCTTATCTATTTTTTTTAATCTGTCAAGATTATTGAAAATTAAATTATTTATCATCTTAAAAAAACATGATAACTGCAATATTGTGTACCATGCCAGTAATTTTTAAAGTTTTAAGTTGGCCACCAGCATATGTGAGCAACAAAAAGCATTTTATTGGTTAACCATTTTAATGCCATTATTTATGCATCATCTGTTTGCTAAGTAAATAACATGGCTGTGTTACCCAGAGGCAACATCTTAAAACAGGTTAAAAATCTTATTCCATCACTGAAAATGATGAATGTATTATTTTTGAGACATTTTGAGAATTTCTGGGTGACTCAGAACCATTGTTTTGCACATACCATTCTTATGTTATTTCATCCTTTATCAAATGTAGATCAAATGCAAGCAATCTGACTGTAACCTTGTTTGAATCGGAGGGGTCATCAAATCATCCTTGATCTAATGATGGCTTCACACCCACTGGTTACATGGTGCCATTCTCTACAGTCATCATTTAGCTAAACTGCATGAAATTTATGGGTGGACTCAAGGTTAATAGATTTCCGTGAGAAATCCCATTAGAATATCATTTGCTCAGGATGTACAGGCAGACCTAACATTGGACTAATATGGGCTATTACAAGTCCTGGATTCAAGCTAAGCAATGCCCGTTCAATTTACTCTGCCTGTGCATTCGTAGCCTGTTCATGATGGTTTTATTTCTACTGCAAACATTTATTTGAAACCAGGCGCATGCTTTTGATCTCGGAATATATTTATTTTTAAGGCATTTATGAATTAATTCATATTGACTTTACTGTAGTCACAGTTTTGTGTCAGCTTATTTTAAGATTTGAGACTGTTGTAACATTGCTAATTGGCTAAAAGTGATGAATCATGAACCTGAACCATGCAAATTTGTAAAAGCAATAGTCCTTAAACAATAAATAAGTGGTCATGCTGAGTCCACTATTTCAACACCCCTTGAGATCTCAGGACAAAGTACATTTGCACAGGCTTTAAATCAATTACTGATTAAATCATTATTATCATGCTGCAATTCATCATAAATGGCTCAGAAATGTTATTTTATAAGTCTGATAATAATTTCACTCTTAATCAGTTTCTCTAATGCACATGCACATACTCAAAGATAAGCACCACAAACATTTTGAAAATTTAATTCAGTAATGGAGAGCTTTATCCCCCTCATCCATTTGAATATTTCATTAGGCTACTCTGTTCCCCATTGAGAGAATGGCTGGTTATAAGAGTAATCCCTGGAATGTGTGGGCCCTGTGGTAGGAGCCGCACAGCCAGTGCATTCAACAGCTATTACTGCACCATTCCCTCAATCCATACCCCCCTGTGTCAATAAGAGGAAATGTGGCAAACCTAAAAAGCCCACTGAAAGAAGAAAAACACTGGAAGAAGAAAAACAAACAGACAGCACTCAACAAGGCTTTAAACGGTGGGTGCTATGTGTAACGCCCCTGTGGACTGTTTGTTGTGGTTTCTTCCCCTCGTGTTGGTTTGGCCCGTATAATCATTAGTTAATTACCCTCATTGTGCTCACCTGTCTTCCACTGATTATCCACCCTATATTAGTTCCTGTCTCTTGTATTCCAGTGCTGTCGGTTATTGTGAATGTTACGCCCGAGGGTGGGGTGCCCTTGTCGCCTGCCTTGTGTGTGTCGCTCCATTAATATCCCTTCTTTTTGAATCCCCCCTTGTCTCCCGTCGCTCGTCATCCTGCCTGCCCTCCCACACACCTGGACCGTGACAGAACACCGACCCAAAGTTACAAGTAAAGCGGCGCTTTTTTTCCCCCTTTTGGTGTTTTGTCCCCAGTTTTTTTGTCAGTTTTTTATTTCTTTGTTTTATGGATACCCCGCCTGCCCATGCCTGACCAGCCAGCTTTGCGGTGGGCAGCCTTTGGCAGCGGGTTCTGCTGCCAATGTTTTCCCAGCTACCTTGAGATGCCCCAACCACACCTGTGTTTTTGTGACGCGAGGGCCCAAAGTGCATTCATTACCTGTTCGTTGCTCCTTGACTACCTTGCCAGTGGGCCGAAGCCTTGTGGACCTGCACAGAGCCCCGGGATCACTCGCTGTGGGTTTTGTTGATACACTTCCGGAGGTATTCCGGTCCATCGACTATGGAGGTATTCCGGTGCCAAAATGAGGGATGGGACCAGGAAATCCTCTGTTAGCCCAAGGAAGGGCCTGCCCGATCCCCTGTCGAGCCCTGGGAATGGCGCCCGATCCCCTGTCGCGCCCGGGAATGGCTCCCCTATGCCCCTGTCGATCCGGAATGGGCTCTCTATCCCCTGTCCGGCCTAGGATGGCTCCCGATCCCCCAGTTTGTTCCGCCCAGGAAAGGGCTCCACCCCAAGACTCCTCTCCAGTGCCCGCTCCCTCAAAAATGCCGCCTTCCTACCTTCTCCGGCCATCCTCCGCGTCACAATGGTCGTAGCCTCCCTCCGCCTACCGCCTCCACTCCGATGCCCGGAGCCTCCTGGCCTCCGGTCCATAGCCCCATGGCTCCCACCTCGGCTCCTAGCCTCCCCCTCACCTCCACCGTCCACCCCATGCCGTCCACCAGCTCCACTGGGCTCCCTCGTCTCTCCGGCTCTGCCTTGGTTGGGCGTCGACCCGCCATCGCCTCTGGACTCCTCTTCTCTGGCTGCGCCTCGTCGCTCTGTCCTACCGGCTCCGTTGGGCTCCTTCCTCCCGTCAGCTCCACCTTGGTCCTCAGTCGCTCTGTCTCCACCGTGGATCTCTGGATCTCCGCCTTGGTCGCCAGAGCCCTTGTCTCCACCCTGGCCCCCCGGATCCTCGGCATCCCCCTGACTCGTTGGCTCTCCGTCTCCGACTCGGGCTCCTCCTCCACCTGCTCCGCCGCTGTTGGTCGGCCCCCTGGAGTCGGTGGCATTTCCTCCTCCATGGCTCCTCCCTCCGTCGGCTCCACCGGGGGCCGCTATTATGGCTGTGGCCAGGGTCCCAACTGGCTCCTCCTGCTCCGGTTCCCTCCTGTCGTCTCCCTGGCTCCTGCCTCCATCGTCATCTCCCTGGACTCTGTTAGCCATCCTCCTCATGGAAGGCCGTCCTCCGCCGGAACCTCCACCTGTCTGGTCTGCCTGCCAGCCCTTTGCCTTCCCCTGTCACCATCTCACATCCACTGCCTTGTCCCCCTCCGCCCCTCCCTCTGTTTCTTCGGTGCAAGGACGCACATTCCGGGAGGGGGGAGTGATGTAACGCCCCTGTGGACTGTTTGTTGTGGTTTCTTCCCCTTTTGTTGGTTTAGCCCGTACATTTCATTAGTTAATTACCCTCATTGTGCTAACCTGTCTGCCACTAATTATCCACCCCGTATTAGTTCCTGTCTGTCTGAGCATTGGTGTCGGTTGTTGTTAATGTTACCCCGAGTGTGTGTGTGTCTGCCTTGTTGTCGCTACATTTAAAGAGCCTTATTTTGAATCCTTGTCGTCCTCGTCATCCTGCCTGCCTCCACACACCTGGACCGTGACAAAACCAAATGCTACTTGAAAAGAATCGCAACAGACTGTGGCTTCATTAGCGCAGTCAATGATAGCATATGTGCTAATGAAATAATGTGACCTGCAGTAAATTTGTTGTTAGCATTTAGTTTGAGCTGCAGAACCAAAAAATAATTTATATATAATTTATCTAACTCTGATTATGCTTAACCTGACAGTTTCAGTTCCTGAAAAAATGGCTATACAATTAAATAATGAATTTAAGCAAGTAGAACTGAAATTAAATGGAATTCAAACAAATCCATGTAGCTGCTATTTAAATAGAAAACAGCAAATGAATGAAAAAATGAACAAACCTTTGAATGAAAAACAAACAAAAACAAACAGATGAATGAACAAACAGACAAAATGAACAAGTGAACAAATGAATGAACAAATAAAAAATGGACAAACAAAAGAACAAACTAATTAACTAACAGACCAATCAACAAATGAATGAGCAAAGACAAATGAATGAATAAAAAAAAACAATGAATAAATAAAAACAAAAATGAACAAACAAATTGAATGAATGAACAAAAACGAATGAATGAACGGATGAACAAACAAATGAATGAACAAACACATGAACAAAAAACAAACAAATGAATAAACACATGAACAAAAAACAAACAAATGTACAAACAAACAATTTAACAGATACCAACCAAACGAACAAAGAAAAAACAAACAAATAAACTAATGAACAAAGGAACGAACATACAAACAAATGAATAAATGAACAAACAATCAAATGAGCAAAAACTGAATGAACCATGAAATAAATGAACAAACAATGAAAGATTGAACAAATAAAAAAAACGGGGGGAAAACGAACAAATGATGAAACAAATTAACTACAGAATTAACAACCAAATTATAGAGCAAACAAACAAACTATAAAATGGATGAACATAACAGAGAGATGGATGGATGGATGGATGGAACAGAACCACAGACAGAACTATAGATAGAACAATACATAGAATGAGAAATTGACAGATACATAGAATAATACATAGAACAACAGAATGATAGACAGATTAATTTCCCAGAATTTCTTTGAATTGTATCTCAAAAAATTCCTCTTCCTGTCATTCCAATGAACTTCCTTTATGGTTGTGGCCAATGTAATTAACCTACATGCATGTATTTAGCGTATGTTTTATCCAAAGAGACTTACAAAATAGGAACATAAGCAATTTGCCATAGCGACAACAACATTCCTAGTGTACAAAAAACCAGGTTATTAAAAGACTATACTAGGAATTTAAATGCAAACTCAAGAATTAAAAGGGCGTTTTAGCATCAAAACCAGAGAAAACATTTTTTCAAAATGTAAACGTGCTGAAAAAAACGTATATTCAGCCTCAGACCCTGTAATCATTAATTCTATCAGACAAGAACTGTATTTGTATTCTCTCCAAGGGTAGAGAAATTAACCTTAAATGTAACGAAAAAAGTAATACCCCACTTCCCAGGTAGTGGATTGGCGTTATGAACCACCCTCCCCACTAAATGGACTTTAGCCCTTGAGCCATGACTCCAGGTTGAGAAGCCTTTCTTCCCGAGTTGACACAACCTCCGGAGAGGTTAACCTGGATTTCTACTTGTAGCCATTGTTATATCCCTCTCTTACTTCCCTTCCGCCTCCTGGGAGGCTCCACTTTAATTTTTCTCCACAAGCACACCAGATTTATTGCTTCAGTAAATTTCTACGAAAGAGAGCGAAGCGCATAGCCCGAGGGAATCGCTGCGGCAGATCACCTGACCCAGTGTTGTGGCCACAACTGCAACAAAAACACATTCTACAAGAGCCATTTGTTATTCTTATTCTAATCCAAGAGAAATGAGGGTTTGGTCAGGGGGACTCTTTTACATCGGGGACTAAACATGGCCCCTATTTATACAACGTACATACAAGGACGTTTTCCAGCAAAACAAGGGTATGATTCTCCTCACATCCGCAACTCTGACAGGCAGGGTTGCGCTCACTGAGCAAGCATGCCCTTGTTCTCTATTATTCATTCACTACGGAACCTGCAGAGAAGAATCACATAGCACACGTATGCCTGCTTCTTTACCCCAAGACTTGCGGGTGTATATCATCCCTTTATTTGCTATTGTACACTCACACGCTCTTTCACATAATCCAATGCAAACTATTTGGTTTGTGCTGGCTCAGATATGACATGCTCTTGTGTTATTCTGGAGAGTGTTGTGCTGGCCACAGCTGAATTCTGCCCAGAGCTATTTGATGTCTGTTTTATGGAGTGCCAATTGTCCGAGGTTTTCTGTCCATGTTTTCTGCACAGAACTCCAGTAAAAAGGCCCTTTTTTATATTTTTCACTTAGATGCACCAGTTTGTTTCTAAGTAAATATATAATATCCACAACTTGACTTTACGTTATCACCCAATTAATAAGCAATTATCAGCTCTTATTAACTCATGAGATTTGCACCACAATTCCTTGTTCTCTTTTATTTGTCCTTACAATGATAGCCAGGCGTTTAAAACGGTTTGAACCGCATTGACTTTAATTGCACACTAAACCAAAATGAATAACTGTATGTATGTATGTATGTATGTGTGTGTGTGTGTGTGTGTGTGTATATATATATGTAATTAGTTCATATAGATTTGCAGAGATTTTTTTACAATTTATCCTGAGTAATCTAGACAAATCTTTGTAGGTTTCCAAAATCATTTTAATTTACATTTATTTAAAAGATTTACTGCTGGATTTGGCAAAAAAAAAAAAACTTTATTGAAAATAAATTGATATAAGAAACTTCTTACTATCTAACTCTCTTCTTTTGTGTTCCAAATTCAGACCAGAAACAAGGACTTGGAGGTCTGTAAAGGATGACAATTTTCATTTTTGAGTGAACCAAACCTTCAAATTACAGTTTCCTTTGTGGGAAATGTCTTGACATTATTCCTGTACAGAAAGTCCCAACTGCAGATTTAGTGTTTGCAAGGCTATGTATTTCAATATATATAATCAAACAAATTTTCAATGGTTTTCAACACCCTTTTCGATCCAAAAAATTTCAAGTCAGACTTTTCATATTTGGACTGGGCTGCAAGTCTTAGAGTCTATTATAATTATGGTCCGTCTAAATGCAGCTACTGAAATAACAATCTATTTACTGTGACACTGCCTTGCGTAGCCCAGTTAGCAAAGTTATGGAAACATGTCCTGACAAGTCATTTCCTTTGTATTCAGACACTGACGGGAGGCAGAACATGTTCCAACGCAGCAGAGAAAGGCATGTATGAAATATGCCATACCAAAACTAGGAAACCGTTCCTCGTGTTCCTCGAGTCCTTAACCCCATACAATGACTTTAACACGCATAGGTGGAAGCCAGCAAATAGTTTTTAATGGAAACAGTCATTCTAACTGACTCTAGCCAGAAACAAATCAATACTAAAGTGTCTTCTGCTCTTTTGAATGTATTTCTTTATACTTATTGTGTAGTATGTGCAAGGAAATCATTCATGTGTTTATGTAGGTTAGAACAAAAGATACAGTTCATTGAAGTTGTAACAATAGTATTTGGCATTAAACAAGTTATTATAAGTTTTCAGCTCAAAAAAATCTATTAAAAATAAAACAATATACAAAATCCAAAACAATTGGAATGAAGGTAATATGTGCAAAGAAAGCCGTTAATGTGACAAAAAATTTCCAGTTACTCTTCCAATGACCTCCTCACACATACAGTACATATCAATATAAGAACCTACACGTGAAAAAAAGCCAAGAATCCAAACAAACACAACAAACTTAAAACTCAAGGACATATGGACATATGCTTAACAGCTGTTCTTAAACATTTTCATGTCACTAAGTATATACTTTAAAATTCAAACAATCCAACAGTTATTTGCAGTTTCAGATGCATAGAACTTCTCAGAAAAGGTCTGGTTAAGAAACGACAATGGCGATTGATCTTAAACATCAAAGACTCTTAACGGATCTGCCCGTATTTTAAAGAAAGAGTTAATTCAGAAACTATGCGTTTGCAGAATTGAAAACAGCTCCTGATGAATATGGGACAGCCTGCTGGAGACAAGCCAACAAGATTATGGGATGTGCTTTCTCTGGACCCACAGGCATAGTAAGGAGAAAGCAAGGGGGGGGGGGGGGGAATACTTCCAGCTCACTGGAAACGAGACTGATGTAGCCAAAAGCAATGGGAAGTAATCTGTACCTGCTATTTTGAGTTTTTCACACTTGGATGGCAAAAATGCACTGGCAGATGGGATAAGCTAATGACACTTCATTACATGAACCAGCTTACTGAAAACTGCTGCCTATTTTGAGAGCATTAACACATGATGTGCGTAATAGCCGCACAACCGAAAATGACATAAATTGCCTTACCCATTTAATCTTCCAGCTTATCATTGTTACACAGATTGAGACCATTTTATCATAGTTATTGGTTGAATTTGAACACAGGTATGCCGTGAACTGCTACAATCTAATGCAAATTGCAATGTTTAAATGTAAAATCTTATACTCACTTGACTTGGATTGTATTCTGAGGGTTTATTGTGCTTTTCATTGCACCTAATACGATTTAATGACATTGTGGTTTCTTTATAAACTGGCATGCTTTCACATTTTTCAGAGTATATCTTGTGTCTTTGGGATCTTGGCTTTCTGTCTGCGGTTCTGTCTGCATGCCAGTATGTTAAATCTTAAACTAACAGACTTTATGGTTGACTACTTCATGACCATCTCTAGTCTGTGCCAGCTGGCTGAGGTATGCCGAGGGAACGGCGCAGGTCCTAAACAAGCCCCTTCAACAGACACAATGAATGAATCAGGGTGGGAAATGAGAAAACCACAAAATATAATTAGTCTTTTAGCTTAATCCAAGCTGTTTTGTTGGTCATCTGTTTTTGGAATTATTTTCATCCACAAAATTCTCAATGGCCCATTTTGATTTGAGCATCACATCAGTAGAGATGGCCAGGGCTAGTTGTTTTACTCAAGTGAAGATTTTTCAGTGTAGATTTATTTCTGAAAGTCAGATGCTGGATTTCTGCAGGTTACTGAACAGACTAAAGATATATTCATTGAACCCAACAGCAAGGAATGTTGTCACACTATATGAGATAAGTTGTCACAATGGAATTTGCCTTTAAACAAGCTATTACAAACGTTCAGCTAAAATAATGCAATTATTAAAAATCTTTTCATTAAATATAAACAAAATAAAAAAAAACTTTTAATTACAAATATTATTTAAAATAATATGCATTTAAAATAGTGCAATGCAACAAATGTGACACACCTTGATAACACAGCTCTAACTTTCAGTTAAAATCTACCTTAATCACAGTTGACTTGGTTACTAAATATAGCTCTTCCAAGTGTGGCAACTAGCCAATCTTCACAATTCTGTGAGATTCAAAGATGTTTATCTTAATTGAATAACCACTTGCTGGAAGATCTTCTTTATAGTCATGGAAGCATGCTGAATATCACACAGCATGTCCTCAGGGAAACTACATTATCACTGTGTCATGCCATATTGTTTTTTGAATCCATGATCATGGTTTGCAACTGAATATCTTCTTTTTTTTTTCCCTTTTTTCTTAGGCAATTACCAATAATTAAATTCTTTAAACAAATGAAATAACGTAAAAATCAATCAATTTAGTGCTCTTATTTCATTACTAACCTACTAAACCTTCATAAAACGAACTTGATTCAATGGAGAATTCTCTGAATTCCAATTGAGCTTTCCCTAGACATCTGCATGTCTGTAGCGAAGCACAGGCCTCCCTGGTATTCCACAGATTCACTGGATTTAAAAAATGAGAAGGTCTGTTCAATTATTTATGAATGTTTAAACAGGGTTTTACAGGCAAGGATTGGCCGACCCCGTTGAGAACTAACACCGGGCCGGCTCTTACTCACCGAGTGAGATGGGCTAACACGCTGAGTGCATTTCCCTTCCGCCCATGCATGCATTCAGGAATGCCAAGAGGACCCCATTTTAAATAGATCCAACATACTAACAGCCAGAAAGAAATTAGATGGAGGATCTGAAGCTTAAAACACAAAGCATGTGGAGAATGAATTCTCATCTTGCCTTTATTTTCAAAAGAAACATGATCCCTGGAACACATTAACAATTTGCCAGCAGCAGCACTTTACTGAGCAGTGGGACAACACCTGTTTTTTTTTATTTTAAATGGCACTAGCTCGGTTTAATCATTAATTAACAAATTGGTCCATTATTTTCAGAACACACATGGAACCCAGTTTCCAGGGGAATTAGTCCTTTATCAGATTATTTTTGCACGTCTGCCAGTTCAACATTGCAGAAAGCAGATGGCCAAACAAATTTTATTTCAAAAGAGAAGTTGGTATTATTTGGCATCAAATGATGGAGAATAAGCAATGCGAAAGATTGCAATTGTGACGGTTTTTGAAAAACATTAGAATTGACAATTGGCTTTGTTTTTTATTGAATTCTGAACTAGACAAATGTTTTTGAATTGGGAATTTTGACTTGGATTGAATTTTTACTGATTATCCATCATCCTCACTGAAATTTCAAACTGGGGGGCAAATTCCTACAATCTTTTTTGCATCCCTCAATTCAGATTGTTAAATTTCCCCTTTTTGAATTTTGAAGAGGACTTCTCCGGGTTAATTGTGAATGGCACAACCCCTGATTTGGTGATAACAGTCCCCTTAAAAGTAGGTTCAATCAGGGAAGTCCTGCAAAGTGTGGGGAACAGTCCTGCAAGTATTTGAAATTATTCCATGCAAATTTAGTTCAGAACACGTATTTGGCATGTTTGCAATGTTGCACGGTTGCGTTCATTTCTTCAGTGAATCAAAATAAGCAACATAATTTATTCATAGCGAAGTTTTACAGACTGAACAAATTGGAATAAAAAATGCAGAACAACCCTAAATTGAGTCCCCTTTTCAATTGAACAGAACATTGTGGCATGTTTTTTCATATTATAAAATGTATAGCAAGATACACCAACATTCAAAAGTTTAAGTAATTAACTTTATTCAGCAAGGGCACTTTAAATTGACTATATTAATAAAAATATAGAAAAAAGCCTCGATGAGCATAGCTATTCAAACTTTTGAATGGTAGTGTACAGTACCATACGATCTCTCCTCTCTGATTAAATTCCAGAGAATTTAAGCTGATGAAACTTGTTAAAGTTTATGCATCTAAATTTACACCACTCAGGTTAACAGACAAGGTAATAATCTGCTTAACTGCAGCGAGAGATAAAGCAGCATTGGATCTGTGGCATTGTCAGTGAGTGTGGGATTTCTGTCTAGCTGGATGCTTTGCTTTATCACTTTATTAGCCCTGTAATGATAGTCTGGAGTGCTGTGTGGGCAGGCCATGCGGTTCGGAACAGTCTGCTGTAATTCGAATCTGTGAGTTGTGTATGTTTCATTCTCCTTCTTAGTAATCTACAGGGCCAAGCAGAGAGCTTCCATCACCAGCCATTTCATCTGGCATGCAACTACTTGGCTGGCAGTTAAAATGCAGATGATAGCACAGTTTGCAACCTGTCTTCATAATCATTGCACAGTGTAGGAGGTCCTGCTTTAGTAAAGCTTTTATAATCTTCTAAACAGATTCTAGATTTCAGCAGTGAATGATCTTCAAAAGGCAAATGCGCAGTGTGCATTGAGTTTGCTTTGCTAATTGCATACTGGGCAGCACGGTTATGCTGCAACAGAACAAATACATCTCACATGTTGCCATACCCTTTAAAATCCTTACAAATTAAAAATGAGATCATATCAAGGAACATGCAGAAAGGGTGCTGGAGGAAAAAAGAAAGTGAAAATGGTTTTAGTTGAATCAGCTGAATGCTTTGTATTAACGTCCATTAGTCTTTCAAATACATGAATGAACACAATATTACTGATGCTGTGTATTGTGTATGTTTCAAACAATTACAGTTTACGTTCTCCATTAAACTTGGAATGAACCGTTACCTTGAGGGAGATAGTAAACAGGACAAAAGATCGTAATTTGGATTTGCACAAGAAAAAATTAAAGTGTTTTTAAGTGTTGAGTTTTTGTCTCATATTGTTATCATATGATAAGCAATATGAAAACGAGCTGCGAGAGCAGTATCACTCGAGTGCTGTTTGTCCTGAACATCGGGTGAATCAATGATTCAAAAGGACCATTCATAAAGAGAGCCATTTACTGAATTCCTGAATGAATCAACCGTTTGAACGAATCGAATGAATGAATGAATGAATGAATGACTCAAAGACATTTACCACCACCTGCTGGCAGCTTTAGTTTCTTATTTAGAGTATTATTTAATTATTTCATTAAAAACATAAAATAAATTAAGACAATACAACCAATAAAATAAAATGGGGTAAAAAAACTTTAAGGGATAGTTTTTCTCCCAAACTTTTGTTTAATTTGGTTATCATTTACTCAACCTAATGAATGACTTTCTTTTTTGTGAAACTAAAAGGAAGGTATTTGGAAGACGTTTTTGGTTTACCAGTGACCTTTTCATTGTATTACTCAAAACAATTTGTTTCTCAAATTATCTTCTGTTGTGGTTTCCATTTATGTTTAGGGCCGTTGTTTAGCCTAAAAACAATTTTATGCGGAAATTTTATGTTGAATCAAGTAAAATATTTATTTCTAAAGCTTTCTATTTGTAATGTCTACGTAATACTTTTTAATTTAACACAAAAATAGCTTTAAATGGTCTTTTTGGGGTATTTTGACAGCCAAATGTAATTTGCGATTAATTTGATTAATTAATCGACACATCATGTAATTAATTAGATAAAAAATTTTAATCAACTGACAGCCCTAATATATATATATAATATAGGCCTACCTACTATATGTAGGTAAAGAAAGTATTCAGACCCCCTTTAAATTTTTCACTCTTTGTTATATTTCATCCCAGTTGCTGAAATCATTTAAGTTAATTTTTTTTTCCCTCATTAATGTACACAAAGCACCCCATATTGACAGAAAAACAACGAATTGTTGACATTTTTGCAGATTTATTAAAAAGAAAAACTGAAATATCACATAGTCCAAAGTATTCAGACCCTTTGCTCAGTATTTAGTAGAAGCACCCTTTTGATTTTAATACAGCCATGAGTCTTTTTGGGAAATTGCAACAAGTTTTTCACACCTGGATTTGGGGGATCCTCTGCCATTCCTCCTTGCAGATCATCTCCAGTTCTTTCAGGTTGGATGGTAAACGTTGGTGGGTAGCCATTTTTAGGTCTCTCCAGAGATCCTCAATTGGGTTTAAGTCAGGGCTCTGGCTGGGCCATTCATGAACAGTCACAGAGTTGTTGTGAAGCAATTCCTTCGTTATTTTAGCTGTGTGCTTGGGGTTATTGTCTTGTTGGAAGGTAAACCTTTCAGCCCAGTCTGAGGTCCTGAGCACTAACCGGCCAAGTACAGATATCCCTGTACTTGGCCGCATTCCATCTTTCCCCCCTCGATTTGCAACCAGTCGTCCTGGTTTCCCTGTTAGCTGAAAACACCCCCACAGCATGATCCTTGCGTTGGCCACCCACCATGCTTCACTGTTGGGGACCTGTTAATTGGACAGGTGATGAGTTAGTGGCCTTGTTTTTTCTCAACACATACCCGCTAGAATTTAAGGCAAAAGTTTCTATCTCTTGGTCTCATCAGACCAAGAGAATCCTTATTTCTCACCACTTGGAGTTCCTTTCAGTGTTTTTTTTTTAGCAAACTCCATGGCGGGCTTTCATGTGTCCTTGCACTGAAGGATTAGGCCTTCTCGGGCCACCTCTGCCATCAAGCCCCGGAACTGGGGAGGGCTTGCAGTGATGGTGAAACTTTCTACAACTTTGGCTCCTCTCCCGACTGCATCTCTGTTTTTTGGTGGGGAAAGCCCCCCCCCTTTTTGTCAGCCCACAGTGTCTTGTGGGTTCCTTCTTTTAACCTCTCCTCACCAAGGCTTCTTCTCCCCCCGTTAGCTCAGTTTGGCCCCTGTACGGCCAGTCAGAATGGTTTCTGGTCATCCCCCAACTCTTTTCCCATTTTAAGGATTTATGGAGGCCCACTGTGCTTCTTGGACCTTAAAGTTCGCAGAAATTTTTTTTGGTAACCTTTGGCCATAATCTGTGGCTTGCACAATACTGTCCCCACCTCTGTCTCCTTCAAGACAGTTTCCCTTTGACCTCATGATTCTCATTTGCTCTGAAATGCACTGTGAGCTGTAAGGTCTTATACAGGTGTGTGGCTTTCTTAATCAAGTCCAATCAGTATCATCAAACACAGCTGGACTCAGATGAAAGTGTAGAACCATCTCAAGGATGATAAGAAAAATGGACAGCATCTGAGTTAATTATATGAGTGTCACAGCAAAGCGTCTGAATACTTAGGACCATGTGATAATTTCAGTTTTTCTTTTTTAATAAATCTGCAAAATGTCACAATTCCCTGTGTTTTTCCTGTCCCACTATGGGGTTCTGGGTGTACATTAATGAGTAAAAAAAATTTAACTTAAATGATTTTAACAAATGGCAGCAATATAACAAAGAGTGAAAAATTTTCAGGGTTTCCCGAAATACTTTTCCGTCACCCACTGTCACAGCCTATGTATACCCTACACCCTGTGCCTAATCCAGAGCAAACCTTTTCAACCAAATGTTAGAGTGAAATTGGAATAGCTAAAATACTGCGCCACACTGCACATGCCAACAACTTTCTCCCCTTGGTTTTTTTCCCGGCTTTGATTATAACCATCAAACGCAGATGACCGCCATTTTAACCGACAGCAAGTTGACCACTGCAATTAGGGATGGGGGGGGGGGGGTTCAACGATTAACCGCAAGAAACCGGATGAAAACTCGATTCAAATGTGTTACGATTCAAATCGGTTGAGATGCTAAACCAATCGCGATTCATTTAGGTGTAGGAGTTTATTTGAATGCATGTCTGAGGGAACTTACTGTCTTTAGAAAAGTTTAGATGGTAATTTTTTTTTCCTTTTCATCTTGCCTCTGTATAATGCATATTTACGTTCCTATGCAGCGCAAATCCTTTGTTTCCAAGCGAAACCAAGGAAAAATGCTTTAAGTGCCACCTGCTGGCCAGAGAGGAATCTGCGTCTCTCTGCATTCCCTCGTCCTGCTGTTTTCCCTGTTTTTCATGCGAAATATTTTTTATTATTGTTTTTTCCACCAAACCCTGCGTCACCAAACCATCTGGTTTTTGCTTCAAATCGAAATTATCAATCTAATTTCGATTAAAACTGCTCATGTTGCATGTACACGCATCTTTGGTTTGGATCATGCTTAAAAATTCAGTGGGTTGCCCTCTATTTTTAAATGGCAGAAACCAGGACAAGCGTAGTTTGTTGAAAATATTTATTTTATTTGTGTTACTTATTTATTTGATTTGGGGCTTGTTTTTAAAATTTCAAGTAGGTTTGTTATTTACTTTCATTTATATTTAATTAACATAACACCAACAAAAGAGCAATAATTTACAATTGCTATATTAGTATATTATTATTATAGTGTTTTATTTCAATTTCACAAAGAAACGTACATTATTTTGTCCAAGCAATAATAAAAGGGCATATTTCATTTTTAATTTGTCTTAAATCTAATTTTGTAAAAAAATAAAATAAAATTGTGAATCGAATCGAATCGTGAGTTGAGTGAATCGTTACATCCCTAACTGCAACTCTACAAAATGTTTATTGCTTTTCTTGCCACAGAGTGTCTTGACGCTGTCTTCCACTGTGTCAAAATCTTGAGTGACTTATTTTCCAGACACTCTCTTTTTAATTGGGTCACACTTCTCCTTAGCAAAGAAAAATTATCTGACAAATTTATGTGCACATAAACAACCTAGACATCTTAATAAGCAGTCAAGTGATCATGTTCAGGACTAATAATTGCATTATCATTGATGCGTGGAAGAATATGAATCACCCTTTAATTCCACAGGAGAAAGAGGTTCATTGTATCTTGGCATCTAGTTGAATATCCACTCCTAGATAAATGGACAGACTGCTCCTTCAAAGGGCAATTACCTTACTGCCTGGTTATTATTTACACCTTAGCCCGACTGGCACACTAATGTAGCTTCACGTTTCCCCCAAGACTGTTCTATCAATAGTTAGGACACCTGCTCTCTGGTATTCGATGATTTCAGCCATTAGAGATGCACTATATTTCCCATCACAGAGTCAATGCTGAGCACACTTATGAATTATACATGGTGCAATGAGACTGCTCTGTATTAACAAAATGATTTTATCAAAATGATAGTGCCACAAGCACATATGCCTGATGTCATGCAGAAAAATCTGTTGTTGTTTTGCCTTCATTTCAAATTCAAAATACATTTACTTTACTTGACAAACTTGGGCTCATAAAAGGTTTTTTTTTTTTTTTTGGTTGCACTGGCAGGGCTGAAAATCACGGGGTTATAAAAGGGGCATGTGCTGCTTTGCGTGCAGACCTAGAGTCTCTCATTAGAGCAGGCCATCACATGAAAATACCAGAGGGTAAATTCATATACTCTGCATTCACTTCCACTAACTGTAATCCATGATATTTTCTGAATTTTTCTGAGAGTAGCCATGACAAGCCAGTTTATCTGTATACTTCAAACAGAGATTAATTGAACTGACATTCACTCTGAGACTGTTCTCACAGTGGTGAATTTTGAACTAGGCAGCAAGTCGAAACATTGAGCATTGCTAACACTGTTATGAAGAAACACAAGTGTAACAAAAGTCAATCAATGACAGGATACACATTTTTCCTCCTCAGATTGATCTGTCTCAAACACACAAACAGTTTTAGGCCAAAAACCATAGTGATGTGACAAAAAAAAATCTGAACACATACTTGAAAATAAATAAAAGCATGTTAAGAATGGCATTTCCTCAGTTCAAGGCATTGATTAACAGGGTTAACTCAAGAACATTAACTGTGCTTATTTAAATGGTTTATTCCCATCTTAATTGAATCAGATGGTATTTCGATGATTACTAGGACTGATCTGCTGGGACCAGAAGATGCCTGAGGGTTTGTATGCTCAACAAAGGCAATGAGATTAAGATCAATGTAAAAAAGGGTCCCATAGGTCAAGGTAGGACACTTTGCTAAATCGCACAACTGTTTGCTATTATTAGCTGTACATTCAACATTTATTTTAAACACGATAAGGAAAAAAACAAGCAGCTGTTCATGTAAAAATTCTTATTTTTCCTGTGACACACACTAAAAAGCCAAAATGGCATAACTTCAACTGGTAAATGCTGAAGAGCATTCAGATGTTTCCTGCCTACTCTTGATCTGGGCTCTTTTCTAAGCAACATGGCAGGGTGCTGGTGCTCTTTGAATGTCAGGGAGTAGCAGCCTAGACCTGATGTCCCTGTTCTCCAAATGGCATGGCCATATTCAATGAGTTATATTACAGATGGCAGGAGGTGACATTTGTGCCTTGTTATATGCAAAACATTTCTATTGGGATATGCAGTTTAGTTACATTTCTTGATCTGTTTTGGCTTTGTCTGCAAGTTCCCACCTGGAGGCAGAGTATTAAAAGATTTCAAATGCCAACAAAAGTATACATTATACATCTTACAATGTGCACTTGTTGCATTGACACAATTACAGAAAATTCTTTATAACAATTATAATTTTACCTGAAGCCCAAGCTGGTAAAACTAATTTGATGTTTCCAATCCTCTTGCATAATATGTGTCCTTCTCCTTTTTTTGATTATGCAGTGTTTCTGACTTATTTGCTGTTGGAACCAAATAAACCAAATATCTTTTGCAAAGAAAAAACTGTAACCAGCTACTTAACACCTTGGTTTTTCACATGTTACCTGTTTTCTGATGCAGAAAAGCTAGTTCATGCATTCATGACTTCTAGACTTGACTATTGTAATGCACTGCTAGCTGGTTGTCCTGCAACTTCAATAAACAAGCTACAAGTAGTCCAAAATGCAGCAGCTAGATTCCTTACCAGGTCAAGAAAATATGATAACATTACCCCAATTTTACAGTCTCTGCAATGGCTACTTATTAGTATCTTTAAGTAACTATTCCAATAACGTTTATAAAATATTATTACTTGCCTACAAGGCCCTTAATGTTTAGCTCCTGCGTACCTAACTAGTCTCCTACCACGCTACAATCCATCACGCTCCCTAATGTCGCAAAACTCTGGACTTTTGGTAGTACCTCGAATAGCAAAGTTCCACTAAAGAGTAAGCGTTTTTTCGGGGGGGGGGGGGGGGGGGGGGGGCTATTTGGCTCCCAACTCTGAATAGTACCCCCTTCCTGATAACGTTCGGAGTTCAGACACTCTCTCTCTGTTTAAATCTAGATTAAAGACACCTCTTTGTCCAAAAATTCAAATTATTAAATTCATTAAATCTTGTACTGCAGTTATATCTGATTTCAAATGCGTGCTTGGGTTAAACAAATACATTTTGCTTTTTTGGAACAGCAGCTACGCTAATTATTATGCCTCTATTTGTTTCTCTGTTTCGCACGGCATTGACATCCTTGTGGTACCTAGGAAAATTACACAAGCTTCCGTCTGAATCCTAGCCCTTACAAAAGACCTGAGAAGGACCCCGAAACACCTGAGAAGAGATGATTTCCAACCCCTCAGAGGACACACATGATGGCCCGACCCTGAAACAACATAAACTAACACCAGTTTGATTGCAAACATATATCATTGCTGTTAACGTGTTTTCATCGTCTGTTTTGAATTACGTCCTTAACTTAATTTTGTACCCGGACCTTTTCTGCCCAATATGGTTAACATCCATTTGACAGTCCACCACTGACAAGCTACTACTAATATATTTGTAAGCAACTGATTTTTTCTGTAAGTTGCTTTTGGCACGATTTTATCACGATAAGCCGCTAATACAAATAAACTGAATGATTGGTTTTTTAACCACATGCACACACCCACACCCCACAAATCTCAACCCGTACATCATTTTAAAATAGAATACATTTGACGTAACTAACATGAGTTTATAAATTGACATCCTATTTACTTTATTTACTTATTTTTTGCTAATTGCCCTCTTTGACCTTTATATTAATTTTCAATTTTTAATCTAGTATATCAAATTTATTTTTTTAAAATATTTATTCATTTTGTATTTTTCACATAAGAAGTTTTTAATGATAAAATATCTTTTACACTGAACCTCTCCCAATCTTTGCTGGACATTTAACTATTTCAAATTTAATATAACTATAAAGGAATCTTCTTAGCATTCAGTCATTCTAGCAATTTTCCAAAAAAAAATATAATTTTCCCAATAAGATTAAAGTATAATTCAAAACCAAAAGTTTGCAAATAAGCCATAAAATACATGTACATGATGAACTTCTGCTTGCAAGCAGGCTTATCCTATTGTGATTTGCACACCAAAGCAAATTAATTTTCGCGCAAGTAAGTTACAGTAACGTCATGCAAAGACGCAACATGTGATTTAACGTGTCCAGCTACCATCTATCTTCGCGCAAGTTAAAAAATTTCAACTCGAGCAGAAAATTTCCATGACACGTTGAATCGCAAGCTAACCGACGAATAGCTTATTGACACATCCAGTTTGATACATCCGGTTGTATCTGAAAATTGAGGAGAGTTTTTAGTCACGCAAGTGATATGAAAAACATCCCGCAAGTAGGGCTGGATGATATGGCAAAAATCTCAAAAAAATTCAGAACATTTGACTGATTCTCGATTTTTTTTTACGATTTTTAAATAGTCAACTTGAAAATGTAACTATAACATGATTTCAAGATTTGCCTGATTGCAGAAAAGTTTAATGCCCACAACATGAAATTTTGGTCACATGATTTAAACTTGTTAAACAAATCACTTTGTTTAAATATTACTTTTGGCAGAAAAGATGAAACAGGAAATGAAGTACCCCATACTGGCATTAGTGCTCCTGCTTTATATCCCCCATCCCAAATACACACCACACCTTGAGCATGGGCAAGCCATTCACAAACTCATCCAAATTTGCCTGCAGCACCCAGGGAGCAGCTGGGGGGTCAGTGCCTTGCTCAAGGGCACCTCAATCATGGTATTGAAGGTTGGGAGAGAGTGCTGTACATTCACTCCCCCCACCTACAATCCCTGCCGGTACAAGACTCAAACCCACAACCAATGGTTCCGACTCACTAACCATTAGGCCACGACTTCCCCAATGGAAAAGCTGTGCAAATGAATAAAAAAAATTATTTTGATGCATGAAGATGCATGAACTACAACTACATATTGTACAAACTTGTCTTATACATATTATATGTTCAGAAATAATATGAGGAAAAAATCTCAAAAGTCAAGGTAATTCAATATTAAAATGACTGAAGGTATAACACCAGTAGACTATTATTAACTATAAATGTTCTGTAAAAACAACAGCACCTTTCAGCCTGAATGCAAACATGAAATATCAGACATACAGTAGTAGTTACAGGTTTTTTATTCGTTAGCGCTGCTTTTCCATTGTTTTTCTGTATAAACATGGACGTGTTTGACTGTTGCAGCGTGAAATGGCAGTCTAATAACACAGCACTCAAGTTAAAGAAGTTCACTCCCATCGTCTGGCATTTTTTCCTATTCCACTGCCCACATCGCATCTTTGTCAACATAAAAGCGCAATCTGTATGAATGGCACCTAGCAATATGAGCGCCTCACACGTGAGCAGTTAATCACGTTCGCCAACATGCGGTTGGATCGTTCTTTTCTCTTTACTCTCTACTCTTATCATTGGCATATTGTCAAAGTGTCTAATTCTAACGTTTAGTAATATTTCTATTCAAAATTGTGATTCCTAGATTTCTAAAAAATAAATTTGTGGCAAAACATTAAATTCAAATTAATTGATCAAATCGGAAAAATCACCCATCCCTACCCGCAAGTAATCTAGAGCAAAAATGCGATGCGAATATTCGCTTCGCTTTTACAGCTGAGTTGTCAAAATAAATGAAGGCATAATCATTGTCCCATAATTCTAATATGGTTAGCCTAACACCTACATAGCTGCAACAATCTGCCACCTAATCAAAATTAATGAGCCAGGTTGAAAAGGTTTATGTCCATCCCACCACTAGGCCTTGGACAGCAATTTTATAAGAATATCATATTGTAATTGCTGGATGACAAAGGGCATTGTTCACGAAACAAAATTAACGACTGAATACAAAGGTTCGGAGCATCCGCACGAAAAGAGATGTGAATCACTTACTGAACTCCTGTGGTGCAGCACGAACAGCATGCCCTCAAGACCCAATCCTATGTTGTGAACATGGCTGCCTGACAAGCCATGACAAATTGTAGCCATTGATATATGTGGTTCATTTCCCTTAGGATAGCATCTACTAGTTATCACTGATACTATTCCAGATGGGTAGAGGGTTATCGTGTCTGCAAATATAAATACTTCTACTGTAGTCACATGTTTGATGAAGACAGCTACACAAGGGCTGTTAACTGTGACAATGGGACACAAATCTCTTGCAAAGATTCAGAGAAGGGGAATTCATCACTAGGAACAGTAGTCTATGCAAAGTCATTCACGCAGCAAAATACCGAGTTTGAGAAGACATTCAGAAGCAGACTAATCTCTGGCACTGTTCAGGTGGCAAGACAGTCTAATGCTAGTCATAATGGGTTCTTGTGTTCATATACTAGCATTAATGTTTGTTTGTTTGGAATAAATTGCTACACTGAATTGATTTCATGTTGTTAGGAGCTAATACTATGCCAATTTTGTGCTGTGACTTGATGCCAAAATAATTGCACACTGTTATGGCCTAATGTTACGCCAACATAAATTTGTGCTGTTTTGAGATATTGTCAACATAATTTTGAGTTGCAAAACATGGAACAGGAAAAGTTCTGCATTGTATAACAGAATATATAGTGTTAGTTGTTTCTAGACACAAGTAATGTCTTAAAAAGTACAGATGCAATGAAGCAACTCCTAGACATGTAGATGGAGGTATTATGGGAAAAAGACAGCTGATATTGACTTGAGTTAATTTTCAGAAATGAAAATTGTGTCATTATTTACTCACCCTCATGTCGTTCCAAACCCGTATGACTTTCTTCTCTGGAACAGAAAGCTATTTTTAATGTCTAGTTTCCAAACAACACTGGATCCTTTCATTGTATGAACATGTATCTGCTTTTTATTTTTGAAAATTAACTCTGATGCCTGTATCAGCCATCTTATTCTCATAATTCCACAGAAGTAAGGTAGGTTTGGAACAACAATGGGGTGAGTAAAAGATGACAAATTTTAATTTTAGGGAGAACTATCTCTTTAAGGCACATCATTCTGAATTTTCAGATGTGTTACATCAGAGATATTGTTTTATTATTTGTTAAACCAAAATTTAAATAGCATGTGTCATTTGCTATGTTTTTGTGGGGAGAAGCTCATTGTCTTGTGGGGATGGTACAAGCCCACTGAAACCACTAACTGGATTGCACTCCCTTCAAGAAAACAATATATTTTATTCCAATATATCACATTGTTGTTTAACATTTAATGAGGTGCATTACCGCAGATAGATGGAATTTATTGCTCTCCCATACACAATAAATGAACCCATGCTGTAATAACTTAACATCTTAACTCCATTCCAAACAAATGATGTTAGGGATGATTTTGGCCTCAACTGAAGTAATATCTCCATTATCAGATTATCATCTGACCATAAAAGTCTGCTGGATCAATGTGCCGTCTAATTCTTTGTACGGTATGTCCATTTTCTGGTGATTTTTCCCTAATAAATTCATATTTACCCAACTGTTACTTCTGAGAATGGTTGATTTAAGGCCAGTAATAACATTACAATCCTTTTGTTCTTGCACAGAAAATTATTAAGACGTTTCAGTTTTTTTTGTTGTTTTTTTGTTCCTTGGATTTATTATTAAGGCAAATTGATTCCAACTGAAGGTCTTTTTAATCATACAGGTTTGGAACAACAATGTTTTCCAAATGAAAGGATACTGGAAATCTATGTGTCTATTTGGATTAGTTATTTACACAAAGCCTATTAAAAAATAAAAATGAAAAATTACGAGTTAGTTTTGACAAATATTTTGCCCCAAAAAAGATGCTTGAGATAAAATATTAGGGATGTAAAGGTAAATACTAATTGTTAACAGAATATTTTTGTGTATACACAAAATAATTATGTAATTATGTAATTCTGAACACATCAAGTTTTATTTTAAATTTTACTCAGTGGGTTATTTAACCATGTAGGTCTATTGTTTTTGTAATATAATTTGGAATCATTTATTACTTACAATTTGTAAGTAATCTACACAGCACTGGTGTTGGAATATAATACACATTTTTTTTATTACGTTCTACAGTCAGAAGAAAGATTCGGGTAAAAAGACAAAACTCTACAAATATACTGTACCTCCACTGTTATATCCACTGTTGGACACTGTTAGTAGACAAACTTGAATGAGATTTTTCAACTAAGTGCCCATAGTTGAAGAAATACCCAGTTTAATGTTTTACATCTGTGGAAATGGCTACACTGTGCCTTCTCCAGCAAGGGACAAATTTCATATTTACACATAGACTGAAAGGTTTCTGTCTCACTACTGACAGATAAAAAGAGTTATCTTTCTGTCAGAATAAACATCCCAAGCCTCTAGAAACCTATTAAATCATTTCCTGAATGCAGTGTATGTGTAAAGGTTAGAAGCGCAGTCAGGGGGACGAACGATTTGTGGCTTCAGGACACAGGGGGCTGAATCACCTACGGCTTTATCCTGCCACTGCCGTAAGGCAAAGTCTTTTACGCTGTACTTTCTGCTCTTCTGCTAGAGCAGCTTAGTTCATTTGTACACCCTTAAGTTCATTTCAAACCAGTGGTGGAGTTTCCCACATCCCCCTTGAGTGCAGCTAGTATTCTCCACTTTACTTCAAACACTAGAGGAATGGACGACCATTCAATGAGCTTAGGGCACTGCAGTAGAGGCAGGGAAACGTGACAATACAGAAAAGAAAAGAAAAAAGACAAGACAAGACAAGAAAAGCCAATAAAAGAAAAGTTCAGAAAAGCAAAGAAAAGAAAAGAGAAAGTTCTTTTCCCAATAGTAATACACACAATATGGTCCAGAGTGCATCTGTAACCTCTTCTAGCTCTTCTTGCTTACACAAGTGCTAAATGCTTTGTTAGCAGATTTTTCCAAGAGAATCCTCAGATGAATCTCTGGAAAACACTGCTTTGTCTTTTTTTAAAGGGGTCATACGATGTCGATTGTGAATTTTTCTTTTTCTCTTTAGAGTGTTACAAGCTCTTGGTGCATAAAGAAGATCTGTAAAGTTGCAAAGAATAAAGTCTCAAATCCAAAGAGATATTCTTTATAAGTATGTTTGAACATTCAGCCACACCTACCTAAAATGGCTCGTTCTAACACACCACAACCTCACCCTCCATAACTTATACCATCCCTATTATCTGCGGAATGATTGCAAACGTCCGTCTCCCATGACTTCAATGCCACAGAAAGAATGGCGAACTTCTTATTCTCGCTGTATGTATTGTATCGCCCTATTCTGCCGCCTATAGGCCATGTGTCGTAGAAGGCGCTTGGGTGCTACTTTCGTTTGTGAAAACCGAACAGCTAGTGTGTTTTGGCCTTCACAAAATGAAGACTCCAAATCTGCTTTCGTCATGCCTGATGAGCTGATCCGTGAGTCTGGTCCGCAGTGAGCGAAAATACCTGATGCAACTTCGTACAAACACTGTTTATCGTTCACTAATCAGAAGCTGCAGGTAGAGTATCATGAATTCGCTGCGTTACAACCGTGCGAAGCGGAGTCCAAGCCACTGACAGGACGTCACATTGTGGGTTGCACGCGACAGAGCATATCACACATATGGTAGAGCGGAAAGTAACATTTTCTAGGTCACACAGCATTGAAGGAATTCGGGAGGAACTTAGTAATATTGTTCCATCAATAACGCACCTAGGATAGCTGGCCCAACGCTCACACCTCTCCTTTTTCAGCACCGAGCGCCGTTAGTCAAAATCGCACGTTTTCAGAGGCGGGGGCATCCAGTATTTGCACGCAAAAATAATGTGTTTTTTTTTACTTTAACCTGCATAAACACATTTCATTACACCAAATAATGTGCTTTTTAGCAACATCATATGACCCCTAAACATTTCTGGAATACAGTCACCTTTAGCCGTACAGTAGCAGTTTTTACAACTTTTATAATTGAAAAAAAGTCATTAATTACATTTATCATTTATCATTTAGCAACCTTTTAATCCCAAGTCACCTTTTCAAATGAACAATGAAAGCCAATCAAAATCAATCAATTCTATACAAGTCTCAGTTAGCTTAACGCAGTACACATAGCAAGTTTTTTTTTATTATATAATAAATAAAAAGAAACCGATAGAATAGAAAAAAGAATAGAGCAAGCTCTTTTTTTGCGCTTCTGTCGTAATTGTATAATAAATAAAAAGAAACAAATAGATAGAATACAAAAAGAGTATAGAAGCTAGTGTTAGTTTTTTTAAAGAAAACAAGCAGTTAGTAAATGAATCGAGTGCAAGTCTAAAAGGGGCAAGTTAAAAAAAAAATAGAATTAGAATAGAGAGTGCCAGAGTTAGAGGGTCAAATAAAGATGGAAGAGATGTGTTTTAAGCTGTTTCTTGAAGATGGCTAAGGACTCAGCTGATTGGATTGAGTTGGGCAGGTCATTCCACAAGCAGGGAACATTTAAGGTAAAAGTCTGTGAAAGTGATTTTGTGCTTCTTTTGGATGGCACAATAAAGCGATGTTCACTTGCAGAACGCAAGCTTCTAAAGAGCACATAAGTCTGAAGTAATGAATTTATATAAAGGGGTGCAGAGCCAGTGGTGTTTTGGAAGCATTAAATGCTACATTAAGGCCTTGAATTTTATGCAAGCAGCTATAGGTAGCCAGTGCGACGTGCATTCTTTTTGGCTCATTAAAGATTAATCTTGCAGCGGCATTTTTGGATTAATTGTAGAGGTTTGATAGAGGTGGCTGGAAGACCTGCCAAAGAGAGCATTGCAATAGTCCAGCCTGGACAGAACAAGAGCTTGAACAAGGAGTTGTGAAGCATGTTCTGAAAGAAAGGGCCTGATCTTCTTGATCAAATCTGCAGGACCGGACAGTTTTAACAATGTGGTCTGATAAAGTAAGCTGATCATCAATCATAACCCCAAGGTTTATGGCTGTTTTTGTAGGAGTTATGGTTGTTGTGCCTAACTGGATGGTGAAATTGTTATGAAACAATGGGTTTGATGAAACCACAAACAGTTCTGTCTTGGCAAAGTTGAGCTGAAGGTGATGATCCTTCATCCACAAGAATGGTCAGTTCGGAACAAGCTAGCTTCAGCAGCTATGCTCGAATCATCACAGGAAGGAATGAGAGGTAGAGTTTTTCATCAGCATAGCATGTATGAAAAAGCCATGTTTTCTGAATGACAGAACCGTAGTGATGCCATGGTAGACAGAAAGAGAAATGGTCCAAGAACTGAGGACACCCTGTGCAACCCCAGTAGTGAACTGTTGCGACTAAGGCGGTTGTGTTGTTGGACACCTCAGCTCTCCAAGATACCTTGAAGGACCTAACTGAGAGGTAAGACTCAAACCACTGGAATGCAGTTCCTGAGATGCCCTTTGCCAACAGGATTGACAGGAGGATCTAGTGGTTAACCGTGTCAAAAGCAGCGGACAAATCCAGCAAGAAAGGTATTGAAGATCTGGAATCCGCTTAATTTGAAGGGAATAAAACTATATAAAATGAACTGAATTTTCAAAACTGCATGTTGATTATGAATTCCCATCTATAATTTTATAAAAATACGGTAAGACTAAGTTTGGTGCGCATAAACCGGCTAGGGTGCAGAGTTTTAACTAAACCTGAAATTGAGAAATAAATAAAATAAATAAAAAAAATAAAAATAAAATGATAAATAAATACCCCTGTTGTAAGCGTCTCGACCAATCTGACCCCCTAACTTTTATTCTTGAATTACAAATCAATTCATTAGATTAACAAATCGTCACAGTCTCCTCATTCAAGAGACTGGATGCCAGGGCTTTGCTTGAACACCATCCCCCACCTTGATCACCATGACAAATAATCATGATATCACTGGTTTTATGGACTAAAGGAATGCGGGCAGAGAAACTCACAAATTTTCTTCATTGGAAAGACACATAATGCCCAGAGAAATGTACTGTTCTCTAATTAATTCATAGGAACACCTTTCTTTGATTGAATACACATATCCTTTGGTCATTGTGTATACCATTACTGTTCTTGTATATTTTCTGTTGTAGTGTATGCTGTTTTATTCTTGTTATCATAGACCACTAGTTAATATACCCTCACCTATTTCATGTCTAGTATCTATGAATTCGCCTTCTTATGATCGAATCAAGTGTGTATATTATATGCTGATACCTATGCAACTTATTGATGTTCTAAGAATCTGTACTAACTCGTGCCTCAACACTCCAGCGAATTACATATGCAAATTACCAGGCTTACATGTACAAAGGGCCATAAAAACGCCGAACTCCCACTTGAGATTCCGGACTTCCCCCTTGGGCAAGCCCATCTTGAGAGGCGTGAATGTCTGCAGGCTTTAAAAGGCCACACTCCGTGTGACCCGTCTCTGTCGGTGGTTCAGTGAGATGCTAAAATGAAGATGTGAGAAACGCTCCAGGATACCAAAGCTCGTGCCAGGCTTCGGCCTTGTCTTTTCCATTCATCAAGATTCTCTGACTTAAAACTTTTTTTTTTTCATCAACCAACTTCAGCAAGATCTTGCGCCTTAAGATTGCATCAGGAATCTTTTTCAGACATACACAAGTATCAAACTTAGTCGATTTAATAGATGCATTAAGTATCAGTTACACCTTATTACAAAGGTGTGTTTGAACTAAGAATCTGACTTTTCCCTCAGGTTTTAGATCTGCTGAAAATGCAAAATGGTTCCATAAATGTTCTCATCCTTATGTCTCTCTTCTTATAGTGCTAAAGCTTTAACGCCTTTCCTATATCCAACTGTATGTGTGTGTGTGTGTATGTGTATGTTAGACCGGCTTAATGTGTTTATGTACTATGTTAGACTAGTTTAAGTGTTTATGTAGTTAATAAAACGTTCTTAGAATTGACAAGACGGTTGACCCTGAGTGGTCAGCCTTTAATACTACAGTGGATCACTATAAATAAATATGAATAGTTAATTATTACTAGTTATGGTTAATTATTCATATTCAGTGATTTGCTACACTGGCCACTGGCCAGATGGCTGTCAATTTTAGAAATGTTTAATTATTGCATGATTTAGGTCTGTGACTAATTAAATCAGAGAGAATCAAACAGTCTACTAAAGAAAATATAGCTAGTAAACAGGTTTACTGTCCCAATTTAAAAATTCTGATTTGTGTATGATGATGTGAGTCATGACCTGTACTGTTTGCTGCAAATATGGAAGGTAAACACAGCTTATTTACTTAATTTATTTCAAATATATATTTTCTAAAAACACTGCAAAATACAGTTTTATGACTGGCTAAATGAATGAATGAATGAATGAATAATGATGTATTGTTGTAGTTTAGGTATGTATGGATCTCTCTCTGACTCTCCAATTCCTTAAACATTTCTATCAGTAGCCCCAAACCATTAGGCTACTTTCACCCTAAAGAGCAAGAGGCATTTATTGCATCCCACAGCAATCAAACAACCAACCCCCATTCTAATGGTCGAATTTATTTCTGTTCTAGAATGCGATATACAGTCCACTGTAACCTCAGAACATGTAGAAAATGAGAGACAGCCACTACTGCACAGGCAGAAAATAAGGCAAGTCCCAGACACAAGAATAATGTTCCCACTACTATCTAATCAATATGTCAATCCCTGCCACCACCAGATAAAAGACACAGGACTAGCGCCCATCCACCTAATTGCATTCACTTGAACACCTCTGGCTAAATTGAAGCGCATCCAAAGATTCATCCTTTTAGAATGGGTCACGACAAGAAATTTCAGATCAACATCATCATAGTTTTATTTGACACATCAAATGTCCTGTTGTGCAAAGATGTATATTGATCATGTTTGTTGTGTCGTTTTGTTTGTTTGTTTTGTTTTTTTTTTTGGACAGTCAGGTGGTTCTATTTTGGAATTACAAAGAAAAAGTCAGTTGGTTTTCTTGTAAACCTATATCATTGGTTAATTCATAAGAAATCAAAGAATTATTGGGTCACATTCAAAACATGGTGACAAATATTTTAGTCCAAAAAAACATTAAGATAACATTTAATGGTTTGACCCTACATTGTTTCACACTTTATTTTCTCTTCCTCTTTTAAGGTTAAAGATGTTATTGAATGCTCAAACAAGTGTGCACAAAAATAAAAATAATTAATAATCTTAAATAAATAAATAAATTCACTCCTTAAATGTGCATTCAAAAGTCAGGTCACTATATTCTGAAAATGACTGTTTGTGCTTTAACTCATGTGATAAGACAAAACGATTTCCAACGTTAAAATGTGTTTTTTGTGCATGTTTTAATTAGGTGACCTACGTGCCATTTTCCCCCAGAAAATCCCAGGATTTCTATCTTTGCCCTAAATATCTAGTTTTGGCTTTGTTTTGACGTGCGGCTCAGATCGATCGGTGTTTGACATCAAAATACCTCGAGAGCATTGTGAAAGCATAAGGAACCGTCTGTATGGTACTTTGATGTCATACAACGATCGATCTGCACAGTGCTAACAGCCAAAACCTAGATATTTTAGGCAATATAGAAATCCTGGCCAGGACGCGTCCTGGGAAAATGGCACGTATGGTCACCCTAATGTATAACAGAGAAACTTCAATGATCTAAGCAACAACTGCAAATGCAAACTAGATGCCACAAGCGTTTCTAATTCAAGAAAAGGGATAGAAGAACATGACAAATGCTTTCTTACTAGAAGATTATAAATCTCATGGCATGCATTTTACACCTTGAGCCTTGTGAAATGAACCGCATTTGTAGTTGTTGCACATACAGGGACCATATGCTCATCCGAAAATAAATAAAACATGAAACAGTTCATGCATAACGTATGCCTATCTGTGTGTGGCACTGTCTCAGAAGTATACGCAATGTGATGTGATAAGGATATGCACCTCAAAACTGTAATGACATGCTAATGTTGAGACAATTTTAAAATATGTAAAGAACTACATAAAGTGATTTAAGAATATTTAACCAGTAAATAAATATTCCCAGAGAAAAAGTGTTGCTTAAGTGTGTGTAATTTCTGTGCCACTAGTCTCACCAAATGGAACTGCAAAAATAATAACTTTTAATAAATGATCACCTGTTTTCAAACCAGCTTTCCAAACATTTCCTGTTCACATGTTACACATCTATATGAATATATACTTTTATTCAACAAGGATGCATTGAATTGATAAAAAGTGGCAGTAAATATATTTATAATGTTAAAAAAACTTTCCATTTCAAATAAATGCTGTTCTTTTGAACTTTCTATTCATCAAAGAATGTATCCTTTTCCACAAAAAAACTGCAAAAACTGTTTTTCAACATCGATAATAATAAGAATATCTGAGTACCAATGATAATTGATAACAACTGAGTACCAACTCAGAATATTAGCTTTTCCATCATAGGAATAAATGACAAAATCGTAATATCTATCTCAGCATACATACTCAGGCGTCGTCTTCTGGAAATACAGAAGAAAACATTAATATAATATAATAATGAACATAATTCAATATATAAAATGTATATAAAAACATAAAAATTAGTACAATTCAATCAACTAATTTATTTTCATTCCTGCCCTTAAAAATAATAACTTACAAAATTTAGGTTATGAGACTTACAGAAACAGTTCACGTATATGAGTAGTCAACTACAGTGTTTATTCCAGATTATGATTAAAAAGGCATATGTCAGCAGTCTTCAGATTTTGAGAATCTGAAATACTGGTTCAAGGTCATCTGGTTACAGCAATCAGGTTAATGCCTTTACATGAGGCTTACATAACTGGATCAAATTATGATAAATATTGGAATATTTCAGTGCATGTAAACACAGGCCAAATTGAGTAATAATGTAGCTAAAGAGCAAACTCTGGGGCAAAACAAAGGTGTTTAAAACAATTTGCTTTTGTGCTCCATGGTTATTCTTGAAACGCCCAAAAGCATACTGTATTTAAAAAGGCTCCTAAAACACTGCTGTTGAAATAAAAAAATATATATAATTTTATTTGCTAGCTCTCCTCTGCTCACATCACTGTACTCTCCTTTCCTATAAGTGAAAAGGTTAAATACATAATATAAATATGACTTTAGAAGATAATCTTGTCCACACATACTAGGAGTACAGCAACAATGTGTCTGGAAAATTTTACATAATTGAATGGCAAACAAAGAAGACTCTTGGGTAATCAAGCTCAGCTAAGCAGCTATAAAATGACCCAGTTACAGAGCTGAGATAAAACCTACTCACAGCATGTGTGCGTGTGTGTGTGTGTGTGTGTGTGTGTGTGTGTGTGTGTGTGTGTGTGTGGGTTTTGTGTCTGCAATAATGTATAATGGCATAATTCTTCTCAATCTCATTTCATGAATCAGCTAGCAAATATATTTGACAATGACTGCAAACACCTAAAATCCATCTGCACACAGAAAGCCAATGGATGTTCTGAATTGCATGTTAATGCAACATGGTGGATTAGATCTTGCTTCTCACAAGCAAGGTCTCTCATGCCCAAAATTGACTCATAATGTATATGCTTTCCTTACCTTATATAAAATAAATAAATATATAAAATTAATAGAAAAAATATGCTCACCCTTCCCAAGAATTACTACGTATATGTCAGAAATCTTTAAAGAGCCAAGTGTGAATTCATGACTTGGAACTTTGTTTAAAAATGACACAAGTCACAGGAACAACTGCAATACATCAAAACAACCAATTCAAAACAAAGACACAACAGTGAAACTCAGATGTTTTTAACTAATGTTCAGAGACCGGTTTCAAGAACAGCTTGTTTCTCACACATTAAATTTAGCATTAAATGACTTGATATCGAAGATTTCCAATTACAACTCCAGCCAATTCCTTCACAACTAACTTTTTGTTTGGAAAACCAAAAGTATGCACATGCGAGGAGCCAAATGCATATGATTTGTTGCTATCGCTAATTCAAGGCAAGGGGTATTTTCATTACATTACATATATGCATTTGGCAGACACTTTGTCCAAAGTGATTTAAGCACATTTCAAGATTTTATCAGTTCTTGTTTTCCCTGGGATTTGAACCCATGACCTTTGTGTTGCTGCTAATGCCATGCTCTACATGCTCTACTGTTTGAGCTACACAAACACCTCCCTGTAGCTCAAGCTTAGAGCATGGCACTAGCAACTCTAAGGTCATTGGTTCGATTCCCAGGGATTGATGGTTGATTCCCAGACACTTTGGATATCCGCCAAATGCATATATCCAAAGTGTTGAAAAATGTACATGTGTATATCTGCTAGAGCTTAAGTTTGCTTAAGAGCAAACTAGCATATAGATGGACTCAAACCTAACAGACATGGATTAAAAAAACACAAAACTATAATTATGACTTTATGGGTCTTAATAAAGTTATTTCCAGTAAAGCTGCATCCTTGATAACCAGAAATCAAAAGGTTATGTCCTAAAACTTTTTTTTTTTACATAAAAAATCATTAAAAATGGGTAATTTCCCCCCAAAAAAGCAGTACATTGGCTGCAGCGTTCTGTGTCTTGAACACAGGGAGACTACTGTGGAACAGTAAAGTATATTTGCTTCCCTATACTTACATATTTGCCATCCAAGCAAACACTGGCTTACAGCTGGTACCATATTTACAAACACTGCTTTTGCCACATCCAGCCGTTCTGTCCAGACCTCTGCAAATTTGAACGTGGCACAAAATTATACACTGTGACAAAAGTCAACAAAAGTGTAACACTGGCTTCGCATAACAGTAATTTCGATTTCAACGTGAAAGCGATACTTGATCCGAGGGCTGAAATCAGTTATTGGAACCGGACTAAGAATAGCATGAAGTATGTTTCTTCATTGCATTTTAATCATAATTTCATGTCTGGCTCAGAGAGGCAGATTTGGAGCTCCTAAAAAGAACCTCATCTGGGGCATTTCCAGTATTCCAGTTCCTCCTCCCAGTGTCACATACATTAACAAGAGGTTCAGAAAGCCGATGTGCCTGCCGGCAGCAAAGGAACCAGGAGGATTCTTTGCTGCTGTCTTTATTTTATATTTGTGCAGCCATCTGCAGTAACAGGCATAAGTGATAATTAGCCATTAGTCATCAGCTGATCCCATTTCTGCCCTTGTTAATTACCACGCCAGCATGAAAGTGCATGAAAGAAAGTGATCAGCTCATATTTTTCCACGCCTAGATGTCACTCATCGCTTACTCTGAATTCTCTCTCGGAGAGATGATTGGCCCTAGATTGAAGATGACTTGGTGCAATGATCATTACAGTTAACAGTATGCAGTGATTGACAGGAATCCTCCCGGTCAAGTTTCTTTCTCTCTTACCAACCTTGTTGCTCAGTGATATTGCGCTGATTACAGCAGACACAATTTGGCAGAATCAGGCTCCTTTGCCTCCTGTTTATCCTTCAGCTGTGACAGTGCTAGTCCTCAAGATCACAGCAGGGCATGCGCTAAATTTGCTTAAATACTGTCAGCAATCTCTTAAATATCATCCCTGTTTGAGATTAATCATTTGTGTTTTTATGCAATGCTAATACATACCGTGGTTTCACACCACACCAGGAGATACTTCAAGTTGACTTATTTCAATACAAGTTCACACAGTGCTTAGGCAGTTTGTGTTCATAAAACAGCCGTCTCTTAATTCCCTCTGCAGCTTTGTGGCAGTTGACAGTTTCTGTTATGCTGTATTGTTGCATTGAACCTTTTCTTGTCTCACTGTCTCCCTTCCCTTGCTGCTTCCTTTAACACATTGAGCTTTGACAAACTATGATCTGGAGAACAGCAGGCATCTTTCATTCTGAGCAGCCAGAATTTACATTGTGAAATACTCGTGGTTTCAGTCAGCTTTTCATAGTTTCACAGTTTTATTACACAGTTGTGCCATATCACCCATAACATCTGATTTCCTTGCTGTGCAGAATCCCAAAAATTAAACAAATATTTTGAAAAATAGCTTAATATTTCTAAGTGCAAAACAGTTTTCAGATTTGTTACTTTTAATTATTTAATCTTTTTTAGTTAAAATCAAAACTGAATATAGATAAATTGTATGTTAAAAAGATAAATATTTACAAATTATATTATACCGTTCAGAAGTTTGGGATTAGTAAGATTTTCTTTAAAGACATTTTTACTTCTATTCAGCAAGGACACATTAAATTGATCAAAAGTGACAGTAAAGACTTTTATATCTCCTGATAATGATGGCAGAGGAAAGCATCCAAGAAGCATACTACTGCTGAGCATACTATTAATATTATACCTATAATATGACAATCTATTTGATGCCTAACTTGTAAAATAACCAGATTTTTTTAGAAAATCCAGTTTCGACAACCCATTTATTCACACACTTTATTGTAAAAAAAATAAAATAAAATGTTTTACACAAAAATACAATCATTTTATTTGGAAAGCTAAATCACTATAATAATAATAATGCTATTCCAAGCAGATACTAGCCAAGATAATGTATAATGCACAGTACATTACAACACTGCTTTAATTGTGAATAAAAATATACATCAATACAAAAAAGAAACTGATAACTGAACACAGGACATCTTACTCTGACAGTGGGAGTTATGCCACTCCACCAACAGGATATCCCTTTTCATTTCTGGGCATCATGCACAATTTCACCTCCCATAAGGAGACCCCCATTAGATATGAATCAGTTTGAGCACTGGCTCCACGAACAAGTTCACAAGAGCTGAGGCAGATAACATGGGAATAACCACAGCTGCCCATCTGCACTAAATTCAGGCTTACTTCTACAAGATACTTTGGGTTATAAATGCGCTGGAATTAGGACAGCAGAATGGCTAACATGTAAACATGCATAAACAGAGCTTAGACTCAAGGTTTTATGACTTTCCTGGGGGGGAAAAAAGTTCCTGGAGTTCTTCCACCATGTCTACAAAAAGGCCAACCACACACACCATATTTCAATGTAAATTAGAAATTAGCCCCAGAACTTAGAAAAGTTGTTTTTTTGTTACACAAGTATTATAGCCAAACTGTTTCAGGGTGATAATGTTCTACATGGAAATATGTTTCATGAATAATTAATCTAGAGAGAGAGAGTGGGAGAGAGAGTGAGCAAAACTGTCCTCATTCAAGCTACTACAAGAGTGAAGTGTGAGATTCAAGTGTTAGTGAATTCAAAGTGGAGTGCCATCTAGCACTGCGCCATGCTATGCTGAGCTAACTTTAGTCTGGACTATTTTGGTTGGGCCCAGTGAAGCGTGGTGTTAAAGGCATCTCCCAGCCTCCCTATGCCTGCTACTGACATGGATAGCAGCAAGAAAACTCATATTCACACATTATATGCAAGAAAATGCTAACAAATGAGCTTACAGACCAAGTGAAGGAACTAAATAGGACAGTAAGCAACAAATAGTATTATATTATATTATATAAAACAGTTAGTTCCATGATAAAAGCACAGCTATGACCGCATCACCCAATGGTACTGTGTATCGCAGCGCAACACCCTTAGCAACCACCATTAGCAACGTAATCAATAATATGGCATCTAAACTGTTCCGTGTATTATGTATTTCAGCTAAATTAACTGTTTGTTATTAATTTAAAGGATAAATCCACTTCCAGAATAAAACTTTCCTGATAATTTACTCACACCCATGTCATCCAAAATGTTCATGTCTTTCTTTCTTCAGTTGCAAAGAAATTACGTTTTTTGAGTAAAAAACAGCAGGATTTTTTCCATATAGTGTACTTCAATGGTGGCCAATGATTTCAAGGTCAAAAATGCCGTTTCAATGCAGCTAGAAAGAAAGACATGAACATCTTGGATGACATGGGGGGTGAGTAAATTATCAGGAAATTTTTATCCTGGAAGTGGACTTATTCTTTAATGAAGTATGCGTGACCCCTGCTGGCCTTGTGTTGCATCATTCATCTTTAACTTTGAGACCATGCCCTTCCTGCTGTCAAAGAAACTCTTCTCATATGGGAGATATAAAGAGTTCATTTGCAAAAACCGATAAAAGCCACTTTAAAAAAATGAGCTGATTGCCGTGCATTATTCTCCACATATAGCGCGATCTGAACCCTAAACACGTTTTGTCAAAAAAGCCGGTTTTGTCCACTTTCAAGGCATCGCGAGTTCACGTTTTACTGCAGAAGCCGACATGCGCCCTTGTTGTTTTTGAACAGAAGTTGATAAGTCAATTTTAGCGAATCAGCGTGCTGTATTTAGGTCAGGTGACAAGGCTACGTTCACTGTGAAAAGACGTGCTAGCTGAGAGGAGTTTTCGTCAAAGCTGACCAAAAGTGATCGAGGATGGATACTGTGACGAACTTTATTAACCTGTGATATCTTCTTCAGGGCGAAAAAATAAAATAAAAGCTGAAACGTTTTCACGGAACTTTGCAAAAGCAGCGCGTTACAATGGTGAGGGAAAAGCTCTGTGTATTGCATGTAATCACATCCATACAGTTTATGATTACAACAACGTTTGTACAGATAAACATCTACATTGTCATCTGAGGAGATTACAAAGATTAAACGAGTGTTTTTTTTTATATGAAATGTGGAGTTATCTGCTTTTGCCAAAAAACGACTGTTGGAGTTATCTGCTTTTGCTATAAAACAAACTTTTAATATGTAAAAAAAAAACATACTTTCAATTAACTTTAATTTAGTAAATTACCTTTATTTGTTTAAGTTATTATTACTTAATCAAAACAACCCAACTGCAGTTTGATTGATATTACTTGGAATGCACCATAAAAAAAAAATGGAGTTATCAGTTTTTTCAAATTAACTCTTCATATGTTGACGTGTGCGCATGTCTGTGTGGAAGCCCAGTTTCCGAAGTGAGGACGGAATAACGTTTTATAAAAGCAATGATGTACTCGAGGCGTGCTGTAACAAGGCATAGCGTGCTATTTTTGTCAAGCTATGGACGAAATAATAATGGTTTTGGAAATAGCTTGAAATATATATATTTATATGTATTTAGTTTGTGTATATACATACAGTACACTATACAATCACGCTGTTGTACTGAATATTAACACGGATATGATTCTGCCATAGGTTGATACCCATACAACATACATCTTGCCCATGTGATGCGAAGACATCCATAAATGCATTTCCTTTTGTACTGCATCACTCACTTCAACAGACAATACATACTGGATTAGTTTTCAGTGTTTGTTCAACCATGACTTCAGATGATCACATTCTCTTTTAGTGTTTGCTTTTCCTAGTAATACAGCGTGAGCAGCCTCCGTTGAGATGAACTGCAGTGATGTGGATTGACCTACATTTGTGGCCAGTTGTGTTTGTCAAGAAGAATCAAGGTTTTGTCTTCCATTTCAGCTTAGGATTTCATTATTTCTTCTTTGTTTGTCCATTACTTTATATGTTGCCTTTTGACTACATGGATTGAGCATTGGTCCATTACACAATGAATCACCAAAAAGAGCCATTAAAAAGTCATCTTAACAACATAAGAAGATTTTGCATCATTAAAGATGATTACATTCAAAGGCTTTATTTTAAGGCATTATACAATTCATTAGCGCTGTCATTATGCTTATACAGCAGATAACTGACAACTATATTAATTCAAATCGACATGTTGTTTATGCTCCTGGGGTGCGGCTGCAAATGTTGTACTGAAACAATCAGGTTTGTCCTTCAGTCTATGCCTTTGCAGTTAAGTGATTTATCCGTAATTAGTAATGCACTTGAAATACTCCCTCCCCTAATCAAGGTGTTTGCCATTTTGTTACACTATGGGAGAAAAATAATTCTGGAAAAGAAGACCAATTTAAGTTTTGTGTAGTTGAAGTGCATTGTTATGGCCCCGTTTAGGATTAAGCTTCAAATAACTAGACCACCTCCCTTGCTGCAAGTTATCAATCCTCGGACCACTGTTCTTGGACAGTTGCATTTATCTGTCTTAGTGTTATTTTAATTATTGTTTTTATACAGTCATAGTATTTGTTAATATTTTTTATATTACTAGCAGTTTTTTTACATAGAATTTAGGTTTTTGTCATTTTTATTAGTTTTTGTGTTTTTTTATATTTGATTTTATTCATTTTTATTACAATTAAAGTTTTATCATTTTAGTAGTTCAACTTATTGCAGATGAATAAAGATGAAAGTGAATTTAGGCATCACAACATTATAAATGTACAGCATGAAATATTACACTTAACATTTTTATTAAATTGTTTTTTAAGGTGAACATTAAGGTGAGCACAAACAATAACCAATGACAACTGATACCAATAAATTTTAAAAGATTTTTAAATTTTATAAAATTATGAGGAAAATGAAGAAGAGAAATTACAATAAAGGGCTAATCCCCATGCAAAAGCTTCAGTTTTACACGTTTTAAAATTTCAACATTTTTATTCTTTAGTTTGAACATAACTCAACATACACACACACACACACACACACACACACCATTACTGAGCCACAGCTGGGGAAATCCATGCGTCTAGTGTATACAATTATCCACAAACATGTACAAACATTTTCCTCCACAGGCAATAAAACACAATATCATAAAGTGCAGGATGGCTGTGCTTGTCAGAGTTTGGTGTGTCAGCAGAAGCCTGTCCAACCAAGCTGTCAACTTCATGACAGAAACTTCAGACTCTATTGCTGTTCCTAACAGTCCCCCACACAAGCCCAACATGAGATTAAAAATATAACCAGGAAAAGTCCATTTATACAAATTATAGTGTAAAAAGTGTAGCGAATCAGCTCATGTGGAAATATGAATAATTAATCATAACTAGTTATGATTAATTATGAATATTTTAGATATTTAGCTGACCTCTCAGGGTCTACTGTCTTGTCAATTCTAAGAACGTTTATTTCCTGGTTAAGGGAAATAACTTCTTACTGTACAACTCTACACAGAGCTTGTAGCATAAATCTGCATGATTATTGACTCCGGTTTTGAGTAAACAATGAACACGTCAAGTGTTATACAAGTAAGGTTTTATTAACTACACAGACATTTAAACTAGTCTAACATACTACATAAACACTTAAACTGGTCTAACATACACACGAATACAGTTGGTATAGGAAAGGGTTCAAGCTTAAGCCGTAAAGAGCAGAGAAATAAAGAATGAAGTTATGGAACCATTTGATATTCAGCAGTTCTACAGCCTGAAGGAAACATCAATTTCTTAGTTCAAACACACCTTTGTAAAAAGGTGCAAATTGTACCTAATGTATCAATTAATAAGACTTAGTTTGATACTTGCACGTCTCGTCTGTCTGAAAGAGAGGTTTGATGCAGTCCAAAGGTTCAAGTTGATCTTTGCTGAAGTTGGTTGATGAAAAATAACCAGTTTGAGTCAGAGAATCTTAGTGAATGGAAAAGTCAAGGGCGAAGCCTGGCACGAACTTAGGGTGTCCTACCAAAACACCGACTCTGGGCGGGTCACTGATGTGAGGCCTTTAAGGTCTGAGAAGATTCACACCTCTCAAGATGGGCTTGTCCAATGAGAAAGGCCGAAATCCCAAGTGGGAGTTTTGAGATACTGGGGAGTTTATGACCCTTTGTGTGGAAGCATGATAATTTGCATATGGAACTTGAATCGAAATTACTAAAGATTCTCAGTACCCTAATATATATTGCCTATGTACCCACATATAATATACACGCTCATTTAGATCATCAGAAGGTGAGTTCATAGATACTAAACATGGTAGGATTACATATAGGTAAGATGATAGGAATGAGTGGTTCCATCATAAGCCTGCATAAAACAGTATAAAATATCAAAGACAACATACACAATGATCCGAAGGATATGTATGTTCATTCAAAGAAAGGTTTTCCTATGGATTAATTAGAGAAGAGTCCATTTCTACTCTACTACCGGGGGGGGGGGGTCATTGTGCTCTTCCTATGAAAAGGTATTATTTTCTCTACTTTCGCATTCCGTTGGGGCAAATAAACCCGGATTACATCGTGGTTTCCATGGAAATCAAGGCCTGTTTCTTCTGGCCGCCTGAGTGTTACGCTTTTCGGGGGAAGGGTCCATAGGTCCTCATATGGCTTGTTAACTGAGGGGTGTTACAGAGTATTTGTTAAATATAGCTAACAAAATATATATTGTGTGTTTGATTGGTCCAGACGCTACAAAAGCACAACAACATCAAAAGGAACAACAGGCCAACTGTACAAATTACATCTTGAGATTAAATAACTTGACCAAAACCAAAGTGCAAGATTAGAGACTTCAAAAATCAAGGCAGAACTTCTTAAAGGTTATTTCAAAACCCCATCTCTGTGGTGCAAATATTTTTGCTACTTTACAGTGGTGCTTTGAAGGCAGAGCGCTAACCTCTCCAGGATATAACAGTGGTGTTTTGAAGGTTAATTCCTCGGCAGTGTAAAGAGCAAACTCTCTAAAGCAGTGCCCCCTGCCATCCTCTGTGCTTACAGAAAAAAGAACTGAGATAAAGGGCCTTGCACAACCTTCCATATCGAATGAAGCTCATGAGCAGCTCCTGTGCTCCTGAGTGCGAATCCCCCGAGTGCATCAGCTCCCCTCCTTCTCCCCCCTCCCAGGGAGTCTCTCTCTCTCGCTCTCCTCCCTGACAGTGAGCAAATATTTCACCCAGACTCTAATTGCCCAGGGCTGCAGCCTTCGCTGCCATCGCCATTGCTCAGACTGCAGACTGCAGCTTCTTGATCTACTCTGGACTGAGGTGACGGCTGCCTCTAAAATTTCAAAGACAGATGGCTGACCGTCACGTTGCTCCCGGGTTTCTCTCAAACGCGTCGGTCATAGCTTGCCGTTAAATGAGGACTAGACTACTGTCTTGTTTTATACTGTCATCATGGAAAACAAATTTAGTTTGGAATCAGAGTGCTGCTTGGGGATTGACTAAACCATCAATAACACTGAAAATCATGCCCAAAAATGTGTTTCTTTTCCTAATCAATGCTGAAAAGTATTTAAGTATGAGATGCATATAAATGAATCACTGTTCGCTACAAGGTTTCTTGCACATTTAGAAATACATTTACTGAGAAAAATGGTGACGTGCTCAATACTTATTTTACCAGCATATATATATACACACACACACAGGGATGCACATAAGTGGTCCGCAGGTCCGCATGCGCAACCAAAATAAAAAAAAATGCGCTGTATAAATAAGTTGACAGCGCATTTGCGTACCGACATGGATGACAGCTGTTAATGCACATTTTTAGCATTTTATTATTAATTACCATTTTAGATCGACAAACTGTACTGTATAAGATTTCTATTCAAATTGAAAGCATAAATCTAGGCTCCCCACTGCCGTTTTCAAAGCACAATGCAAAACATTTCATTCACTGACGCTCTTCAATCGAAGAAGAACATTAACGTCTGATTGTGGCACAAACTGGCAGCATGTGTGAAGTCTGACTCACTGCCTCCCTGACTCAAAACTGTTAATAAAACACAAAATACTTCATTAGTTCCAGACCAGCGTGATTATATATTATATATATATATATATATATATATCTATATATATATATATATATATGCCACAATACAGGGTTGTGAAAAAGTGTTGGCCCCCCTCCTGATTTCTTATTTTTTTTGCATGTTTGTCACACTTTTTAATGTTTCAGATCATCAAACAAATTGAACTATTAGTCAAAGATAACACAAGTAAACAACATGCAGTTTTTAAATGAAGGTTTTTTATTATTAAGGGAAAACAAAATCCAAAACTACATGGCCCTGTGAGAAGAAGTGTTTGCCCCCCTGTTAAAACTCTACTGTTAAAACTGTGGTTTTATCACACCTGAGTTCAATTTCTCTAGCCACACGCAGGCCTGATTACTGCCATACCTGTTCGCAATCAAGAAATCTCTTAAATAGGACCTGCCTGACAAAGTGAAGTAGACCAAAAGATCCTCAAAAGCTAGACATCATGCCGAGATTCAGAAACAAATGAGAAACAAAGAAATTCAGAAACAAATGAGAAAGAAAGTAATTGAGATCTAGAAGTCTGGAAAAGGTTATAAAGCCATTTCTAAAGCTTTGGGACTCCAGCGAACCACAGTGAGAGCCATTATTCACAAATGGCAAAAACATGGAACAGTGGAGAACCTTCCCAGGAGTGGCCAGCCGACCAAAATTACCCCAAGAGCACAGCAACGACTCATCCAAGAGGTCCCAAAAGACCCCACAAAAACATCCAAAGAACTGCATGCCTCACTTGCCTCAGTTAAGGTCAGTGTTCATGACTCCACCATAAGAAAGAGACTGGGCAAAAATGGTCTGCATGGCAGAGTTCCAAAACGAAAACCGCTGCTGAGCAAAAAGAACAAAGGCTCGTCTCAGTTTTGCCAGAAAACATCTTGATGATCCCCAAGACTTTTGGGGAAAATACTCTGAGGACTGACGAGACAAAAGTTGAACTTTTTGGAAGGTGTGCGTCCCATTACATCTGGCATAAAAGTAACACTGCATTTCAGAAAAAGAACATCATACCAACAATAAAATATGGTGGTGGTAGTGTGATGGTCTGGGGCTGTTTTGCTGCTTCAGGACCTGGAAGACTTGCTGTGATAAATGGAATCATGAATTCTGCTGTTTACCAAAAAATCCTGATGGAGAATGTCCGGCCGTCAGTTTGTGTCCTCAAGCTCAAGCGCATTTGGGTTATGCAGCAGGACAATGATCTTAAACACACCAGCAAGTCCACCTCTGATTGGCTGAAGAAAAACAAAATGAAGACGTTGGAGTGGCCTAGTCAAAGTCCTGACCTGAATCCTATTGANACCTCAAGCTGAAGCGAACTGGGGTTCTGCAGCAGGACAATGATCCAAAACCCACCAGCAAGTCCACCTCTGAATGAACAAAATGAAGACTTTGGAGTGGCCTAGTCAAAGTCCTGACCTGAATCCTATTGAGATGCTGTGGCATGACCTTAAAAAGGCGGTTCATGCTCGAAAACCCTCAAATGTGGCTGAATTACAAACATTCTGCATAGATGAGTGGACCAAAATTCCTCCACAGCGCTGTAACAGACTCATTGCAAGTTATCGCAAACGCTTGATTGCAGTTGTTGCTGCTAAGGGTGGCCCAACCAGTTATTAGGTTTAGGGGGAAAACACTTTTTCTCACACGGCCATATAGTTTTGGATTTTGTTTTAATAAAAACCTTCAATTAAAAACTGCATGTTGTGTTCACTTGTTATCTTTTACTAATATTTAAATTTGTTTGATGATCTGAAACATTAAAGTGTGACAAACATGCAAAAAAATAAGAAATCAGGAAGGGGGCCACCACTTTTTCACACCACTGTATTTCTATTGTGTCATTAAAAACAGAAAGTCATTCTAGCCACCTTTAGTTGCTGTCTTGCTGTCTGGCTTATGTATACAAACTTTGTGATTGGGCAGGATGACACAATAACATTACAAAACTTTTGCATTAGTTTCATATGTGTGCAGCTCAGTAATGCAAACTGATATGCTGATAGTACATACAATTGTTGAAACAAATGTGTTGCTTAATATATTTGTTGTAAACCATAATACATTTTAGTATTATTACACTTCTGCAAAGAACAGCATTTATTTGGGAAAATAAATCGGTCTAATGCATCCTTGCTGAATAAAAATGTGTTGAATTAATGCTGACCCTAACATTTTCAACAGTTAAAGTTCTGCCTCGAGCAAGATGTAAAAATAAATATTATTTGATACTTTGACATAAAAATTTGGTTAATCTTTGAAACACAAATTAAAATATTTTTAATTAAACTTAATGGCACATGATTAAGGGGCATAGCTGACTACCACATTTTACATACCACTGCAGAAGTCCACATGCACATAGGATCCAAAAACTATAGACAGAACTGTTTCTTTTAACATCAAATTCCCTCCTTGAGCTCAGCAATTTCCTCTTGAAATTGTTCCTGTTGACTGAAACGAATTATGCCAATCTCTGCCTTACACAGATCTTCCACAGTCAAACTTTGTCTGCTCATAGATGCTTTAAGTTCCTGTAGTTTTGCATTTACAACAATACTGTCAATCGGCTCCAAAAACAACTCCTTTCGTTTACGACTCAGCTCCAACAGAATTTTCCGCAGTTTCAAAACCCAGGCAACTGCAACTTTCAGACGTTTCCATTCTGAGAAGTAATGGAGAAGTTGACTTGTGGCATTTTGTCCATTCTGCAAGACCACAGCATTTACCTTTAAATCCTTTTTTACTTCTGGGTCATCATCAGTCCAAGTCAAATCACTTGTGGGGAACTGTATATCACTCTGCTTCCAGAGAAAACTAGGACCATCAATCGATCGCTTATTGCTCAGAAAATATTCCACTTTCAAACCACGAGATGCATCATCTGCAGGATTTTCTTTAGTGGGTACATATCTCCACTGTTGAGGTTGCGTTGTGTCTCTGATAGAAGACACCCTATTAGCGACGAATGTATGAAACCGTTTGTCCTCGTTCCTAATGTAATTGAGGACAGTTGTGCTATCAGTCCAAAAGACCGTATCTTCCAATGGAAGTTGCAACTCCTTCTTCAGCATAATGTCAACCTTGACTGCCAAGACAGCCGCTGTAAATTCCAAACGAGGTATGGTCACAGGTTTCAACGGTGTTACTCTGGACTTACCCATCAAGAAAGCCACATGTACCGTGTTTACACTATTCAGTATCTTCAGATAAGAAACTGTGCCATAACCAATTTCGCAAGCATCAGAAAAATGATGTAAACAAGTATGAGTGGGCAGTCCAAAATCCATGGGTTTAAAATATCTGTTCACCTGGAACTTTGCAACTTTGTCCAACTCGAAAATCCAATGGTTCCATTGCTTCTGGAGGACTGATGGTATAATATCAGATACATCAGCATGGCGCCGCAAATGGCAGCAAGGGACGCTGGCTAGAAACTATTGTCAATGTGACAGGCACACAGTAATTCATTACGGATATTGATAAAAGATTTCTAAAACCTAGCCAATGCATTAAGCAGTGAAATGTCAATTACTAGAGTATTACATTTTCTTTACCTGTGTACTTTTTGGATAATTTAGTTTGGTCATATGTCATCATCTGCTTTGGAAACAAATAAATTACTTTTTTTAATGTGTAAAAGCATGTTTGACACTTAAATGCTTTCATATTAGTATAAACTAGAAAACACTTCAAGTATTTGTATATTTCTATTTTCTTATATTACTGGAACAGGATCTAAAATAATGACTATAGTCTTTTTGTATAACATGTCTAAAGGAAACTTTCCAGCTACATAAACATTTCCACATTACTGGAAAAAAAGTAATAGTTTTTATTTGTAAAGCAGGTATGCATCTACATCCACTTGTTTATAATCACAAAACATCAGTACTGAAATACTGTAATAATATTCAATGTAAAATGTGCAAGCAGATAATATTTTACTAGTGCAATCCTGTACTGAGTGAAAATACTAAAATATTACCCACAGACAACAAATATTTATGCTGATGTTTGTGTAACTCTGGGTTCCAGGGCCTTTTCCAAAAATTCCTGAAGGACAAAAAGAGAGAGAGAACTTAAAGTATATCTACAAGTCTTAAGTATTATCTACAACCACAATAAACATTAATTACAAACAATGAGCAAAAAAAAAGAAAAAAAAGGGATGCACCGATTATCTGCACTATCGGCCGACTGTTTAAAACCTGATGATCGGGCCGATTATATCCAGTCATCAAAAGGGCCAGAAAAATGTCAGACTGCAACTCGTGTGTGAAGAAATGTTTTCTGTAGGGTTTAGGGCTGTCTAATAATAAAGCATTAATATAATCTGACTTAAAAATATAGCTGTCCACAGGTTCTGTTTAACTCTATTTACTCTGTTAGCGCACACTGCTAGTCTTGTGGTGAAAAATTAATTGTTTGTCTTGTAATCTTCTACAAAGACAAGTTTTTATGAAAACTATTGAGTTATATACAAACATTTCAGTTTTTATTTTCGGGTTTGATTATTATATTGGAAAATAAACAGCAGTTGAATATATTTAGGTCTTTGTTGATCATTTTAACCTCTGATATTCCAGTAATGTACCCAATGAAATGTGTGTGTATATATATATATATACAGTGGGTACGGAAAGTATTCAGACCCCCTTAAATTTTTCACCCTTTGTTATATTGCAGCCATTTACTAAAATCATTTAAGTTAATTTTTTTTCCTCATTAATGTACACACAGCACCCCATATTGACAGAAAAACACAGAATTGTTGACATTTTTGCAGATTTATTAAAAAAGAAAAACTGAAATAACATGGTCCTACGTATTCAGGACCTTTGCTGTGACACTATTATTTACTAGTTGCTGTCCATTCTCTGACATCCATTGAGCTGGTTTACACTTCCATTTGATGTCAGCTGGTGTTTGATTATGATTGGACTTGATTAGGAAAGGCCACACCCTGCCTCATATCAGACCTCTACCAGCCTCCAGCACGTGATGTAGCGCAAATGCGGGCCTCATGACCGTCCAAGGCCGGTGCGCCCACGCCCCCCCCCCCCCCGCCCCCCCCTCCGGTCACGCACCGACGCTCAGCAGGCGACCCCGCGGACACCCCCCGCGCGTCGAACACGACCCGCATTCTGCTCGCACATGACCCGGGCACGCACCGGATCCGACCCACCGGCCAGGACCGCGCGAGCGCCCCTGAGTCCGGACGGGGTCCACTCGACACCGCGCTCCCGGGCAGAGGACCACGCGAGAGGGGCCCCGCAGCGCTGGCTCCCTAGCGCTGGCGTCGGGGGGGTGGATCGAGAGAGAACCCGCGCACCGAGTTAGAGGACGGGCTGACAGGGCTAGCGCGCAGACACAGCCCGAGAGGTGACAAGAGCCTTGGTGATAGAGGTAAAGAAGAACCCAAAGATCATTGTGGCTGAGCTTCAGAGATGCAGTCGGGAGATGGGAAAGTTGTAGAAAGTCAACCATCACTGCAGCCCTCCACCAGTCGGGGCTTTATGGCAGAGTGGCCCGACGGAAGCCTCTCCTCAGTGCAAGACACATGAAAGCCCGCATGGAGTTTGCTAAAAAAAACCCTGAAGGACTCCAAGATGGTGAGAAGAATAGATTCTCTGGTCTGATGACACCAAGATAGAACTTTTTGGCCTTAAATCTAAGCGATATGTGTGGAGAAAACCAGACACTGCTCATCACCTGCCCAATACAGTCCCAACAGTGAAGCATATTGGTGGCAGCATCATGCTGTGGGGGTTTTTCAGCTGCAGGGACAGGACGACTGGTAGCAATCGGAGGGAAAGATGAATGGTGCCAAGTACAGGGATATCCTGGACGAAAAACCTTCTCCAGAGTGCTCAGGAACTCAGACTGGGCCGAAGGATTACCTTCCAACAAGACAATAACCCTAAGCACACAGCTAAAATAACAAAGGAGTGCCTTCACAAACACTCTGTGACTGTTCTTGAATGGCCCAGCCAGAGCCCTGACTTAAACCAATTGAGCATTTCTGGAGAGACCTAAAAATGGCTGTCACCAACGTTTACCATCCAACCTGACAGAACTGGAGAGGATCTGCAAGGAGGAATGGCAGAGGATCCACAAATCCAAGTGTGAAAAACTTGTTGCATCTTTCCAAAAAAGACAATGGCTGTATTAGATCAAAAGGGTGCTTCTACTAATACTGAGCAAAGGGTCTGAATACTTAGGACCAATGTGATATTTCAGTTTTTCTTTTTTTTTTAATAAATCTGCAAAAAGGTCAACAATTCTGTGTTTTGCTGTCAATATGGGGTGATGTGTGTACATTAATGAGGAAAAAAAAATAACTTTAATGATTTTAGCAAATGGCTGCAATATAACAAAGAGTGAAAAAATTTAAGGGGGTCTGGATACTTTCCGTACCCACTGTATATTAAAAAACAGAGTTCTGGTATAGTTTTACGCATAGAGGGAGAGATTGTGTTCCTAAACTCCGATCGGGAGATTTCATTCGGAGCAATCGGCAGAGAAATCTGCTATTGGTGCATCCCTAAAAATGAAAGTAATTGTAATATTTAAGATGGATTACCCTGACAGGATCAGAGAAAGTGTTGCTCAGCGGAGCCGTTTGCCCTCCTTTCAGCTCTCTGTATTTCAGATATTCATGGGCAAAAGAAATGGCCTCCTCTTCACTATTCAGAGAAAAAAGCACATTGAAAGACACTTTGTTAGAAATACAAATTTACTTGGCCATCGAAAGTGAAAATTGTAATTGAAAACATTTAGATGAAACTACAGGTGCGATATGTATTATCTATCACGGTTTCCTAACAGTTTTAACAGCGTGTGAGCTGACCTTCAGTGTCACAAACCAATCAAACATCTTCAGAGCGCAGGGTTTCACTCGTGATGCTACACCTCTGACACTCACATATGGGGCAGAAAACGCACCTGATTTTGTCTTTATTTGTATTAGATTATATAGTTAAACAATATCACACGATCCTGAATTAAATTTGATTATTATATTGGAAAATAAACAGCAGTTGAATATATTTAGGTCTTTGTTGATCATTTTAACCTCTGATATTCCAGTAATGTACCCAATGAAATGTGTGTGTATATATATATATATACAGTGGGTACGGAAAGTATTCAGACCCCCTTAAATTTTCACTCTTTGTTATATTGACAGCCATTTGCTAAAATCATTTTAAGTTAATTTTTTTCCTCATTAATGTACACACAGCAACCCATATTGAAAGAAAAACACAGAATTGTTGACATTTTTGCAGATTTTTAAAAAAGAAAAACTGAAATATAACATAGTCCTAAGTATTCAGACCCTTAGCTGTGACACTCATATATTCAACTCAGGTGCTGTCCATTTCTTCTGATAATCCTTGAGATGGATCTACACCTTCATTCGAGTCCAGCTGTGTTTGATTATACTGATTGACTTGATTAGGAAAGCCACACACCTGACTATAAGACCTTACAGCTCACAGTGCATGTCAGAGCAAAATGAGAATCATGAGGTCAAAGGAACTGCCTGAGAGCTCAGAGACAGAATTGTGGCAAGGCACAGATCTGGCCAAGGTTACAAAAAGATTCTGCTGCACTTAAGGTTCCTAAGAACACAGTGGCCACCATAATCCTTAAATGGAAGACACTTGGGACGACCAGAACCCTTCCTAGAAATGGCCGTCCGGCCAAACTGAGCTATCGGGGAGAAGAGCCTTGGTGAGAGAGGTAAAGAAAAACCCAAAGATCACTGTAGCTGAGCTCCAGAGATGCAGTCGGAAAGTTGTAGAAAGTCAACCATCACTAGAGCCCTCCACAGTCGGGGCTTTATGGCAGAGTGGCCCGATGGAAGCCTTTCCTCAGTGCAAGACACATGAAAGCCTTCATGGAGTTTGCTAAAAAACACCTGACGGACTCCAAGATGGTGAGAAATAAGATTCTATGGTCTGATGAGACCAAGATAGAACTTGTTGGCCTTAATTCTAAGCGGTATGTATAGAGAAAACCAGGCACTGCTCATCACCAGTCCAATACAGTCCCAACAGTGAAGCATGGTGGTGGCAGAATCATGCTGTGGGGGTGTTTTTCAGCTGCAGGGAAAAGACGACTGGTTGCAATCAAGGGAAAGAAGAATGCGGCCAAGTACAGGGATATCATGGACAAAAACCTTCTCCAGAGTGCTCAGGACCTCAGACTGGGCCGAAGGTTTAACTTCCAACAAGACAATGACCCTAAGCAAACAGCTAAAATAACAAAGGAGTGGCTTCACAACAACACTGTGACTGTTCTTGAATGACCCAGCCAGAACCCTGACTTAAACCCAATTGAGCATCTCTGGAGAGACCGAAAAATGGCTGTACACCAAAGTTTTACCATCCAACCTGACAGAACTGAGAGGATCTGCAAGGAGGAATGGCAAAGAATCCCCAAATCCAGGTGTGAAAAACTTTTGCATCTTTCCAAAAAGACTATTGGCTGTATTAGATCAAAAGGGTGCTTTTACTAAATACTGAGCAAAGGGTCTGAAGACTTAGGACCATGTGATATTTCAGTTTTCTTTTTTAATAAATCTGCAAAATGTCAACAATCTGGTTTGTCTGTCAATATGGGGTGCTGTGTGGACAATTAATGAGGAAAACAATTAACTTAAATGATTTTAGCAAATATTAGGCTGCAATATAACAAAGAGTGAAAATTTAAGGGGGTCTGAATACTTCCCGCACCCACTGTATCTAAAAACCAGAGTTTCTTGTATAGTTTACAGCATTAGCTGGGAGAGATTGTGTTCCTCAACTCCGATCGGGAGATTTCATTCGGAGTAATCGGCAGAGAAATCTGCTATTGGTGCATCCCTAAAAATGAAAGTAATTGTAATATTTAAGATGGATTACCCTGACAGGATCAGAGAAAGTGTTGCTCAGCGGAGCCGTTTGCCCTCCTTTCAGCTCTCTGTATTTCAGATATTCATGGGCAAAAGAAATGGCCTCCTCTTCACTATTCAGAGAAAAAAGCACATTGAAAGACACTTTGTTAGAAATACAAATTTACTTGGCCATCGAAAGTGAAAATTGTAATTGAAAACATTTAGATGAAACTACAGGTGCGATATGTATTATCTATCACGGTTTCCTAACAGTTTTAACAGCGTGTGAGCTGACCTTCAGTGTCACAAACCAATCAAACATCTTCAGAGCGCAGGGTTTCACTCGTGATGCAACACCTCTGACACTCACATATGGGGCAGAAAACGCACCTGATTTTGTCTTTATTTGTATTAGATTATATAGTTAAACAATATCACACGGCTACTGAAGGAATTCTCTGTTGAAAACAACTGACGTAGGAATAAATACCCTATTATGCTTTTACAGATATTACTTTTCATGTAGTGTGTAATATGGCTGTTTCTGAAAGAGCAGAGTTTTAAAGATCAAAGTGCGCGACAAAAAGGGGTTATAATCTCCCAAAAGAAAGAACTGAATCTGAACGGGCTGCAGAGTTTTGTGTTGTTGTGATGTCTAGAAAAGCTAAACTAGTTTACATGAGCTCCCAAAGGCTGAGGATGTGAAGAGTCAGTGGTTAAAATACATTTTTACATTCACATCACAGCAGTATAACTCCAACCTTTTGTTGTGTTCCCATCATTTTACTGATGACTGCCTAGAAATCTTGTAGTATGAATATATCTATATCTATATAATATATATACACCCACCTGAGTGTTTAAAATGTATCGTAGAAAGCTATAGCCGCTGATAACCGGTGAAATCACACTATTGTCTTGCAATACAGCAGTTATGATGATTGTCTGCCGGTCTGAATCGATTCTGTCATTCTTCTACGAGCGTGGAGAAGGATTTTGTGCATCCTGTTGCTGAGGAGGGAGTCTCGGAGCTTAAACTCATGTATGTCTTGTGCGATTCATTTATACCACACGCTGTAATGGTTGGGACAATCACAACAGATGGGACATCTGACCAATCAGAGAGAAGTAGGTTCAAAAATGAGGGATTTCGAGTTTTGGATGTGAATACCTATAATGAGGCCGATAGATAAAAGAACATATGAAGAAGCGGGATGCCACGCGGCACACCCGTTACGATCCCGCCCCCAGAGCAATACATCACGATTTGATTCACCGATGCAATGGAAAAAAAATAGGATCACTTTAAGCCTGAGGCCTGTTTCATAAAAACAAGTTTACCAAATAAGCCAGGCTAATTTCAACGTACGCAGAGTGGACCCCCTCCATTGTCAAATATTTAGGTCTACACCCAACTAACGCACCATTGACACAGGTAGATCAAGATTCGGACTCTCTCACATACTATTATTATGATTTTATGTTGTTTTAGCCATGCAGTCTTTCTCTCTGGTTTTATTACAGCTGAACCTTTTATAGTTAGCAGAACATTACAATAGGGCTGTCGCGGTGAGGGAATTTCCCCTGCGGTAAGTTTGAGTGGCTCAGAGACGGTATGCGGTTTTACCCCATATTATATATATATACTTATAACACACACACACAATACATACATAACAGATCTAATTATATATATCTATATAATTAATACTATATATATATATATAATGTGTGTGTATGTGTTACGTTAACTAACGATTCATATTCAGAAGAAAATGAAACCGACAACCAAATAGCGTTGAAACAGGAAGTGAAGTTAACAGAATAGGATGACAAAATAACGGTCCACATAACAAAACATAAACCTGACAATAAGATAGTTAGGCTATCGTTAGCCTATATGTACAACAGTTAGCCTAGTTGTAATCTGATCATCTAATCTGACTAGACAAGAGACTTTCTAATGATATTAACACCTGCGCGTGTTCTAGACGGCTGTCAGTCAGTGCAGTTACAGTGTTGCGCCACAAGGTGGTGGAAAGGGACTGTCATTCAACTACATGCTCAAACACACTGATTCATTCATTCAAAGAGACTATTGAAACACGCTGTTGAAATCATTTTAACTTTGAACACCACTTTAGAAGGCTCAGCTGACCAGCTATGCGTCGGTGCTAAGACAGAGATTTCGCTTTCCTTGAACATGACAACCTATTTTCACAAATATATATGACTCGGCCTGGAGGACAGACGCAAGTAATCGCTCGCGCTCAGTCGATCTCTCTCTCATTTACTGTCTGTTTAGGCTTGTTAAGTGCGAATCTACGGAGCCTCTGTACAAATCAGCATGGTACACATTATGTTATCATTACTAACTTGTTTAATATTCAGTCCACATGCATGGTGTAAATCGAGAAGGGCATAACCTTACGAAAAAATAAAACACGGAAAAATCGCGGTTGCTGCGGTTCTTCCATTCCTCTGCGGTTTGCTCGTCAATAACGCGGTATTGCGATATTGCGGTTATCGCGACAGCCCTACAGTACAATCTAAAATCACCTTTTTAAAGCATTAAAATAACTAAATTAAAATTTGAAATCACTGAATTAAAAATTAAAATAAATAATAAAGACTATTTTAATTGGTATGAGAATCACACATTAACTAATTTGAGCTTAGTAATTAGTACTGTAGCCTATAGCTTACATTTGATTTACATATTACAATAGTCCCTTCACAGTTACTGCTATCATAAAAAATACACTTATATGTAGGTTTAAAATTCTACAAAGACGGGGGGGGGGTGGGGGGGGGGGGGGGGTAACATTATGTCCACCAACAAAATATTTTAGCAAAAATGTATATTTTTAATCCTGACACATAATTAAGATGTTTACATGACTTTCTGACATGTAAGATGAAGAATCTAACTGTGAATGTCAGTTATGCACGGAGGAAAAAACAAGTCTCAAATGATTAAAACAGCACAAGATATATCGTGTTTGAGCTGGGGGTTGATTTGACCATGATCGATATTATTTGTGCCCGCTTATTATTAGCAGACCTTAGTGAGATGTGGGGACAGTAATTTGTCGTTAATGGAACCGTTTAGCCACGATTGATTTGTTAGGTTATTTCAGGTCAGGTCTAACCCTAACACTTCGGAGACCCGAGGAAAAGCGTGGATTAGTGACGTCATGTTCACGCAGCAGCAGCGGTGATGAGAACGCGCTTGAGAAACAGTTTAGAGGAGAAGTCAATCTACATATTAAATATTGGTCACAGATTATTGGTCACTTTCTAAATAATAAAAGTATAGCGCATCCACTAGTAATTATATATAAATAAATCGTTTTTTACAGATGCAAATATGTTAGAAACGATGCATTGCGATACAAATGCCAACTTTAAAATAGCATAATAGGGGCATTTTAATATTACTGTAACATTGCAGTGTTCATCGTGATACTTCCCAATCTCTCTTTCGAGGTTTATTATATTCCTACTGTACATGATCCCTTACACAACTGTTATGTCTAAATAAATAAATAAATAAAATAAAATAAAATGACATAAAACGACATAAAACTGATGAACTTTGAATTTCCTTCACATCTTATAAATAATAATAATTTATGAAATTTCATCAAGGATCAACGAACCCATTTTGCCCCACAAGGCAGTTCAGCAGCTCCTGCACTATTTCAGAATGAGCCTTTGAGATCAAGTGCTTCTTCAGATAAGTGAAGTGTTTGGTCTTCATCAACATCTGCGACTTGCCATTTCCACAAAGGAAGGTGAACACAGTGTCTCTAATCTACAGTAAATAACAAGGCAAGGCATTTTAAATGAATCAAAGGTAAACAAGCACTGAGAACAGATTTGTTTGAACAAAGCAAGACCTGTAAAGGAATGCTGGCTAACTCTCCGGTGCTCATGCGTTCCTCCACCTGATCCAGAATGAGGGTAGGGTTGCAGGATAACAGGAAGCTCTAATGTATGACACACATAAACTCTTGTTTATGTACAAACTGAAAATCAAACTCAAAGTATGCAGATCACAAATCAGTAAATGGGAGAACCTGCATACATTCAAGATAAAAACCACTAATAACTGAATAATGACAGACAAATCAAACCCCACTCAAAGAGATTCATCACTACACTAAAATAATTCAGTGAAATACATATTTGGGGAATTGTCAAAATAGCAATAATAGAATTGAATGATATCACTCAGTTAGCTTGCAGGTTATAAGGCCCTTTTGCACCGCTTTAGTTCCAGAACTAAATGTACGATACTAAAGTACTGGGACGATTTTGCGCGAACTATTTCCCAGTACCATTTAAAGGGTTGCATTCGCACCGAGAGTGTGTACTAAGAAGTGACGTAAGCTGGTCGACGGCGTCGTCATTTGTGCGCGGTGTTCACCAACAGAAACAAAGAAGAACAACATTAACAACAGGAGGATGGAGGACGCTGTGATCGGAGCTGTGTGTTTGTCTCGCGGGTTTCACAATAATGGACATGGAAAGTCGACATATACGTAAAGCGATTGAAAGAACGGAAAGGAGTACTAAGAACCTCCAGCAACAACTGGCAGTCCTACATTTGCTACAAGTGCCTGCACTTCAGCGTCCGTCCATCTATCGCTGTTCTCTATACTTGCGAAATAAGTTGACATGCTTACAGTATGTTTACACGGCGTTTTAAATCATGGCGGGTGAGGGCGTTTTCATACGCGTTTGGCCAATCAATGTCTACTTACGTCACGATTAGTACCAGTTGTGCTGGTTAGACCCTGCTCCGGAGTAGGAGCTAATTTGGTTCTCAAAAAAGGCAGTCTGGTACTAAAATCGCTCCCAGTTCCGGCGGTGCGAAAAGGCCAAAATTACTGGACTTCAGAAGGTCCAAAATTAGAATCACAGATCACTATTAATAAACACTAATAACTGGATTATATTAAATCTTTAAATGTTAAGAGCATAGGCAGTGAATAAATGTGTTTAGATCTTCCCCGTCTACAGTGAATGAGAACCTACTTGAATCTGTGAGTCCTTCTTTCTGGCACAAGGTATGAGCAAGAGTGTGCCCAGAGAGAAGGCCTGCAGGCTGAACTGAGCAAACCGCCTGGCGATGACAGCCAGATCCAACGTCAATACAAATGGACATCTACAATAAATAATTAATCAAAAAAAATAACTATATATAATGTATATAAGGGGTACGGAAAGTATTCAGACCCCCTAAATTTTTCACTCTTTGTTATATTGCAACCATCTGCTAAAATCATTTAAGTTATTTTTTTTTCCTCACTAATGTACACACAGCACCCCATATTGACAGAAAAACACAGAATTGTTGACATTTTTGCAGATTTATTAAAAAAGAAAAACTGAAATATCACATGGTCCTAAGTATTCAGACCATTTGCTGTGACACTCATATATTTAACACAGGTGCTGTCCATTTCTTCTGATCAAACTTGAGATGGTTCTACACCTTCATTTAAGTCCAACTGTGTTTGATTATACTGATTGGACTAGATTAGGAAAGCCACACACCTGTCTATATAAGACCTTACAGTTCACATTGCATGTCAGAGCAAATGAGAATCATGAGGTCAAAGGAACTGCCTGAAGAGCTCAAAGACAGAATTGTGGCAAGGCACAGATCGGGCCAAGGTTACAAAAAAATTTCTGCTTAAAGTTCCTAAGAGCACAGTGACTTCCATAATCCTTAAATGGAAGACGTTTGGGACGAACAGAACCCTTCCTAGAGCTGGCCATCAGGCCAAACTGAGCTATCGGGGGAGAAAAACCTTGGTGAGAGAGGTAAAGAAGAACACAAAGATCACTGTGGCTGAGCTCCAGAGATGCAGTCGGGAGATGGGAGAAAGTTAAAGTCAACCATCACTGCAGCCCTCCAAAAGTCGGGGCTTTATGGCAGAGTGGCCAGACGGAAGCCTCTCCTCAGTGCAAGACACATGGAAGCCCGCATGGAGTTTGCTAAAAAAACTGGAAGGGATCCAAGATGGTGAGAAATAAGATTCTATGGTCTGATGAGACCAAGATAGAACTTGTTTGCCTTAATTCTAAGCGGTATGTGTGGAGAAAACCAGGCACTGCTCATCACATGTCCAATACAGTCACAACAGTGAAGCATGGTGGTGGCAGCATCATCATGCTGTGGGGGTGTTTTTCAGCTGCAGGGACAACTGGTTGCAATCGAGGGAAAAATGAATCCCAAGTACAGGGATATCCTGGACGAAAACCTTCTCAGAGTGCTCAGGACCTCAGACTGGGCCGAAGGTTTACCTTCAACAAGACAATGACCCTAAGCACACAGCTAAAAATAACGAAGGAGTGGCTTCACAAAAACTCTGTGACTTTTCTTGAATGGCCCAGCCAGAGCCCTAACTTAAACCCAATTGAGCATCTCTGGAGAGACCTAAAAATGGCTGTCCACCAACGTTTACCATCCAACCTGACAGAACTGGAGAGGATCTGCAAGGAGGAATGGCAGAGGATCCCCAAAGTTTGTTTTTCCCCCCCCAAGGTTGTGAAAAACTTGTTGCATCTTTCCCAAAAGACTCATGGCTGTATTAGATCAAAAAGGGTGCTTCTACTAAATACTGAGCAAAGGGGTCTGAATACTTAGGACCATGTGATATTCAGTTTTTTTCTTTTTTAATAAATCTGCAAAAAGTCAACAATCGTGTTTTTCTGTCACTATGGGGTGCTGTGTGTACATTAATGAGGAAAAAAAAATTAACAAATGATTTTAGCAAATGGCTGCAATATAACAAAGAGTGAAAAATTTAAGGGGGTCTGAATACTTTCCGTACCCACTGTATGTAAGTGAGGATAGCAAAATAAAGTAAACAGTGACAAATCATACCCAAAAATTCTTCATACAGTGGACTACCAGTAAAATTGATGCAAATTTTGGACCAAAAATTATTCAGACAGAGTCTGGGGAAAAAAAAAAACTGAAGTTGAGGTTTTCATGAAGCTGGTTGACAGCATGCCCAGGAGACCACAGGCTGTCATTGAGGCTAAGGGCTGCCCAACTAAGTATTGATAGTTGTGTAAATACTGTTATACTAACTTATCAAGCTGAATTTGTTATCACACAGTGTAACTCGAGTCTTGTCATATTTTATTACCTTTCTAAATATAATGAAAAACTGTGATAAACTGTGAAATGTGTGAAAGTGTCTGAATACATTTTGGTGTGACTGATCTGATAAATGAAGTTAACCAACTAACATAATACATACTCTTTTGGTTTCTGGAAGAAAGAACCTCGGGCTAACTGATGACGAAGAATTGACAGAGCAGTCATCAAGTCTTAGACAGTGTTCTAGGTTATTACATGCAGAGCTTTTAAGTCCTGTAATTAACACCTCTGATTTTTCAGAATTTAGCAGTAAGAAATTACTCGTCATCCAGTTTTTTATAACAGCTATGCATTCCGTTAGTTTTTCAAATCGGTATGTTTCGCCGGGACGCGAAGAAATATAGAGCTGAGTATCACCAGCATAACAGTGAAAGCTAACACCATGTTTCATGATGATATCTCACAAGGGTAACCATGTAAAGCGTGAAGAGTAACGGCCCTTGTACTGAGCCTTGAGGTACTCCATACTGCACTTCGATATGATACCTCTTCATTCACTGCTACAAATTGATGGCGGTCAGATAAGTACGATTTGAACCATGCTAATTAATGCCAACAGTGTTTTCTAGTCTATTCAAAAGAATGTTGTAGCGAATCAGCTCAAAGGGGAAATATGAATAATTAATAAGGAAGAGATTTTAAGGAAAACAGTCTGACACGTGGTATAATGAGCACACTCGCACCCTAAAGAGAGCAGCCCGGAAAATGGAGCGCAGCTGGAGGAAAACAAAACTAGAGGTATTTCGTATTGCTTGGCGGGAAAGTAACCTATCCTACAGAAAAGCATTAAAAACTGCTAGATCTGATTACTTTTCGTCTTTTTTTAGAAGAAAACAAACATAACCCCAGGTATTTATTCAATACAGTGGCTAAATTAACAAAAAATAAAGCATAAACAGGTGCAGACATTTCCCAACAGCACAGCAGTAATGCCTTTATGAACTACTTTACTTCCAAGAATGATACTATTGGAGATAAAATTGTAACCATGCATCTGTCAGCTACAGTATCACATCAGATAGAGTGCTATAGATCCCCTGAGGAACAATTCCACTCATTCTCTACTATAGGAGAAGAAGAATTGTATAAACTTGTTAAATCATCTAAACCAACAACATGTATGTTAGACCCTATTCCATTCCATCCTAAAAGAGGTGCTTCCAGAAGTCATAGATCCTCTTCTGACTATTATTAATTCATCATTGTAATTAGGCAGTCCCCAAACCTTCAAACTGGCTGTTATTAAGCATCTCATCAAAAAAACACAACCCAAAGAACTAGGTAATTACAGACCAATCTCAAATCTCCATTTTCTGTCAAAAATACTAGAAAAGGTAGTATCCTCACAATAATATTCCTTCTTAGAGAAAAATGGTATATGTGAGGATTTCCAGTCAGGATTTAGACCGTATCATAGTACTGAGACTGCTCTCATTAGAGTTACAAACGACCTGCTCTTATCATCTGATCGAGGTTGTATCTCTCTATTAGTGCTACTGGATCTTAGTGCGGCGTTTGACACTATTGACCACAACATTGTAGCGTCTGGACCAATCAGACACACCATTTTTCATGTGATTTAACAAATCAATTATTCATTAGATTAACAAAGCGTCACAGTCCCCTCACCCAATAAACATACTGGGTACCAAGATGTCTGTGAACGAGGCACAGGACCCTGGTTACCATGGCAACCAATGTGCTATCCCGGTTTTATTGCCCCAAAGGATGCGGATTAGAGAAACTCACTCATTTTCTCATTAAGACAGAAAACTAATGCCAAGAGGAAAGGGATGTTCCAATAATGATAGGAAAACAGTTATTTGAATGAACACACATATTCTTCAGGTCATTGTGTATGTTGTTACTGTCCTTGTATATTGTCTTTTATATTGTACTGTTTTATGCAGGCTTATGATAGAAACACTCACTCCTGTCAGCTTACACATATATAACCCTACCATGTTTAGTATCTATGAATTAGTCTTCTGGTGATCTAAACGAGAGTGTATATTATATGCTGGTACCTATGCCACCATATTAGTGTTCTAAGAATCTTTATTAGTTGTGCATCAACACCCAAAGCGAATTACATTTGCAAATTACCATGCCCTCCAACAAAGGGTCGTAAACCTCCAGTAATTGCAACCTCCGCTTGGGGATTTCCAGCATTCTAATGGACAAGACCATCTTGAGAGGCTGAATATTCTCAGACATTAATGGCCTCAAATCAGTCAGTCAGTCTGCGGTTCTGTTAGATTCGGAGAAGATGAGGATGTGAGCTACAACACTCCTAAGGACACCCTAAGTTCGCGCCAGGTTTCGGCCTTGACTTTCCATTCACCAAGATCATCTGACTCAAACTGGTTCTTTTTCATCAACCAACTTCAGCAAAGATCAACTTGAGCCTTCAGATTGCATCAGGACTCTCTTTCAGACAGACGTGCAAGTATCAAACTTAGTCTTATTAACCCTTAATGCTTTATTTAATTTCTTTTTACTGCCTAAACTTTAACTCCTTTTCTTATACCAACTGTATGCGTGTGTGTGTGTATGTGTAGGTATATGTTAGACTAGTTTAATTATTTATGTAGATAATAAAGTCTTACTTGAATCACACTTGACGTTGTTCATTGTTTGCTCATAACCGCAGTCCCTAATCATGCATATTTATGCTACATGCTCTGTGTAGTATTGTACAGTAAGAGTTATTTCCCTTAACCAGGAAATTAAAGTTCTTAGAATTGAAAAGACAGTTGACAGAGAGGTCAGCTAAATATCTACAGCGAATCTAAAAATATGAATAGTTAATTATAACTAAGTGTAAGGAGCAACCGTATCAAAATGCAGAAAAGTATTTTGTTTTGGATTTTTGTTGTCCATTAAGTTTCTGGTTACATATCAAGTTGTCTGAGGTTTTGGGTGCTGAGGAATTGGGAATCATAAATCAGGAAGATACTTACAAAGCAAGTCTGTTGTGGTAGAAGTGATGGGTTTCTACCATACTTGTAAAAGGAGCTGCATAAATACAACAACATCAACATCTTTTCCATGTGACAGTATTAAATCTAGAGTTTGATTTCGACAATGAGTAGGTCCTGAGACGTGTTGTCTAACCCCAATAGAGTTCAGAATGTCTATGAATGCTGATCCCAATGCATCTTTTTCATTATCAACATGGATATTAAAATCACCAACAATTAAAACTTTATCTGCAGCCAGCACTAACTCGGATATAAAATCAGCAAATTCTTTAATAAAGTCTGTATGGTGCCCTGTATTCAGTAGCCAGTACAAACATCACAGGGGAGTTATTATTAACCCTTTTTCTCTGGATAATATCTGAAGCCCATTACTTCAAACGAGTTATACTTGAAGCCCGTCCTGTGAGAAATACTGAAAACATTGTTATAAATTGAAGTAACACCTCCTCCTTTATCTTTTGGACGTTTATAACAGTAATCTTGGGGGGTAGACTCATTTAAAATAATGTAATCATCAGGTTTTAGCCAGGTTTCTGTCAAACAGAGCACATCTAGATTATGATCAGTGATCATATCATTTACAAAAAGTGCTTTCGTAGAAAGGGACCTGATATTCAATAAGCCAAGCTTTATCATTTGTTTATCCGTATTGCATCTGTTTTATTTGTTGAACATCAATTAAATAGTTACATTGGTTTGGACGTTTTTTGTATTTTCTAGGTCGGGGAACAGACACAGTCTCTATAGTGTGCTATCTAGGGGAAAGAGTCTCTATGTGCTGAGAATTAACTGATTTCTGTGATGTGAGGCGGCTAGCAGACGGTCGGTTTAGCCAGTCTGTCTGCTTCCTGACCTGGGCCCCAGTTAGTCAAGTACAAACTCTAAGACTATGTGCCATATTTCTAGAGAGAAGAGCAGCACCACCCCGGGAGGGAGATGATGAACTGCGGACTTCCAAAAATTAAAGTCAGCTTTCACACGGTCATATAATTCATGGAGGGAGGATATATTTTAGGCATGAGAGTGTGATTTGACTCAGATTTAATTAATCTGATCTTATCTGTACAGCACTGTTAATATCCCTCACATACATAGACATTTTCCACTGCAGACTGCTTATCCTTTTCTGTTATGCAGACAAACAGGTGAAGTAACGCACAAAATGTATCCAAGGTCACAAGTCACATTTAATCAGTGTGTTCTGGAGACATTTATCTGTATTTATAGACATTATAATTATCATTCTTGGCAGTTTATAATTGCACATTTCTCCATTCTGATTCATGTAATTCTTAATTGTAATGCATTAAAATGTAATTCTACAAATTAGGTAATTATGGCTAGTGAACAAAAACTTTCTGATAAAACAGTATTGATATTTCCACACCGACACAATCCACTCACTAAAACACACATACTGAAATAATGGATTCTCCGTCACAAATCATGATAGTGAATTCAGAACGCCAAGTACTGCAAGATATATTTCCAAAATCATATTTAGAAGAGCATCATGAATTTTAGGACAGGTCCTGAAACTTACATATAGTAAAAATACCACTGCCACTGATACAAAAGGTTTATTCTTTTAAAATCTTTAAAATCTAAAAAAAAAAAAAACATGCTAAGGGGAGATATTTGGTCTTCTATAAGCACAGGATTTGCAGTCTTCAGATTCCCAGCATGTCTTCAGTCACCTGACATCCCAACAGAACGTTCCCATCACACACACACTGAGACAGGCCGTCCGCTGAAACACACAGACCTGCAAACTCAAATCATCACTGTAAAAGAACATGGAAAGCACTAACTCACAGAACATGTGGTGGTGAATATTGTCTCACGTTTCTGAGAGCGGATCCATGACGCTGCCTTCATGGCCACAAACTGCCACTCATCCTGCTGATCTGATTTAAACGCATATAACCAGATGAGAGCGAGGACGGTGGCCCACACTGACCCATCCACCTGAAACACAAACACACCTCAACACACGCACTGAACCAATCATCAACCTGTCTGAGGATATGACATTGCATCTCCCACCTGTGCTGCTTTCCGATTGGTCACCTCGTCCTCAGTCTTCCCAAACACAGCAGCCAATGAGGCGTTGAGCTCCCAGCATCCCGAGGCCTTCTGAAGAGAGACCAGCTGGAGCAAAGGGTCCTTCTGGGGCTCAGCTTCTTCTGAAATACACAGATAGTTTAGATAGGAGTCATCTGGATACCCATAGCAGCATTGTTTCTGATATGTTTATGGATTACAGCAGAACAATCAAATGAAATAAAAGCAGCATAACTGCCTTAAGCCTTATTCAGACAGGATTTTGTTTTTGTGACGGACATCTATAAACAGATGCCAGTAATGTCTCTTTTTCAATGTTCTTAAACTCCATCACGGAGCAAGTTTTTGCCATTTCTAAAGTTAAACGTCAGCACCTGAAGCAGGCAGACCAGCGGTGATGACATCATCGTCCAAATGCGGTGACGTCATCAATTACAGTTTGATTTTAAAATAAAATATTTAATTTGTGCAAGACACACTTCAGAAAAAGAAAACCCAATTCTAACCCAATATAACCAACCCTGACTGATGAAATTTCTATGATAAAAAGCATGATGATCAATACAGGCTACTTTATGACAACTGCACGTTATAATGTACTTTTCTCTTTTTAATCTCCTGTCATTTGAATTAAGTGAAGAAAACAATTGTTCCTTTCCATTTCTAACCTGATGTGCATCTACATGCAGTGTTTCTATAAAGTGCTATGACTGAAGGGATTCAAATCCAAAAGCAGCTCAGTAACTAATACATAATATGATGTCTCCATATAAAATGAATCCTGTCTGATTTAGGCGGTTTTGTTTGATTTACCCTCATATGACGCGGCATCACATTCAATCATCATCATCATGTTGGACGACTCGAGGGAACATGCTAAAAAATAATCGTTCAAAGAGTGACATACAGAAAAAGGCTATTAGATTGATATACACATTCAACAAGAAAAGCTCAGTGAAGTGGTTTATATTTTTCTTATGCATTGGAGAATCAAATGCCATTTGGGGAGCCATTGCTGAGAAATCAGAGAGAAAACCCAGGGCTGTTAAGGGCATATGCTAAAAACAATCATTCAATGAGTGACAAAATAAAAGACAATTAGATGGAAAAAAAATAAATAAAAATAAGACATGTTCGGTGAAGTGCTGCTGTCTGTGCATTTCTCTTACGCATTGCTGAACGAAATGCCATTTTGGGAACCATCGGGGCTGAGAAAACAGACAAAACCCAGGGCTGTTAAGGGCATATGCTAAAAACTATCACTCAATGAGTGACAAAATAAAAGACAAGTAGATGGGAAAATCTAATAAGAAAATAAATAAGAATAAATTTCAGTGAAATACCCGCAGAACGTTTTTTTCTCTTACACTTTATAGCACTTCTCAATTTAGGAGCTGTATTTGCTAAGAAAACAGAGACAATCAGATACTGTATAAGAATAAAAATACATATCTGACAATCACAAACAAAAAACAGTCACACCAAACCAGCTTTTAACAAAAACACATGGCTCAAATCGATCTCATGTCACCTAAAAATTTTAAAATTGGTTGATTGACCATTCTTAATTTTTGGAGTGATTAACTCCATGTGTTGGTATTGAAAAACCACACATTTGTTTTTATTTTACTTGGTTTAACCACAGCAGCCATCTTTGTGTCATGGCTCACATCTAAACCTCAATATCTGATTTAATGTGCTGTAATTTAATAATAGGCTCTAAAGATCAGTTTTGTTCCAAGGAGCTACGAATATCCTGAGCTGTGATATTGAGTTATGTAAAAATCTGCTTAACTAAAACAGTTAAAACATAACTATTCTTCAATAACAGTACATAGAGGTAATCACTCAACAAACAAATTTGGAAAATCAAAAATAGTCAAAACATCCTCCACTGGGCTGCTTGAGATGGACTGAACCATGAAAACAAAGAATATCGTAGGTTATTTCTTACCACTCATTGCCATACAGTAACTTTGCGTCGCAGAAATCCGAAACATACCTAATAAAGAATTGAATTTCACATGTTGATTATGCGAGTACACCAAATTATGTATGTATGTCTAACTACTATGTGACAGGAAAACTGTTTATGAAATCATATTTGTGATCCAGCTTTGTCCAATCCTCATCCTGGAGTGCCAATGTCCTGCAGAGTTTAGTTCTGACCTGCTCCAACTCACTTTCCTGGAAGTTTCTAGTTGTCCTGAAGACCTTGTTTAGCAGGTCTAGATGTGTTTACAGTTCTTCTCGATTGCTAACACACAATTCATGAAACAATTCACCATTTTCTCACAACTATAAACACAAACTCAAAACTACACACCAACTTGTGCAAACTTCAAACTTCCAGCTCAAAATCAAAGTTTAGTCAAAAACATGTTCTCTTATGTCAGACTCAAACTCAGATGACACACAAACCTGTCAAATACACACATACTTCACTGTCTAGAGAACACTAGTGAGATCAACTCAAAACAGTTACTAAAACCTGCTTTTGGGAAACAGGAATCATCTTGCAAGTCCATGTCTGTTACAGTATACGACATAAATAGAGCGGTGCAGATACAGTAAAATTCAGCAAAAAAAAAACTTTAAGAAAAGTTTACTTTCATTACACTACTGTAAAGAGATCTTACAGTAGATGAAAAGCACTAGAAGAGAAACGTTCAAAAACCAAACAACAGAATATAAACACACATCGGAAATATACTGTCAGTTACTGTAAATAAATAAATAAATTCATTCATCAGCATCCTCTGCCAAACTGCATTACATTATTGGTAGTATCCTTATTTGTTATAGCAGTTTTTTTATTCTTCGGACAAAAGACTTCTCTGCCTCCCCTAGACAGCCGTCTCTCAGTTCTGCACAAATACGTTACAGTTAGGATATTGGCTACAAATCAATTCAACAGTAAGGAGTTGAGGGTGTACTGGTACAACATGTTACAACGTATTTACTGTACATAGAATTAATGAACGTTCTTCTGAATTACGTACTTGTACTGTAATTATATTGTATTGTGTAAGTAGTATTGAAAGCTTGTAGATGATCCTGTAGAGCAACTTCCCTCACGGTCAGTCCATGCAGAAGAACATGCTCAACTATAGTGCTTTGTATTCATCAGGAACAAATTACCTTTGACCTCATCCCCTTCGGTTTTATTTCCCCCTGCAATCTCATGTTCCAAAACACAATCACTTGTGCTCGTGTGCAATACCTGAGATTATGATTGCTGTCATCAGTTTTGCTACTGAATGTTCATACATGGATTAATGTGTGTTTGAGTTAATTTTTTGAGCTGAGGGTAATTAAATTGTTGTGTGTTTTGAATGAGAACATGGTTAAATCTGTGCAAAATGCCGCCGTTTTTGTGTAGAGTTTTGCAGAAAACACTGAACAAATTGGAACGTGTGTGCAAACAGGTGAAATGTGCTAAATGTTTTGAGAAACGTGTCTTTGTTTCGAGAACTGTATGAATGGTTTGGAAAATTGGGCCAAATAATCAGTTACAGTGTGTTAGAAATCGAGAAAAATTGTAATTAGGATTGGAACTAAACTCTGCAGGACAGTGGCTCTCCAGGATCAGGATTGCTCTAAACGGACAATAAATCAGTAAACACAAACAAGCACACACACACACACAACTTACCTGGCACTGGCACTCTCCTCTGCAGCAGCGGCCCTTTCACAGTCTGTTTGCGGTCTTTATTAACGCCGATGAATGCTGTGTGAGCGCTGCTCACTCCTGCCTGAACGCTGAGCTCCACAATCCTTCTCCTGATGTTCTCCGCGTCTGCTCCTCCGGCTCGTTCCTCCAGCTCCAGAGAGCGGATCACAGACCGGGCCGCCAGCCGGTGGATCGTCAGTCTGCAACAAACACAAACCTGTAAACACAGTCTTCAGTATCAGAGACGCGGCCCAGCGGCTAGTGAGCACTAACGTGAACATAAACATGAGTTTTGGGTCATTTCATCCCACTCTTCTTTATAATGATTCATGTCATCTATAATTGTCCTGTTAAAGCCAAATTAAGCAGCAAAATCAATAGTAAAAAAAAAAAAATTGGGACGCCATGTTCAAAAGCATAATAACATACTTTTTACACCACTAAATTTCATAAAAACAGAAACATATCATTCCTCACTTTAAACTTAAAAAATCACCACCACTCTGATGCTCAAGACCAATGTCCCAATCATCAATGAGCAGATTCTGTCCAATGAACCGGTTGAAACCTGTATGTATGTGTGAGTGTGCAAATATGATAGTGAGTGTGTGAGTGATCATGTTTGTGAGAGTGAGAGATATATAGTTTATGAGGACACAAATGTGTATAATGACATGGGTTCTACAGCATAAACATGGTTTATGAGGTGTCCCCGTAAACTAAATGGCTTAAAAACATACTAAAAAGTGTTTTTTGAAAATCACAAAATTCCTGTAATTTGTGTGAGGGGTAGGTTAGGATAAGGGAATAGAATATATCATTAACCTAATATAAAATGTGTCTGTGCGTGTGTGTCTGTGTTTGTGCGTATGTGTGCGAGTACAAGTTTACGTGCGTGTGCGTATGTGTGAGTGTGTGTGTGCGAGTATAAGTTTACAAGCGTGTGTGTGTGTGTGTGCGCGTATGTGTGCACGTGCGTGTCTGTGTATAAGTGAGTATAAGTTTACGAGTGTGTGTGTTGAGTGGTATGTCTGTGGGAGGAGTGAGTGTGTGTGTGTGTGTGTGTGTGTGTGTGAGTATAAGTTTACGAGCGTGTCTGTGTGAGTGAGTGAGTGTAAGTGTACGCGTGTGTGTGAGTATAAGTTTACGAGCGTGTGTGCACGTGTGTGTGTGAGTATAAGTTTACGAGCGTGTCTGAGTGAGTGTAAGTGTACGCGTGTGTGTATGTGTGCGTGCGTATGTTTGCGTGTCTGTGTGCGTGTGTGTGCGTGAGTATAAGTTTACGAGCGTGTGTGTGTGTGCGCGCCTGTGTGAGGGAGTGTGTGGGTGTATAAGTTTACAAGCGTGTATGTGAGTGAGTGTAAGTGTACGGGTTGTGGTATGGGGTGCTGTGTTGTGAGCATAAGTTTACGAGCGTGTGTGAGTGTACGCGCGTGCGTGTCCGTGTGCGCGTGTGTGTGTGTGTGAGTGAGTGAGTATAAGTTTACGAGCGTGTGTGCGTGTGTATGTGTGCGAGTGTAAGTTCACGCATGTGCGTGTCGGTGTGTGTGTGTGTGTGTGTGTGAGAGAGTGTAATGTGTGTGTCTGTGTACGCGTGTCTGTGTGTGAGTATGTGTACACGCATGTGTGTGTATGTGTGCGTATGTGTGTGAGTGTAAGTTTGTGCGCGCGTGTGTGTGTGCACGTTACCCTGTGTCTTCTGTTGGTTTAAGAGTAAATTGAAGCTGGTTAGTCACTGGTTGATCTTTCAGCCTGTATTTCACAGTTACAGCTCCTTCCTTCTTTCCTGAACTCTATAATGAGGAAGAAAGAGAAAATAACATTTGATGATTAAGGATTTTACAGGGCTCTTCAACTACTTCAATGAAATTTGTGATTGCATGTATCATATAGTGTCTAAACCAGGGCTGTCCAAACTCGGTCCTGGAGGGCCAGTGTCCTGCAGAGTTTAGCTCCAACCCTAATTAAACACACCTGCACCAGCTAATCAAGCTCTTACTAGGCATAGAAACTTCCAGTCAGGTGTGTTGAGGCAAGTTGGAGCTAAACTCTGCAGGACACCGGCCCTCCAAGACAGCCCTGGTCTAAACTAAATGTGATGCAACACAAGCAAACAGTTTGTCTAATGGCACCAGATGTGACAAAAATCAATCACAAATCACAGCCAATCAGAAGAATGTGTGGGCGGAGCCTCTCTTCCAATTCACTCCTGTCTCTAGTTTGAGAGTTTATTTGTTCTTGTTCTCTTTATATATTTTTTTAATCTTTGGTCAAATTCATATCCATAACGCTTTCATTTTGGCTATTAGTCACATACAATCATAAACTCAAATTAAACCCTTTTAACATGTAATGATCAGTGCGTCAGATGATCATTCAGGGACTTTTTTCAGATTTTTCCAGCCAAAAATGACTGAATTTGTGGTGGCTTTTCTCAAATTTGCTGCAATATTTGTAGCATTTTTGTTGTTGTTTTTCTGTGAAAATATACCACAGACATTCTTCTAACATTTTTAATACTTTATGACCTCATGAATACACATGTAAACTTTTCTCTTTTATGTTTTGTCTAAAGGTAAAAAAAATAATAATTTCTGACTATTTAATTATTTCAGGCTTTACAGGGGTAATAACAAGTCATTATTTTTATAATATAACAAAGAAATTTAAACATAACTGTAGACTACCTTTGTACACAACAATTACGGTACAAAGTAAACAAATGTTTCAAGCATATTAAAGTACAAAAGAATGCAACTAGAAAGTCTTTAAGTAGGACTATTTGTTTTTTTGTTGATGAACACTAGCAAATACAAACAAAAATATGAACAGACTTGAAAAGATGTAAAAGCTGTCTGACTTCCTTTCTTTTCGGTGACGAGTGTCAGAAACAGAAAGTAGTGCAGTCTGCTGTGTTTACAGCAGTAAAACTGGAAACTGCTGTATTAGTGCTGTTAAATAAGCGCCACCTACTGTCAGACAGTGAATTTACATTTTCATTCAGCATCTGCTTCGCTCACGTCATGCTGCTCATCCATTTTTGCAGGAAATCAGCAATTTAGAAAACTGCAAGCTCCTCCATGTATTGTGGAGTTCTGCAATCGCAGAATTGTGAAATCCTGAAGGGACCGATTATTGGGTGCGGATATACAGTTTATATTTACTTGTTTCAGCTGCAAGTCGCAAAAACAATAGTAAAAACTCTGATTTACATGGGAAAGATGTCATTTATCTAGGGCTGTCCACAACTAAACATTTTTCTAGTTGATTAATAGTCATTCCTTTAACCCATTAGTCAACTAATTGCATGTTTATATTCATTTAATTAAAGATACACTTAACTAATGGCTAATTAAACAAATTTTAATTCTAACTAGTGTTTTCTGCGTCAATGTCGGCTCCTAAGATGAAGTGGACGATGCTGACTCACCAGAGAGAAATGCACCTTTCGTATGGGTTACATAATCAGACAGTTTTTGTTTTTGATTTAATTTGTTTTGATTTAAAGTAGACATTTCAAGCTTTCGGCAGAAAATGCATCCTGATTGTTTTCTTTGTTTTAAAAAAAGCACAACATTTGTTGATATTGTGAGTGCGCACAAATAGAAGTAGACCCTTCACAGTTCCAAATTATGCATTACACTTATCTGTAATACTCCTATATGTTTCCGCTGTTATCCGGAAAGCATTGTCAGTGATCGCGCCATGCAGTAGCGCACTAACCGCTTCCACACTGTGGCTGTGTAAAGTTGCTATTGCGTACGTGTTTCAATTGATGACAGACAAGCGTTTAGATTTCCTGCCAGATATACTGTAATTACCTCAAGGGCCAGCTGTTAGCAACCTTTTTTTGTGACTAACAGACTAATACTGCCCTACAAAGGCAAAAACCATAAGAGAAAAATTACTTTTTACAGTCAAATAAATTATAGGTAGGACAATGGAAATCTGGCAATTATGTTTTAGTAATGAAAATAATCTACATAAAAATCTTGAGCTCAAACTTGATTTTGACCCCTGTTTTGGAGTTACTGTACTCTGACTTTGTATTGTCTGCAAAGTAAGAAGTCAAGCCAAGGCAAAAGGCAGTAACTTCCACATTATCAATATTTCGTTGCTGATCACCATTTACAAATCACTAAAGTAACATCTGTATAAAGTCTTGTGATCATGGGCTGTCTCATAGGCTATAACATATAGTAATGCGACTGTAATAATTGTTGTTCTGACCATAACGACCAGACAAAAAGTTAAATGTGAGTGGATACCGTTTTGCAACCAATTTATTTGCAATGTTTACTAACGTAAAAGGATGCAAAACGTAGCCTAGTTGCATTTACGTTGAATTGAATGAAAATAGCTTAAAAGGACGACTTGTGGATTGATGTGAACGGCAGCAAGTAAGTAGGAATAATGCTCAGAATGTTTGTGGATTAAACATGTCCGATGACGTTCATTGCCATGGATTTTATCGGATTACAAGAAAAGTTAGGATCTGTATTTAATTGCGAACTGTTACCACTGATTTTATGTGTGACCATACTACATGCTACGCGGTCACGGTATTCGAGTCCATACACGTGCAACTAGAGGTGGGCAGCCCCAGACTGACACGGAGTGAATAATCTGCATTTTATATATAATAAAAAATAAATAAAAATCTTTGCTTGTTTAAAGTTCTTTGTTATATGGAGTTTGGTAGATTGTGATCTGTCTAATTCGTTTGTCTAATGAAGTGCTTCAGTGACAGATGTATGAAATAACAAGCGACACCATAATTTAAATGCAGCAAATTTTCATGAACAGTAAAACAAAGGCAGAATACTGTATAACTCCAGGCCAGCACAGTAACTTCATACTGACGCACGGCTAAACAAAGGCAGAGCAGCGGAACTCAATTTGAGTGCTCCAAAACAAAATCAAAGGCGGTATCTGGTGATATACGGTGTTCTGCCTTGGTTTCTTCTGGGCTTTTCGAAGTTGCTGTTAAGATAACCCAATAATTTCTCGCGCAAAAACAACAAGATTGAATCAAGAGAAAACTAAGTTACGGCCTTTCGCCTTTGCACAGCAGAACACATTTTTTGTCGACTAAGCCGCTTAGCCTGCCATTTCCACATGTTGTATTATGCTTTGAAAACTGCTTGTTTTTCAATAGACATTTAACTTGGGTTTATGTTGAATAGTCGGCCCTACTTTTATCACATCTGGGTTAGGACAAATACATTTTTTCTTAAATCACAAAGCCACTCAAAAACAGCTGACATGTTGGATTTGGCCTGCGGTCTGCTTGCAGCTCTTGGTTTAAACAAATGAATGACGCCCATTAGATAAAACCATTCAAAGCCTTCACCTGTCCTTTAATCTGAGCATAGATGAGCGCCCTCTGACCCTGGAACAGAGTATTGATGGGGGGGGACAGCATGTCCACCGTCACGCCTTCAGGAACGGTCCAGTCCACAGAGATATTATCCACGGCCGGCTGGAGAGCAAACCTGAGCGACTGCATCACCTGACGGAGAAGAGAGGCTCGTAAATAAACACCCTAAACATCTTGCACTGACTCTATCCAGTCTGTTTCCACAGCAGGTCTTACTTTGGGCTGCATGCGGTCAGTGCCTGTGATGAACTGAGCGTGACCAGAACCTTCTCTGGCCATTCCTGTGATGAGAGCCGTACTCGCACCCTCACCGATCCCGAAGGAGAAGCACCTGCAGACACAAGAGCAGCTCCAGAGCTGACCGCCTGACATGAGATCAGTAAATGAGGAGGACTGAGACGAGTGAACACACCTGTGAGAGTAAACGTGACTCTTCACCAGATCCAGCAACTCCTTAGTGTTCCACACCTCTCCATCAGTGAAGATGAACAGCTGGGAGAGAAGAAGAGAGAGTAGTAAATTATCTCTGTTTGTTTTCCTGAAGGAATCTGTGAGAGCGTGGGTGTGCTGGCCGTGCTGAACCTGTCGGGGGTGATCTGGGTAACAGGGCTGACTGTAGATGTGTTTCAGAGGCTGGAGGATCTCTGTGCCGCCCATGTCTGCGCTCATGCTCTTTACTCTCTTCAGAGCCTCTTCCATCGTGTCCTCGCTGTACACAACACTCTGACTGCAACGACACACACCACAGTCTCTCTCAAAACCACAGCTAACCCACACAAAGTCACTCCTGAAGAATAATTAAATCTAGTCACTGACGGGAAGAAGGACTCAAAGTGAGATCCGAATCCGTAGATGTTGAAGTAGCATCCCATGGGCAAACTCTTCAGCAGCAGCAGCAGCGTGTCCTGGAGAGACGTGTGTGCAGATGAGCACGCGTGACTCAATACACTCAAATTAATGTGTCATATCTGAAATCCTAAATCTTACTCTTGCGCTTTCGATGCGCATCTGTGCGTCGTTCCCATGATGCATCTTGCAGTCCATACTGCCTGATCTGTCGACCACAAAAATGAACTCGCCCTGAGACGCCAGTGATGACATCACATCCGCAGGGAACTCTGGGTACAGACTGATCATGAGCGCCGGGTCGCCCATCAGAGACCCTGAAACATTTACATTTATTCATTTGGCAGATGTTTTTATCCAAAGCGACTAACAGTTGAGGAATACAACGAGATTTATCATAAGATGGCAATAAACACGAGAAGTGCCCTTTCAAGTCAAGGTTTCAGTCATCGTTCAAAATAGTAAAATCTGGGACAAGAAGGTATAAAGGATAATAAGAGAACAGAAAAAGAGAAGACAGATTTTTTTTAATGTTTTTTTTTGTTCGATGCTCATAGAAGAGAGGAGTTTTCTGTTGTTTCCTGAAGATTATGAGGGACTCGGCTGTCCGGATGGAGTTAGACAGTACTGCGGTGAAAGGGTGTAAATGGCCTGAATTCTGTATGAACCGTGTTAGACTGCACGACTAATCAAAACTACCTGAACAACTAATCTGACGATGGTAAGGTCTTACGATGTGTAACGTATAGAATGACATAGAAAAACACATATGTCACAGAGCGTGACAAGCGACAACTGTAAAGGACTGTAAAAACCGCACCGTGTTTACTGGCTTTAACTCCCATTATACTTACACCAAACTGAATTCATGTACAAACAAAAGCATCATATCTTCCATGTTTCACTGATATTTGCACTGGATTGTTCAGAGTTGTACCTGACTGAGCCGCAGATGCTGCTGCCTCGACTACAGCAGAGGGCTGATGGGAATTCTCATAATACAGAAACAGCTCCACATCCTTATCGAACCGGTGACCAGCACTCAGATTCACCTACACACACACACACGGAGGAAGGCTTCTGAATTGAGACTTTAAGTGCATAAAAACTGTACACAGACACACACACACACACACACACTCTCTCTCTCACACACACTCTCTCTCTCTCACACACACACAAACACACACACACCACCAGAGAGAGCCACACACACACACACACAAAGAGAGACACACACTCACTCACACACAAAGAGAGACACACACTCACTCACACAAACAGAAAGAGAAACACAGTACCGTGGCGTGAGTGTGCTGCGCGTTGAGGAACTCCAGAGGATCCAGAGCGCAGCTGGACTCGAATCTGGAGATGCGGTCTGAAGATCTCACTTCAACACTCAGAGACAGAGTGTAAGGAATAACTGATGCCGAGGAAACTTCTGGAACTACACCGGCCGCTGAAGCTGAGAGAATCACACAGACAAACAAAGATACTTTATAACTCAGTATCAATCTAGAGCCCAACAGCAGCTTCTGTTCTGACTGGAAGTGACCTGAGCATCAGGATGGTTTTAGGAGCAGCTGATTTGGTGAGATGAAAGTGAAAGTGATCTGTAGCCAAGGAACACACACACACACAAACACGCCCCCCACCGGACAATTCCTGCCGGACCTGAGACGAAATCCCTATGTGTTAAAAGAACATCTGTTATTAAAATAGAAATCTTTTGAAACATTTTACATTTCTTTACGTCACTTTTGATAAATTTAATTTTCATATTAAATTCATGAATACACTTCTTTATTTAATCTTCTGACTTAATGTTTTCAACAGTGATGATAATCAGAAATGTTTCTTGAGCAGTGGATCAGTATATTAGAAAATACTTCTGTAATTAAGCTACAGAAGATGTGGACAGTCACTGCTGTGGCCTGTACAGGGTTATGATTTTGAGGTCTTCATCATCATCTCATGTTGCTCCTGAGATCAGTAAGGATCACCTGCTGGTGTGTATCGTGGGTTGAGTACAGCCGGCAGACAGAAGCGCAGCGCGTGATCGGCCTGGACGCTGAGCTCGATGATGTAGACGATGGTGATGGAGGCGTTCTGACCCGGAGACAAACAGCCCACACTCAGTCTGAACACATCTGAACTCTCCTCGCTCTCTTCCAGCAGAAACGCCTGCTGCCCCGAGCTCACAGCATCATCATACTGATCCCGCGCCTGCGAGAGACAAACTCATCCGTATCCACACACTCCAACACAATCAGACACATCAGAGAAAGATGCAGACTCACGCTCTGTCTGTCCTGCAGCTCGGCTCTGATCTCCTGCTCTCCGATCCTGGCGCTGAAGTGGCAGACGGCGGCGTCGGCGGGCAGCGGGAAGACGAACACGGCCTCCAGCGGACGCTCCTCCTCATTCACATACTGCAGACAGGAGCGGACAGACGCCACGTGATCCTGAACCTGCAGCTCCACCGAGATGCTCTTCAGAGGAACTGACAGAGAAGCGTCACACACACACACAAACATCTCAACATCAATGCTCTTCAAAACAAACATCTCTAATTACAAAGAAATATTGTGTCTATGAAATATAAACGGTTACACTTTGTTTTTAAGAAATGTTTATACCTGGTTCATTTTTTTCAGACACGAGACCACAGCAGTTCACCATGATGATGCTCTGTGAGAACAAATCAGCTTTTACTGCACATTATATTTCATAACTTGTGTCTATTTAGACAATCTGTCATGATTATGTAATCTGCTAAAAAATAAACAGCTGCTGTATCAAGTTATACAGAAGGGTTGGACAAAATAATGCGATCATCAGGGGAATATTTCTTCATTAAGGTGTTTTACCACCTCCAACTTCCTAGAATATATTCTTATAGCCTTTGAATAGTCTACAGTGTAATGTTGTCCATCAGAACATCCGCTCACTCTTCTCTAAAAAATGGTCCACAGACTTTGGTCGACGTCCTTCATTCGACTCGTTTTGAAGGATGCAGCAGGTGTATCTTTCACATACTTCAATCACCCACAATCCTTTGCACATATTCCAATCATTTTTACACAGATTTTTAAGAAATCTTCAATTACAAAATACATGACTGGAAAAATTGCCTGCAGGAGCATTTTGAAATGTTTTACCTAATCATCTTGTAATGAATGTCATTTCAGTTCTACATACCGAGTATAAATTATCATATGCAGCGAAAGACAATAATAGAAAAAGACAAAGCACTTTAAAAGGTTTTGCCACAAACTCAACTGACTGGCATCTCTTCTGTATGATTTCACATGAGTCTCTTCAGACCTTAGAACAGTACATGAATTATGAGTAGGGATGCACCGATATGAAAATTTTGGCCGATACCGATAACCGATTATTCGTATTTTGAAAAGCCGATTAACCGTATGTTGGCGATAAATTATATCCAATTGTGAATACTTTGAGAGCTGAGTACAAAAAAGGTCTCTCATTAAAGACAACATCCCAAAACACTTCAAATAAGCAGACTAGTTTGAACGGTGTAACGTTTTACAAAATATTTAACTCTCATTACCAAATTTAGTCATAAAGTATTAAAAAAAGATATACATACATAACGCAAATAAGTCACTGGAGATCATTACATGTGTAAAGAATCAAAATGCATGCGCCATGGATCAGTAAAACGGAATAGCCTCTGCACGGACATTAATTAAATGATTTTAATTACTAAACAATATTGTTGATGAAAATAATAAGAGAAAAATACAATTGGTTATTGTTATTAATAATGTATCAATGATTTAAAAAAAGTAACAAATTAATACCACTGTTTTAAATAGCAGACGTTGAGCTGCGCGTGTTGAAGCTGAAGAGCTGAATGAACACGGTAAATTGAAGCGTTTTGCTGGCAGCTTATTTAACTCAAGGAAATGCATCCTGAGATTAATATTAATACAACATAAACATAATATTACAACTTATATATGTACAAAATGATGCAGTTATTGCGTGCTATAGTCAGAATGTGTGATCCTGTTGTGGATGCGCTCTTCCCATAACAACGCGCTGAAACACAGCAACTAAACCCAAAGAATGCACAACGTTTTATTATAATAATGTTCTCATTAGAATGTTATATACACAACATTCCCAATCATAGTTATTAATGTTGTGCACTGCTGTTTGAGCTGCGTGCGCTGAGCTAAAGACGATCACCGGTAAACTGAAGCGCTCTTTTAACTTAACCAAACGCATTCTATATGAGATAAATCAGATATACATCAAATAAACACAATATTACAACGTACAATTGCACAAAAGGCTGCAAATGAACAGTGAACATCTGAAGTGTCTCTGAAAGAAATAATGCATTATTTATCGGCTTTAAGATATCGGCAAAATTTTCTTATCAGGCCGATACCGATAACAGAAAAAATGAGCATTTATCGGCCGATACCGATATGGTGGCCGATATATCGTGCATCCCTAATTATGAGCTTCTAGAACTTCTGATTGAAGCTGTGTGTGACCTCCTAACTGAACTCATTTCCACAAATTGAACATAGAAATAAAAACAGAACAACAAAAATAAATAAGTTTTTTTCTAAGTCTTAACTACAAACAATAAGTGCAACCATAATCAGAGTACTCTCTCAATATTCAAAATGCAAACAGAGACCAAGTTTTTCTTCCAGCATGATACAGAGTTAAGAGATGCTTACAGCTACACAGCCCAGCCTAAAGCCCAAAGTATACTTCACTTTTTTACATGTACACTAGAGTATGCGTACAGTCATATAAAGTAAACTCCAAATGTGCTTTAGAAAGCTTTATCTTAGTCCAGTGTCTGCTCTATTTTTCTTCAAACGTTATGACTGAATTTCTTTTTACTCTTAACGAAGTTGCCGCTTTCTCACAAGTCCAAGTCCATGTGCATGTGCAACCTGCATGTAGAAAGTACGTGCAGTTACAGAAATAGGATGGTGCACGCACTATTCTGGTGATGAAATTTGCGTCACGCGCGCTGTATGTGTGACCCTCACGTACACGTAAAAACCAAAGTATACTTTGGGCCTAAAGGTGTATTTATACTTCTGCGTTGGACCTAAACCGTGACCTCTACACCGTAGGCTATGCGTCGGTTTTATACTTTTGCATTGTTGTCAGCGTTGATGTGCAATTACACATGCATACCACTAGTCGGCAGTGTCCACGGGAACGTCGCTGGTGTAAACCAACAAAGGCAAAAGCAGCAGCAGCTTGTCATCTACATATCAGAAATATCAGCAGTGAGGCCGGCAAATAGACAGCGACTTTTGTTGTAGTTGTTGGTCCATCTTTGTTTTCACTGAAGTCGAGCCGCAGGCAGAAATGCATATGAGGAAACGCGATCATATAGCAGAATTATATATATTTTTTGACCTGAAGGTTTGTTTTTGGCCTGAGGCTGGTACGCACTCGTACACTGCTCCCCAGCTCGAGGTCGACGCATCGATCATGACCACAGTGTGTGCGGTCACTAGTCCCAGGGGAACCCCCTGCTGAACATTTCTGGGTCACGCCACAGCCTCAGAGCGCTGACGCAGCTGTGTGTGACCTCGATGCGCATACTCAGCACGTCCATGCTCTTCACGGGACTCGAGTTTTCAAAGCAGCAGCGTGTCCGTATGACTGATAAGCACATCTCTTGAATGGGCTAAAATCAGCCAATCGTCCAGATAGTTTATAATGCACAGACCGCTCGCTCGGAGAGGGGAAAGTGCCGCATTTACTTCGAGAATGTGCACGGTGCTAAAGTGAGCCCGAATGGGAGCACCGAGTACTAGTATGCTGTGCCCTCGAAAGCAAACCTCAGGAAGCGTCTGTGGTTATGAAAATATGAAAGTGTGCATCTTTCAGATCTACGGATGCAAATCAGTCCCCGAGACGGATTTGTGCCAGGATCTGCTCCAGAGTCATCATCCTGAATGCACACTTGTGAAGAATCTCTCCGGTCACTATAGCTGTTTTTTTCAGCGAAGTTCGTAGACTGGTGCATTGCCCCGTCCACATGGGAGAACATGACCCGTGTAGAAGAGTGGACGCGTGCCGACTGGGGTGCAGACCACGACTTCACCACTTGATCATGAACATCTGGGAAGAAAGGAATCCTCCTCCTTGAATCATTCAGGTGGCGTCTCAACTGGAAATACCAGGAGTCGTGTGAGCCCGGCAGGTCGATGGGGCCCATGCAAATCCTGCAGAAGATAGCCATCAGATGCGGTGAAGAAGCAGTCTTGTCTTCTGTTGCATCTTCAACGATGGCAGGGTGATGGAGAAGACTCGGAGGCAACTGTTGCGCTCAATGCATTTTATACTGCCCGCAGGCTTGTCCGTATGAGATTTGCATAGATTAGTGACAATTGGCCAGTTTATTGAGGTTTCAGGATTTCAGAGAAGGGGAGGAGTTCCCACAGCGAATGCTTCGCAATGTGAGTGAACGCTTGAAAGGGAACCGTAAGACTGTTCGGTTCCAAGCGCAGGCTGATTTGGTTCATTCTGTGAAGCCACACTACTATCAGGCCGATTATGAATGTAATTTGTACACAGTCTGTGTTTTCAGTCACTGTTTAAAGTAGTTTAGTGTGCAGTGACAAAAAAAATAAAATAAATAATAATAATAATATAATGTAAGGACAGCTGTGCCAGCCACCCATACTGGGAGGATCACTCTGCCTTTCTGCTATTGAGTTTAGGGCAGTATTTAGATTTTCTGTTGCGACAGTGAAAAATGTTACCATTGTATGTCATTCATGCTGCATCCAGAATTGCAATAGTAACTCGGATAATGTTTCTGAGAGAAAACTGGACCATGCAATATGTTTTTGTACCTTTTCTACGTGTAAAAACACAAGGGAAGCAGGTCGTGGAGAAGACGCCGGACAGTAAATCTATTAATAATGTCACTGATTAAACCCATTGACCACCAGGGTAGACAGTGATTAAACTCCTTATTACCAGTCGTCCGTCTCACATATCTGCCATGTTTGTAGTTCTAATCGAATCCTCGTCCAACGCACAATGGGTTGTGGGGCATATTAGCCGTTAGTGTGCATCGATCTGCACTTCGAATTCTAACCAGAAGTATTAGACCATCTGGGAATCTTTGGGATACTAATTTCAACATACTACGATTTGGGACATACGAATTCTATTTTCAAATACTATTTAGGACGGATAGTATGCGAATTGGGACGCAGCAGTATCCTCAGAGATTGTCTTACTATAGAGAGATGAGATTACTGTTGGAGAAAGCGTAACGGTCAACTTGAAACGTGTGCCTTACTAACCAATCACATCACAGCCTTGACGTCATTGAATTTCAGTCAGAGCTGTGCGACACTCCGTCGCCGTTTACGGATATCATAGGAATGAATGGGAAGTGCCGTAAGCTGAATGCCAGCGGACGCAAAAACTCAGTGAACCTCTTAGTAAAAACAGTGTAAACTCTAAGAATAGTTCAATCCAAAAATATTGCTTAGTGTAAAACATGTTGGAGATTAGCTGATAGTCTGTCGAGTCATTAAATAAGCAGTTTTTCCTCTAAAAAGAGGTTTATTCAGCGTAGCGAAGCCTCTGCTCCATTGACACCCATTCGAAAACACGGCCTCTGGTCTCCTTTCCCATGTGTTAGCATTAGCCGCTACGCTTTTTTGGCTAAAGGTTGCAGGGTTTTAAAAAAAACTTTTTTTATACCATAATAGAAAAATGTACAAATATTATAACATAATATAATAGAACAAATAAAACAACATGTGGGGGATACAGCAAAACATTTAAATATTATTAAATAAAAACAAGATAAAATGAAGTAAAATAAATTATAATCATACAATCAAAGATTACAACTTATTTATACAATTTTCTACAGGATGGGATGTTTTTAAAGCTTTTATATTGGAGGAGATTCTTTGAAGTGAAGCGTGAAGTAAAAGTAAATCAGAAGTGAATATTTTACAATTAGGTTTAACATTCGAGCATCATGGTGTGTGAATGTGGAATTTTCCCTCCCTATTGTCAGAAACATCCGAATGAGAGAGAAACCCAACTACAGAAATGTTACACAGACGAAAGAATACAAGTAAAGATGCTGGAATCTGAAGCCAGAATCGTTTAGTATACGGACAGAAACAGAGTAAATGTGAGACATTCTTCCTCTTCTGGGCAAAAAGAGCAGAGCGGAGAAAGATCTCCGATGAATTTACTTAAATATTTGTTGCTTGGATAATAATGATGAATAATTTTAAAATGAATTTCTTTTATTTTATTATTAAACATTTGTTTGGCACTGTCCATACCTTCTTAAAATTAACATTTGGGTAAAGTGCCAACCCTTTCCATAAGCTTTATTAGATGAAGCATCACTAGCAGCAACAGTTTCTAAAAAAAATAGTTTGTACACTTATTATCCATAATATTAACCCCTTGAATAAATAGTTGAGGGATGATTAAACTAAAATTGCAATATATTTTGTAAGACTTAATTAAAAATAATAACTTAGGGGGGATAGAATTAGTAAGAGTAGTATATTCCCGTTTTGAAGCATTTATTCCATATTTATTAATAAACTCCTCATAAGCATATAAATCTCCACTGTTACTTATTAAATCTGAGATAAACACTGCCCTTGGAAAACCAATCAGGGAAGAAAACAGTGTTACGAGCTGATAAAATATACTGATTATGAGGGGAAATTTTGTTTAAAAATGAGCTTCCATGAGTCTAGAGCTTGCTTATGGACGTTTGAAAGTTTCATAGCGAGCCTTGTGCATTTAAAATCACAAGAAAGCAAAAATCGTAAATTTCCACAACTCTTGAAAATCAAATTAGGAACGGAATTTCCATTCAAACATTTTTTTATCCAATTTATTTAAAAAATTTGGTTCAAGGTAAAAAAAAAAAGAAATCTAAGACTTTCTTCACCTGCCTTTGAATATGGTCGTGTTAAGGTTATGTCTCCATATGAATTTAAAATGAAGAGTTGATAGATTTACGAGTGTTAGAATCAATGTAAAGTGGTATAGAAGGATAAACAAAGCGTGAAATACCTTCAGCTTTAGATAACAAAATTCTGCCCTAGATTGTAAGATCCCTTTGTAACCACACACTGAATATATATTTGGCAGAATCTAATTTAGAAATTCCTCCCTGGGCAGATTTACAGAATAAATACCAAGATATTTAACAACATCCTTTCCTACAATTCCATCAACAGAGGTCACAGCAGAATCACGGATAAACATTTCACTTTTTGTTTTAGTATAATTATATTTAACTACTAATCCAGACGCTTTAGAAAAAATTGTTTAGACTTTGAATTATCAAATTTACTTGACATTGATTTTTTGAAAAAAGCCTGTTTTGATCTTCTTCTGAGAGCTGTTTATTTAAAAGATCAGAAATATTAAGTAGAGCTGCATATTTTTATTTTCAGAGGAAAGGTTTTAATAAAATAAATTTAAAGTTTTCTGCACTCAAATTTAAGGAGCTCCCATTTGTCAATAAAAGATATATCTGTCCTTGTTTTGATTTCATTAAGAATCATTCAGAAGCAGAGAACGGTTTAATTTCCAGTAGCCAGGATTATAGGTTCTAGAATTGTTCGGCTTCGATATTAAATCAATACCACAACGATCAGTTAGTGGTGCAGGACTACAGGAGACCGACGGCAAAGATGAAATCAAAGAAACAGAGACTAGCCATGAATCAAAGCGAGATGTTTGAGTTTGATCCGTTTTAAACCAAGTGAATGAGGTGGAACAAGGAAGCAGAAATCTGAACGCATCGAATCGAGAGACTGACAGAAACCAGAAATTATCGGATTAATAGCATTCTTCAAAATAATTAGGGGCTTCACTGAAATCTCCAATAATCAAGTAAGTAGAGGGGAACGTTTTTCAAGAACAAGCAAAGAAATCTCTGACATAAGAGTAGCATTCATATGGGATCTATTTAAACCATTAACTAAGATAAAATAAGATCCATCCATTTGGATCACAACCAATAACCATCTTCCTTCTGATGAAGACAAGAAATCAATTACTGATCCATTACATTTTTAACCGAATAACACAGCGACGCCTCCTGCAGGCGAGTCCCATGACAAAATCAAATCTTATTACTCTCCTCCTCACATTAATGAGTTTCTTGCATGAAAAAACATCCCGGTTGTAAGACTTACAAAACAAAAATACTGATTTTCTCTTAATTAAATCTCGTATCCCCCAAACATTAAGTGAAAAACAAGAAATACTTAACATTAGTCAGCAATCTGAACTAAACAAACAATTAGGCAAAGGATAAGAAAAAAAAGAAACTAACAAGTTTGAGCTTGCTTAGAATACAAAGGCAATCATGGCTTGTTTTCAAGAAAAATCGAAATGAAGAACTCTACTAACAAGGTTAAAGTGAACTGAACTGCATATTTGGGTAACGATCAAATTTTATTGACATTTTGAATCACCATAAAGCTTGAGACTAAAACAGGATTTGGTTATGGAGCTTAGCTTCTACGTCTGCGAGCGCACCTCTAAACCCAGCTTTCCCTCGTCTCTTGCTTCACTGCAGGACACAACTGCTGGCGGATTACTCTTTTGGGATATTCTCATTGTTAGATCAGGATTAGGAGCTTCTACACTCTCGTTAATCAGCTATCATTTCCCTCTGGGTTCAGGTTTAGGGTAGGGATCGGGTGAAGTCTGTATTTCTGGACAGTAATGTTGATCCAGGATCATGTCTTACTTGACAAAATCACGGCGACCGCAGCAACACACAGATAACATCTCCGTTTGTATTCATCCAGTTCCAAGCAAGACTGCCGAAGACATTCATCTTCTTTAGTCGGGGAAGAAACCCTATTCTGCAGAGACGCAACTCTTCTAGTGACGTCTTCGATTTCTCTGCCGAAGAACTGCACAGATGAGGAGCAACCAACCATTGCTCTTCAAGTCTGACTGTTTTTTCAATCGCAGCCAAAAGAACAGAGTCTGGCACATCGTCGTGCGGTGTTATACGCGACTGCTTGGCCACTGGACGTTTCTGGAGTTTCAGGTCGAGGGGTTACGTCAGCATCAGATGGTGACTGAGCACAGTCATGAACGTGCATCGCATCCGTCTGAGAGTGAGTTGCAGGAGCAGCTGAATTCGAGAAACTTCTGTTCTTGCTTTTTGTTGAACGTTCGCCCATAGTAAGTCCAACGACTCAAAAAGGAATAAAAAGCACAAAAAATCAATAAGCCACCAAAAACGATTGATAATACTTCACATTACAATGAGGTAAAACTTCACTCTCTGGTGGCAGGCTTGCCTTCTAGCACTGTCGACAACTCTCGCCAGACAAATAAGCAACCGCAGCTTCACAAACAAGCCCAAATTTTTTTGATAATTTATTATCATCAATATTATTTATCATCAATTATTTATTACCAATAAATGAGCCCGCAACATATGAAACTGAAACTACCCTTTTATCTGAAAAGCAAAAACATAAGTTATTTTACAAAAATCAGCAAAGTGCAAGAAAGCAGGAACCAAACTGGTGTCCAGACTCCTGCGAGCAGACCAGGACTGAAGAGACCAGGAGAACACTGGAGCTGTAACATAGCCTACTCCAACCAAATCTACTCTTAGCATTAGTATAGGCCAACTTGTTGTGTTTTTTAACAGCCAGTGATAATTAATACATTAGAAAATCATTGTAAAAACTAGGCTGCCTTCTAAAGGCAGGAGTGATTAATTACGATACCCCTTATTTTGTTTTCGATACGATACCGATATTTTTCAAGGCAGTTTTTTGGGGGGGGGCGACAGTAGTTAGTATCGTCGATATCGATACCGATTCGATACTTCTGGACTAAACTTTTAAATTATGAAATTTAGTAAATTATTAAATTACTAAGAGTGAAATGGGTAATGAAAACCACTCAACTTTGTTTAAAACGCATTTTAATCCCAAATTTTTCCCAGACATGAAAATATCCAAATCATGTGTCATTAGTAACCCTCTGAAATAATAATTAAAAAAAAAAATTGTAACATATATCATCACATTTTTATATTAGTGCTACCAGTATTACAACATTAATATTCTAACTTATTTGTAACATTTTAACTTTAGATTTAGTGCAATATTTTGTACTGCCATAAGGGACTGATGCTGAAAGGCTGTTGCATGCATAAAATGCAACATTTCTATTCTGACAGTGTATGATTTCTATTAAAATTACAGAATAGAACATGATCAATATTATATTCCAACGTTCAATTTAAATAATTGTAATCGCACAAACTATGTAGGCTACAATTTCAGTAGGTTTATTGTGAAATAACTCAAACATTAGTTTTTTTCTTCTGTCCTCTGATAAGCGTGTCAGGGCGGCAGTCTCCTATGGAACGATATTCCGGACAATTTTCAAATAGAATAGCAAAATGTATTTTCAATTGCGTTTTCAATATGTGGACGCATAAATTGTGACATAATCAAAATGCAATTGCAAATCCTGCATTAGCGTTTGAATTTTCGCTTTCGCGAACGCACAGTTACTGCCAAATTTCAAATGAAAAGCAAAGTCCATTTGCAACTGTATTTCCCATGTCTTAGGAGTTACGAGCCAGTCATATTTAAATAGCAATATTAATTAACACGTCTGCTTTTTCAATCTCGCTGCGTCACGCATGTAACCTGCCAAAACTCAAATACAATCGCAATTCCTTTTGCATTTGAATTCCGACGTCTACATGGAAAGCTGTCAATCAATGTGAGGGGCTATACTAGGGGGCGTGTTTGTATTGCGAGGTGACGTCACTCACAGACGACCGCGCAGAATGCTCTGATCAATGGAGGTAATCGGTAAAGGCTCCGCTAAAGGCAGCTACCAATCAGTTTCACACCTGTGTGAACGAACAGACAGTGCAACCTTCTTGGCACAATACATAATTATGTCTTTTTTACCCCAAATGTAGCGACTATCCCCTGCTAACAGCGGGAGCCACAACGGTACGCACAATAGGTCAATATTCACTATAAACCAAACGCTTTTCACCTCTGCATCTCTCCGTTTACTCTCACTTACACTTTTAATCCGTAATAGAGAGCGTGTCACACCTGCCTCAAGACCTTTTACCGTTTGCACTCCACTTGATGCACAAACAGACAGTGCAAATCTATACTTATTTTCCACCTTACTTTATATTTTATTCAACAGTTTTAATCCGTTATGGAGTTTGCGTCCCGTACGTGGCACCAAAGCGTTGCGCCTGCCTCAAGATCTCTCGCTATTTACAGCCACTGGACACCGCGATTGATGCACGTGATTTTTAATGTTATCTTGCCTTGGCTGTGGCGTGTTCTGTGACAGCTGCACCTAGATCTGACTGCTGAAGTGTCATCTGGGTAAGGTAGAGTAAGAGTAGCAGCATTTACTGTGTTGTCACATGCATCTATCGGATCGTAAACAGACTGAGAGATCTTGAGGCAGGTGCACATAGGCTATTCGATAGGAATAAGATATAGGTGGCAAACAGGTAAATACATGTAGATTTGCACTGTCTGTTTGCTTAAGTGCATCAAGTGGAGTGCAAACGGTAAAAGGTCTTGAGGCAGGTGTGACGCTCTCTATTATGGATTAAAAGTGTAAGTGAGTGTAAACAGTGAGAGATGCTGAGACAGGTGAAAAGCGTTTGGTTAATAGTGAATATTGAGCTATTGTGCGTACCGTTGTGGCTCCCGCTGTTAGCAGGGGATAATCGCTACATTTGGGGTAAAAAAGACATAATTATGTATTGTGCCAAGAAGGTTGCACTGTTTGTTCGTTCACACAGGTACGAAACTGATTTGTAGCTGCCTTTAGCGGAGCCTTTACTGATTATCTCCATTGATCAGAGCATTCTGCACGGTCGTCTGTGAGTGACGTCACCTCCCAACACAAAAACGCCCCTAGTATAGCCCCGCCCCCTCACATTGATTGGCAGCTTTCCATGCAGACGTCGGAAATTCAAATGCAAAAGGAATTGCGATTCCATTTGAGTTTTGGCAGGTTACATGCGCGACGCAGCGAGAGTGAAAAAGCAGACTGGTAATTAATATTGCTATTTAAATATGACAGGCTCGTAACTCCTAAGACATGGGAAATACAGCTGCAAATAGACTTTGCTTTTTCATTTGAAATTTGACAGTCACTGTGCGTTCGCGAAAGCGAAAAAGCAAACGCTAATGCAGGATTTGCAATCGCATTTGGATTGTCACAATTTATGCGCCCACATGTGGAAAACGCAATTGAAAATACAATTTGCTATTCTATTTGAAAATTGTCCGGAATATCGTTCCATACGTTCCCAGAAGCTTTAAGCGTTCTAATGATACTTTGGAACCGCACGCCGTGTTGAGTGCACTGTCAGCCAGTGATGTGATTGTCTATGGGATTGAGAGTTCGTCTTGCTACATTGCGGGTTCAGATGAGCAGGAAAATAGTTCTATCCTTCACAATTATTTACTAACATAGGTTATTTGTCCAATTCAATGCATATTGTACACATTTTTTTTTTTTTTGTTAAATAAACAAAATCACTGGTAAATAAAATACACCTTAGTATCGATATTTTTTGGTTGAGTATCGATCGATACGCCCATCCCTAATCTGCAGCAGTACTCAGAGACCGGGCTTTAGCTTCTGTACCACACGGTATATGCGTAAATGTGTTCTCCCTGATTACTTTAAAGCAGGATCAAAGAAGAGAAGACTGAAGTGAGCTGAATGCGGAGTTAGATGATAACGCTTAAAGAAATATAACCTGCTGCGTCACTGATTAACCCTTCCGTGGCGGACTGCATTATGGGAATGATCTGCGTCTGTATTATTTAATGTGCTAATTGTTAGTAGATCAGCAGAACTAACCTGCTCTTATCCTCTGTTCTCATCATAATCATGAAGACTGCTCTGTTAAGTTAAACTTTCCTGCATCATTTATCAGTTCTGGATGTCCGACTAGTCCCGTATTCTCACCCGCAGCTTGTGCTCAACTCTGTTAAACTACTTAAACTACTGTTTTACTAACTAGAGAATACACACGAGTAACAACGCCACTGATCGTGCTGTCCAGCCCTGTAGATCAGCTTTAAACACCCGTCCGAGACTATAAAGCCATTCAGTCTGAGTAAAGAAGCACAGCTAAAGCAATGAGAACAACTATTCACGAGAAACCGAAAGCGATGAAAACATTCCGACGAACTTCTTTGCTCTTGTACAAAGTGAAAGTAAACTTACTGCCTTTAAAAGTCCTCTGTGCTTCAGTGGATCAGATGAAGATAGCTGTCCAGCTGAACGCTCGAGATGTTTGGAGAGAAAACGCAGAAATAGCTGCAGATGTTAAAGGTGTGGCTCATGAATATTAAGCAGGCTGTCTCCGGGACCGCCCACAGCACGTCATAATTAACCTTTAACCTCTCTTAACCTGGCACACTTATCCTGCAGATATGATTACACTGCACACAATTGCCTCAGCACTAGCATTTTTGCTTTTCGGAGGATAACAGCATAGTTTCGTTCATCAATATGTCTGATCAGAATGATTAGTGACCATCTGTCATGAGCGAGCAATGTACAATCTGACAACACAAGCTGTGACAGTGAGCTGTAGACTGTTAGTAATCAGGCATATTCGTATATTCACATTGCAAAATGTATTCAGCAGCTCCCAAGACTTCATCTATACTCGATACTGTATCCGTGATCCACATCTGCACAGACATAACATGATATAATGAATCCCACAACAACCACATTGTGTCTATATTTATTATTCTTTAAAAGAGCATCAACACAATCAAATCAAACATTACCGTATGAAAATATGTAACAATATAAAAAAAAATCTACATTGTCACCTCAAACCCCCCAACCCCCCATCCCTCCCTATTCTGTTGCTCGAACTTTATCATCTTCAGTCTTTGAGAAACAAAGTGCATAAGTGAACCGCTTGTGTGTGTGCAGTCTTTTTTTTGTGTTTTTCTTCAGAAAATTGCATTGTAATTTTTATTTATTAATTGATGTAAAATTCTTTTTAGTAAGGCTGGAATAACTGAAATGTTCTACAAATGGAAAAATAGCTCTGCCATAGCATTTCAGTTTTTTTTAATGTTTTTTTATAATGTATTAAAATGTACATGAGTATGTTTGTAGTAATACAAATAAACTATAAACCTACTTGTATTTCAAGTGCATTTTTAAAACATTTAATAGTATGTTTTGTTTTGTTTTTCACCAAAGTATATATGCTGCTGTCCTTTTTAGTGTACTTTATGAATATTTGTAATGTACACAACAATATATAATATATTAAAGTAAACAAAGTGTGTACGTGTGTGTATACTGAACAAGGCAGCTTTATTATATACTAGTAGTGTAATGCTAATGCATTTCCAATGAGCTGAAATACAATTGAAATGTACTTGAAGTACACTAAAACGATGCTTCAAATATACTCTAAATGTAGTTCATGAAGTATTAAAAGGACAATTTAAATGTATTTTAAGAAATACACTTAAAATTGCACTAAATATACTTAAAGTGCTTCCAATTTAACACAATTTCAATATATTAAATATTACAAATAGATTAAAATCCAACTTAAACACATCTTGAAATACACTTAATATACTTAAAGTTGTTTCAAAATAATACATTTAATATGCATTTAGTATAGTATAATTTAAATATAGTATGTCTGAAAAAGCACAATTTAAATATATTTCTTTTTCACCTGGGTGTTGACTATGTGTTACTGCTTTCTTTAAACTGGAGGCACAAAAGACTTAGAATCTATTAATGCCTTTTCATATTTCCGAACAGAAAGACATCAGCTGTTGCTTCTGTGTCTCACAGGGAGCTGCGGGACATGTCTGGGACCTGCGGCTGCTTAGTGAACGAGGAGCGGTTTATATTCGGCGGCTGCTGTGATGATGGACAGACGAATGGAGTAAAGCTGCACTCAGTCTTGACGGTGTTCAGGTGCATCAGTAAAGCCACACGAGAGTCTGTTGTTTCAGCTTTACTCCGACAGCCTGCAGGACGAGAGGTGCAGCTGGAGGAGAGCGACTAATATGAGTGTGGATCTCCCGACAGAATCATCTACTTTAGTGGATATGGCCACAAACCGCTGAGTGCCATCCATGATCCGGAGAGCTTCATTGTGGATGAAGCATCATGGGTAGCTTGTGTTCACTGCGAAACACCTCACAACGCAGAGCTAATCAAAACAGAGTCATACCAGTGTTGCTTCTCTCTCTTCAGGCCGAGGACATCTTCTGGGGATGGAACAATGAAGTTCATGAGTTTGATCCGGAAAGAAGCAGCTGGACCGAACCGCAGACCTTCGGGAGTCATTCAGCTTCGTGATTTCAGTCGTGTTTCCAGCTCTATGAAGTTAGGAAGTACATGAGTGTGTGTTTAAAACAGTATGAAGTGTGTTTGTGAATGATTGTGAATTCATGGACATGGTCAGAAATGTAAGAGACGTCACATAGCTCCTCACTCATCTATATAATCTGCTCTTGAGTGTTATGTGTCTCGTCTGGTGTTTGTAGAGTTGGGTTGGGTCTGGCGCCTGTGGGACGCTCATGGCACACGCTAACAGCCGTGTCTGATACGTCTCTTTCTGTTCGGTGGACTCAGACCCATGAGTATGACGCATACGAAAACACAACTCTAAATGACTGCATCGTAAAAAAACTAAACTACAGACCTTTTTCTTTCTTCTCAGGTGACGGCTGGATGTTTAATCTGGAGACAGAAGGATGGACAGAGATGGAGCATCAAAACAAGGACAAACCCCGCGGTAGGTGAAAACATGCAGAAATGGAGATGGAAAGAATAAGATATTATGATTGCAGTCTGTGGCACACCGCGTGTCAAGGAAGAGACTCAGATGTTGTAGTGTTTGGAGGAAGTCATGATTTTATCCTTTTAGTGGACAAAGTGAGAGTCGTGTGCTCCACGGTGTACCGATAATTCAGCAAACATCTGAAATCTGTAAGCCTGGGTCAGTGAAGATGATTTGTTTTGCAGGGCCACTGCAACGAGGCGCTTGTTTTCCAGACTCCGCCGCTGATGTGGTAACAATCACTGAACTGTGGAACAGGAATTATGGGCTGATGGAGAACAAACTGATGCGATGTATTTCCACAGATTGTGCCAAGACTTCATTGCAAGCCACGCCGGCATGTTTCAGTACCAGATTCTCCGTTTACCACCAAAACTGAGAAACGCTGTGCACAAAAGGACAATTTTCTTCAGGCCAAGCACAGAGTCACAGAATGTGGAATGATTTGCTTTAAAGGAGACATATTATGCCCCTTTTTACAATATGTAATATAAGTCTCAGGTGTCTCCAGAATGTGTGTGTGAAGTTTCAGCTCAAAATACTCCACAGATCATTTATTATATCATTTTGAAAATGTCTGTTTTGAGTGGAAGCAGAAACAAGCTGTTTTTCGTGCCTTTCTCTTTAAATGCAAATGAGCTGCTGCTCCCCGCCCCCTTTTCCAGAATAGAGCTGCGCCATTACAGCTCAGACCTGCTAAAAACATCTGTTTTGGTTCTGATTATCAGGTATGGCTGACCTCCTGCGTTTTAAACCATGAGTTAAACTTCTGATATCAACCCTATATATTGTGAGTAAATCACTCGCATATGCAACTAAATCTGACTCTGGGCGACTAAATAATATCTAACATTAGCCATTGGCTAATAAATTCTTAGATTTTACACGCCAGTATGTGTGTGAGAGGCGTTCAACACAGATTTTCACTCGATAAACACGCTGACTGAGCGCTTGAGAGTTTCGCTCTCCGTCAAGCGATCTGTACTATGTGGATGCGCTCAATGGATCATGTCATGTACTCGATGGATGCGCAGTATGTAGCACGCAGCGCACCTGTATTTGACGTACCGTAAACTAGTGTGAAGGCGCACGACTCGCCATCGCTTTACTGATAGCGTTGTGTTTCTCACACATGCAAAGAGAGTGAGAGCGAGAGTCTTGCATACCACGCTGAATCGAGGCGCTACATGTAAACCATATCCTTTGTTGTATTTTCCTGTCAAAATAAAAGAGTTCATTTAGAATTATTCAGCTTTAAAGAACAAGCAGAAGATATGCCGGTTTCTCAGCAGTGGGCGGAGCTAATGCGCGAACAGCTCTCGTTGGCTGGCGCTCATCTATTACCCTCCCTGTTTTGATTTCAGCAAATCAGTTCGAGCGAACGCTGACAACGTGATTAATATTCATGAACCCAGCAGATAATAGTAGTAGTATCTTTTAATAACGAATACTATGACCTTGACCAACATTATCTTAAAACAGCAGTCCTAAGTTCAGAGAAAATGACACAACGTTCATTCCTTCCTGGTAAAAGTTTTTAGTTCGATACCCATAGTTCATCATGAATATGCTAATTATTCATAATATCAATATAAGCTTGAGTGGCGGAAGAAGAGTTGCACATTCAGTATTAGAGGCTGTTCCATTTTCAAAAATAAATGATTGGGTGGATCGTGGTGTGGTGTTGGTGTGCGTTAAAATAGTAATAGCAGGTCTGGCGAGTAAAAAAAAAATGTATAGCAATGGCGTGAATTGACACTAGTGTGGTGAGGGTGATATAGGGTTTTCTGAGCGCACAAACTGAAGCACACGCACAGAAGCGGCTGTCGCAGCAGGCACGCACTAAAAACTAAGCTTCATTTCACACACAAGGCTTACGTAAAAAAACACAAACGAGTTAACACAAAAAAGGGAGGTTATGTTTGTGAAGGTAAACAGTTGGGAAATAAATCACATGTTTATTCTAGATCAGTGTGGCAGCAGCAATATACAGTAAATACATCAATAAATGCACTGCTCTGTCGTCTCTGAGGCTGGGACTCTAAACAGTGTTCTGTGCTCGTCTCTGCAGCCAAACACTGAACAGTTAGCATGCTTGCTCAAACTATCTCCGTGGCATTAGAGCTCTACACCGCTGTCGCTTGCAAACACAACGCCGGTGCCACGTGCAGATTAAGGGGCAGTGATATATAATGAGAGCCTCGGTCATAAGTACCTTTGAGCTGGTTTTCTCAGACTCTTGCAGAAAAAGGCTTCCCAAAACTAAGTTACTGAGTTCATCTTGTTCAGGTTTGCTTGGTTGCTAGATGCACCAGGGACCTGATTATAGCACTTACAACCTGGAAGAGTCAGATTTTCATGATACGTCACCTTTAAAATAAAATACTGCACATCTGAAAAAGGTTTGTTTAATGATCTACATTCAAGATTTGAAATGATATTTATTTGACTGTTTTGTGTATAAGTGCTGAAACATGTGTTTATAACCTAATGCAAATGTAGCTTGTGTTTCCTTCTGGGAACGATATAAATGAAATCTTAAAGGACTGGCCTCTTCCCGTTCTGCTCAGCTGATGGTGGACAGGTGTGATGGTCAGCTGATGATGCACAGGTGTGAGGACAGGTGTGATGGTCAGCTGGTGATGCACAGGTGTGAGGGACAGGTGTGAGGACAGGTGTGTCTCTGGAAGCAGAAACCAGTTCCCTTAGATTAGCGAGCGGCGCGCTCACGCGAAGAGCGTCTGGCCAGCGTGCGCGCTCCCGGCTGCTGTAGCAGGTTGCTATGGTTACCGAGTCCTCGTTACTCGCGCAGTTCAGCGAGGAGAGATCAATACTGTGGTCTTCGGAAACTAGTCACTTACAGTTAACGGCTCACAATGGATTTTAGCAAACTCGAAGAAATGAATTTGACACGTGACGAACTAAATCGATTCGGCGAAGCTCTAAAAGACGAGAAGTTCCGCGAGCTACTGAACGAGTATGCGGCCGAGATCTCAAACCCCGAGAACAGGAGAAGATACGAGGAGGAGATCACGCAGCTGGAGAAGGACAGAGGCACGAGCGTGCAGTTCATCCACCCTGAAGCTCATCACGTGCTGAAAACCCGCGGCGCACGCGACAAGCTCTTCATCAATATCTGCTCCGATCAGCTGATCGATAAACCCTCGAGCGAAGCGGCCACGGGCCGAGACGGGGAGGCGGGCTACAACTGGCGTCTACCGTTCAGCCTGACACCGGGCAGACCGGACCGAGACGCCGCCGGGCGCAGCTGCGTGGTCTATGACGTCATTTTCCACCCCGACGCGCTGCAGGCGGCGGAGAACAGCGCGAGACTGCTGGAGCTCCTGCACAGCACCGCCGTCCGAGGCGTCCAGGACGCGTTCCACGTCCCGCTGGACCCGAGCAGTGTAAAGCAGCTGAAGATGAAGTATAAAGGTGTTCCTCAGGCGGCTGTGATCCGCAGGCCGATTCCTGGAGAGCCGCAGCAGGGCAGCAGTGATCCGGAACCAGAACCAGGGGCCTCCTGCGCCGCTCCTCCAGATCCTGGGGACTCAAGATCTTCATCATCCAATCAGCCCACAAAACCACATTACACCGTAAAGTACCGGTCAGTCGTCGATCTGCAGGATTACAGGTGCTCCAGAGACTCGGGGCCCGGGGCCCGACCCAGAGAGATCATCATCACTGTTGATCTACCGCTGCTGGGATCCGCGCAGGACGCTGAGGTGAGCATGCAGGAGCGCCGGCTCGTCCTGGACTCTCAGAAACCAGCGTATAAACTAGATCTTCCGCTCTCGTACCCTGTGGATGAAGATAAAGGAGACGCCAAGTTCAACAAAACGAAGAAACAGCTGACGATCACTCTTCCCGTTCAGCCAGCGAGGAGCACAGCATTACACCAGATCAGATGTGATGAGATGAAGAGTAGCGGTGAGGATGAGGATGATGCAGCAGATCAGGTTCCTGAGACCTCAGCATGCGACACGGCTGGACTACAGCATGAGCCAGAAACCGGCTTTCCTTTCGCATCTGAACCTCAGATAATCGATTTAACGACAGAACCACAGACACTGGTCAATCCAGCTGTGAACCGAACAGAACCGCAGGAACCAGATCATTCACATCTCATCTGCTCTGTAGAAATGAACAATGAAGTCAACTCTTCATCAAATACAGTACGTGACTGAGCTCTTATATGAGACTTTCATCTATGTGCATTTAATATCAAGCTATCAAATTCACGAGTAATGCAGTGGATGTGATGTACTACAGATATTACTGATACTAATGTGTAATTGTTTCTCTTGTTCTGTGGAAGTTTTCCAGCGAAGCAGAAATCCAAACCCGCACGACGGCAAACGGTCGAGATGAAGACATCCATGAGGTGAGCGGCGCCCTGGAGACAGAACACACACAGGCGTTGGAGTCGGACACAGCGAGTGACGCTAATGCATCAGTTCCACACCAGCCGCTGACGACAGATAATAATGCACTAATAAACCAGCAGCTGAATCACGAGGAGGATCGGAGCTCTTCTCAGGACACGGAGCCAAAGACGAGACGTTCCTCAGAAGACCACGAGAGCACAACGGAGCGATCGGAGGAACCAGCGGCTGCTGACGGTGTCATCCCGAGAGAGAGCGAGCCCGACGGCAGACACGGCTTCATCCGCACTCACAAGACCTCGGCCGCCTTGTGCTTCCAGAACTCTCTGTGGTCTGATTTGGACCTTAGCTAACTGATAGTGTGATATCACATTATTAGGGTTTTATAGTCATGACGCGTCATATATTTAGTTTTCATTTTAGTTCACTCCAGTTGAATGTTTAAATGTAGAGTAAAATAAAAATCTTTGTTCTGTTTTGTTCAGAAATCTACTTAAACCAGAGATTGACCTTTTGAGGGTGGAAATGAAATAAAGCTTGATTGAAATAAAAGAAATGTGAAATCATTCAATCATTTCTTTGACAGCTCAAACTTTTGTTTTAATGACTTTTATTTATTTCACAAAATATATGTTGTGATGCTGGAGTTTAAAGGTCTTTTGCACAAAACTGCCCAGTGAACAAACCCTCAAACATCGAGCTAAAAGAGAACAAACACTGAAACACCGAGCAGTGCTCGCTTGTGACGCTCATACATCGTCACTAAACCACACGAGAGCACGATCCTCGCGTCGTCATCTCAGATCGCGCTGCACGCAGCTGTCCATGAACTCACAGTAACACATGAGCGAGCAGAAGTGCTTCTGCACCGGAGCCTCGGTGCCGCCCATGTTGTCCACTAACACTACGGTGTGAGACACCAGGTGCAGGTTGAAGCTGACGGCCGTCTGGATGTAGGAGTCCACACAGGCCCGGCCGCAGTCGCAGGCTTTAGAGAAATCCAGCTCGTGACACAGGTGCAGCGGCACGGAGTGAGGGCCGTGTGGGATTCTGCCACGGAGAACAAGACAAGAACAGCGTTAGCAACACAGCGGGACATCAGCAGACTGGCATCTGTCAAAGCAGCGGAACGGGCCTCACCTGAGCTCCACCACGGCGCGGGACGCTAGCTCCTGCAGCCTCAGCGGGAACGTGAGCCGGATCGTGTGCTCCAGAGCGTTGGCTTGAGTAAACGGGTTTTCAAACAGGTCCAGGTTCTCCAGGCACAGCTTTCTGAAGCTGGCAGGAAGTACGGTGAGCTGGTTGTGAGCGGCGGACAGGAAGCGCAGCTTGGAGAGCCGGCCGATGTGGAAAGGCAGCCGCAGGAGCTTGTTCTGGTCCAGCTTGAGGTTGACCAGCTGCTGCAGCTGACAGAAGCGAGCGGGCAGGACCTGCAGCTGGTTCTGACTCAGGTCCAGATGCTGGAGTGACGTCTGCAGGCTCGAGGAGCACAGGCCGTCGCTGAAGCTCTCCAGGTGGTTGTTGTGGAGAATCAGCTCGGCGAGGCAGCTCAGGTCGCCGATGGTGGAGGGCAGCTTCTTGATGTGGTTGTTGCTGAGGTCCAGCCGGCGCAGCGCTCGCAGCGACAGCATGCGCAGGTCCACACGGGTCAGTCTGCAGTACGACACCTGCAGCTGCTCCAGAGAGTGCGGGAAGCTGGAGGTGAGCGGATAGTCCTTCTTGGACAGAATGCTGAGCTTCTTCTTGGGTTTCTCCACATCGCGAGCGCGGGCCGGGCCGAGGGACGACAGCGGGAGCGAGTCCGTGTCACTTCCTCTGTGAGCCAGCCGAGCGGCGGAGAGGAAGCTCTTCAGCTGCTGCTGTCGGCCTGAACCCACCCACCTAACACACACACACACCAAACACAAACCATCATGGACACCGTCCGTATCTTCAGCTTTTTAATAGCATCAATATTCTATTTATGCAAAACCAGGTCTGTGCAGGAACTAGAGCGACGGCAGCAGATATTCCCCCGACATCTGAGAACCAGGTCAGGCTGCTGCGAATCACCCATAGATATCGAGTTTAAACTTGATACTGACACAATATGATCACCTATAAGTAAAAACGTAATAACCAGCTTAAGTAAAGCAGGAATCAGCACAGTGACAAAAAAGTAGATATCAGTCTAGATCAGGGGTGGCCAAACTTAAACCCAGCTAATGGAAACTTGTTTTTTCTTTTGCTTTTTCGGCTGAAAAACCCTCAAGGACCGAGTTTGGGCACCCCTGGTCTAGATTATAATGGTATTATATCTGCAGCTAAAGACTGGCAGAGATGCTTGCTCTAGCTATGAAAGAAAACTTTAAACGGGATTCCCATGATTTTAGAAAGTAGCTGACTCCGACAGAGCACTGAAAGCACGTGTTTACTTTACTTTACTCAGACAGATGTCTATCGCAGGCTCCTTCAGCCGAACCGTGGCTTTGCCCTCCTCCACGAACCAGCTGAAGAACTTCTCGATGTTGTCCTTCAGCTGCAGAGAGAAACACACAGAGTCAGCAGCTGATCGATATATGCCGCAGCAGCCCGAGAGGAGAGAGAGAGAGAGAGAGAGAGAGAGTCAGATAGAGAGAGAGAGAGAGAGAGAGAGAGAGTGACAGTGACAGAGAGAGAGACACAGAGAGAGCGTGAGAGTGTGAGAGAGTGAGTGTGTGTGTGAGTTTGAGAGTGTGTGTGTGTGTGTGTATGTGTGTGTGAGAGAGAGAGTGTGAGAGAGAGGTGGTGTGGTGAGGAGTGAGTGAGTGGAGTGTGTGTGTCGAGAGTGTGTGTGTGTGTGTGTATGTGTGTGTGAGAGAGAGAGTGTGAGAGAGTGTGTGTGTGTGTGAGTGAGTGAGTGTGTGTGTGTGTGTGTGAGAGAGTGTCTGTGTGTGTGTGTGTGTGTGTGTTTGGTGTGAGTGTGTGTGTGTGTGAGAGAGTGTCTGAGGTTTTTTTTGGGTGTGTGTGTGTGTGAGCGCGAGTGGATGTGTGGTGTGGAGGAGTGTGTGTGTGTGTGGTGTGTGAGGAGTGAGTGTCTGTGTGTGAGAGAGTGTGTGTTTGTGTGTGTGTGGGTGAGAGAGTGTGTGGGTGTGTGTGTGTGAGAGAGTGTATGTGTGTGTGTGTGTGTGTGTGAGAGATGTCTGTGTGTGGGTGTGTGATGGTGTGTGTGTAGAGAGAGTGTTGGTGTGTGTGTGTGTGTGTGTGTGAGAGAGTGTGTGTTGTGTTGTGTGTGTGTGTGTGTTGTTGTGAGAGATGTGTGTGTCTGTGTGTGTGTGAGGAGAGGTGTGTGTGAGAGAGTGTGTGTGTGTATGTGTGTGTGAGAGAGGAGAGTCGTGCAGAGAGGGTGTGTGGTGTGAGACGGTGTCGTGTGTGTCTCTGTGTGTGAGGAGAGGAGAGGGTGAGAGAGTGTGTGTGGGAGTTTGAGAGTGTGTGTGTGTGTGTGTGTGTGTGTGTGTGTGTGAGAGTGTGAGAGAGTGTGTGTGTGTGTGAGGAAAGTGATATTGTGTGTGTGTTGTGAGTGGTGTGTGGTGGTGCGTGGGCTGTGTGTGAAGTGAGGTGTGTGTGTGTGTGTCGTGTGAGAGAGTGTTGTGTGTGTGGAGAGAGAGAGTGTGAGAGAGTGGCGTGTGTGTGTGTGAGTATGTTTGTGTGTGGGTGTGTATGTGTGTGTGAGAGAGAGAGTGTGAGAGAGTGTGTGTGTGAGTGAGTGTGTGTGTGTGTGTGTGTGTGTGAGAGAGAGTGTATGTGTGTGTGTGTGTGAGAGAGTGTGTGTGAGAGTGTGTGTGTGAGTTTGAGAGTGTGTGCATGTGTGTGTTTGTGTGTGTGTGTGTGAGAGAGAGAGTGTAAGGAGGTGTGGTGAGAGAGTGAGGGGTGTGGAGAGAGAGAGAGAGAGAGAGACCTGCCTTGTATCGGGACCCGCTGCGGTCTCTGGCGGTGCAGATGAGCAGATAACGGCAGCTGCTCGGAGAGCTCCGGTCCGCGTGGGTCCCGATGGATAGCAGCGCGCGGCGGGATCTGCCGGTACTCCGCAGCCCGAGCGCCGGTAGCGCGCGGTTAACGACCTCCACGTCACACTGCAGCCGCATACCGACCACCGCACGAGCTGCCCGAGACACCGCGAGGTCAGCGTTAGTCTAACCTTCAGAATACAGTCGGATGTTTTGCATCAAAAAGGATGGATTTCTCCATTAAACATCGACAACACGACAAACTTACCGTGTGTGAATACTGGATCGGTGTCTAGTTACGGACACTAACTGTTCAGTCGTTATTTTCTTGGTAAATAAGCTCTGACTGAAAAAACATACAACATATTAAACGAACCCGAAGTTCTGAGGCGCTGCTCTGCTCTGCTCTGCTCTTCCGTTCGAATCGATAGATCAGCAGATCAGCAGATCCACAGTGAGACCAAACTCACACGGAATGATTAAAATAACTCCTCTGGAAGCATAACGCGGTTAAAGTTTAAAAAAACACTCTTTAACCCTTTAACGACGGGTTCGTGTTCCGGCTGTTGCGTAACGCGCGCTTCTGCGCTCCGCGCATGCGCAGTGTACACTGACGGACTGACCTCACTAATATGGCGGCGTAACTTTACCAGAAGATATTTCCGGTGAGGCCTTTCTGCATAAAAAGAGTTTTAATTCATGCGAGCAGCGCTGCTCATCACAAGCGACTGTCCATGACTCATTCGTGTAACCCACAGAAGCGACAGCACTACTAGTTTTCATTCGTGTGAGTAGTTTTCTGTCATTATTCTGTAGAGGCGAGCGCGCATCAGCTGCTGTACCAAAACAACACGATCGCGTGGCTGATTACTGAAGACTCTCGGTGTCATCAACACTAATGACTCATTATCAACCCAGAGAGTGATTCAATCTGTGCTGAAGATGATGTGTGTGACATACACTGACCGTGTGACACTCTGTAGAGGAGTTATATTATAAATACACGCAACACATCGGACATGCACTTTTCTGTTCTTGTGGGATTGCTATGTGTGTGTGTGTGTGTGTGTGTGTGTGTAAAGCAACCTGCAGATGAATAATGATGTGCTGAACGTTAAATAGATGTTTCATCAGTAACACGTACATCTCACTCTAGTGACTGTCAGCCATGGAGGAAGATCCTGTACCAAACATGGAGGATGAGGATGATGAAGATGAAGATGAGCTGGACTGGCTGCAGGAGCAGGAGGTGTTTGTGTCCAGAGAGAGTCCAGCGGAGCGCAGCGGCCACATCGCTGTCACTGACGGCAGCTGCATGTTCATATGGGGAGGATACAAGGTGTGTATTTATTCATTTGTAAGATCCGTCACACTCACATCTAACTGAACATCTGTACTGTTCTGAAGGTCACTGTGTAAAGAGATCTTTATATTATCACTGTCGTTTTATCAGAATGCAGATATCGAAGCGGCTGAATTCACCGACTTGTATTTGCCGAAGAATGAAATCTGGATATACAACATGGAGACGGGAAGATGGTAAACCACTCTGCTGTCACACGAGCTGAACACATGAGTTTAACGCCGCTGACAGCGTGTTATTTTGCAGGAGAATGAAGCGTTCAGAGGGCGACGTGCCGAACTCGATGTCGGGCAGCTGCGGCTCGTGTGTGGACGGCGTTCTCTATCTGTTCGGCGGACATCAGGCCCGAGGAAACACTAATCTGGTGAGTCCTTCTCCTAAAGCGAGACACTAGAGGCAGCTGAGAGTCTCAGAGAGCTACCAATGTCGGTGTCCTGCAGGTCTACCGTCTGCCGCTGAGAGCGTCTGTGCTCCGCTGGGAGAAGATGAGCGATCTGACGGGTCTGGCGCCGACCTGCAAAGACAAGCTGGGCTGCTGGGTTTACAGAAACCAGTATGTGCTCCTCAAACAGCTCTACGGAGCGTCTGAGACGGTCGAACCATGAGATGATCTTATTGGCGAGATGCCATGACTTTGCTCCAGCTGTTTGTGGTCTGTTTCCGCAGGCTGGCGTATTTCGGTGGCTACGGCTATATAGCGCAGCCCGGTCACAGAGGAACATTTGCACTCGATGAAAATTCATTCATGGTGAGTCCGTCTTCTTCACCAGCAGTCACCTGCGACACGACTGATGAGAAATGGGATGTGCTGTTTTTCAGGGCAACCACGCAGGACGAGGCTGGAACAATCACATACACATTCTGGATCTGGAGACGTCAGCGTGGAGCCAACCCATCACTAAGGTCTTAAACCTGTAAATCAGGTATGATGGTGTAGAACTCATGTGATCCTGTTCAAACGCTGTGTGTCTGTACAGGGAGACGCTCCGTCGCCACGAGCCGCTCACACCTGCGCCAGCATCGGAAACAGAGGTTACGTCTTCGGAGGCCGTTACATGGTGAGTGTGTATCAGTGAGTGTGTGTGTGTGTGTGTGTCTGTCCTCATCCGTCCAGTATTAGAGGAAAGTCACCTGCCTTTAAGTGTTCACAAGCTGAATCTTCTGCACCACAGGATCATCGGCTGAACGATCTGTACTGCATCAACATGGACACGTGGGAATGGAGTGAGATGTACGTTCAGTGTGTTTCTAGCTGATGAATCCTGAATAAAACGCTCCTCTCTGGGATGTGCTGGATAAGCTTGTGTTTGTTCTAGGTGTGTTCCTCAGCACGGTCCTGTCGGCCGCTCGTGGCACTCCTTCACTCCGGTGTCAGCGGATCATCTCTTTCTGTTCGGCGGCTTCACTACCGACAGAGAAACACTGAGTGAGTGACGCAGATGTGACGCAGCTTCACCCGTCCCTGAAAACACACGCGCTTCATCAAAGTGTTTGTTTTGCAGGCGATGCCTGGCTGTACTGCGTCAGTAAGAACGAGTGGAAACCGTTTAAACACGAGCACACAGAGCAGCCCAGGTGCGTCTGACACTCGTCTCGTTCACCGGCTGTGTTTGCCGTCTCTGATGCTGACGTCTCTGTGTTTTCTGCAGACTGTGGCACACGGCGTGTTTAGGTCCTGATGGGGAAGTGTTCGTGTTCGGAGGATGTGCCAATAATCTTCTCTCTCATCAACAGGCCGTGAGCAAAACATCAATATCTACTCCCTTATAATTAGCAAAATGCTACTGATGCATGGCTTAATGAAGAACTCCAGAGCTAGAGAGTAGAAAACAAATGCTCTGTAGTTAATAATGTTCACAGTTTCAACGTAGAACAGTTTATAGATTTAGGATCAATCGCTTTAAACCCTGCATTTGTGTGTCGGGATGTTTTCTCAGTCTTACTGCTGTTATTACTCAAAGCGTCCGTCTGAATCCACTCCACTACGGTTCTTTCTTCCACTTGTATTCACAGGCTCATAGCAACGAATTACTGCTTTTCACTGTTCAGCCCAAATCGCTGGTGAGGTGAGTGATTTCTCCGAAGCGTCATGCTTACTGTCCTGGATCCTCTCTAAAGTTTGATTGTGCCGTGTCCAGGTTGTGTTTCGACGTGGCTGTCCTGTACCAGAAGCGACTGGAGCACATGTGGGACGTTCTGCCCAAAGCCCTGCTCCTTCGGCTCAAACAGAGAACCGTGGCAGATTCCTAGAAGACAATCACAGTCAGACGAGAACAAGAGGATCTCTGTGGGGGAAAAACGAGAGACTTTTATGATGGGTTAGTGTCTCATCTCATACGGACTGGGAAAGGCAATGTCATTTAAGAGTGTAGCAGAAAAACCATTTATTCCACTGGACAGAGCAAAAACCATGCCCGATTCATTCATTAATACCACATCTGCATTAAAAACGTCAAACACTGGTTAATGGTCTTTTTTTGTCGCCGGAGTGTTACAGTTTGTAACAATTTCCGAACTGTACCCAAACAATCAGCACTTTCTGAATGAAATCAGCTGTTATCAGATATCGGTCCGTCAGCCCACTTCACAAATGCACTGAATCTCTTCAAGATTATCTGACACGTTCTCATGATTCGGCACAACTCTAATCCTGATGCAGATCTGTACAAAGCCTAAATTTTGTATCGTTTTTTTCCAACATGGAAAATAAATGGTGGAACATTCACATTTATATAATTTTTATTTCTTTATTATTAAATGCAATGAATTGATGAGAGAAAAAAACAACAAACTTGAAGCTTAAACTGTTCTCTGCTATACAATATAATGTAAATATTCAGTCTTCCAGAAGGCGACCGAAAGCATTGTGGGATGTGCTCAGTGCCTCTCAGCAGAAATCATCCAGCAGCCACAGCTTCACTTCTTCTTTGCTGCTAACAGGTTTGGTGCAGAAACCTTGACTTTACCAGGCATGTTTCTGGACAGATCAGTGTCCTGTAAAACAGCAGCGTTACGTCACACACGCCTTCAGTTTAATGCTCAGATTCATGAAACATCGGCTTCAAATACCTTTATGCTCCTGAAGAGATCCTTCTCTCGAGCGCTGGTGTCTTTCCCGCGCACGAAGCTCAGCACGGCGGTGCGGGCCGCTGCAGACACAGATCACGCTTAGTGTATTTATATACGGATTTATAGCACTGAAGTTCTACATTAAGATGATCTTTACCTTTCCCCTTTTTCTGAGTGCCTGGAGTTAATTTCACTTTGTACCTGGAGTCAAGACAGATAGTTGAGAGTGAAGCACTGGTCTTAATTCGATGATTCTGCTCTGAGAGGTGATGTTATTATTAGCTCTTGTGCTGATCTGTTCAGTGCATCTTGAAAACATACTTGTAGTTGGAGAGCGCCATGTAAGGAGCACAAACCGGCACCGCGAACATCAACACATCGTCCGGATGAGGCAGACCGGTCAACGAGTCCAGAATGTTTTCACCATCCTAAAAAAATTCAAACAATGAAATCATTAAGTCATCATTGGTGATTGTGTTCGTTTAATTATAAAGCACAATTAAAACAACCTAACATTGACCAATCTACAATCTCTAAATAAAAATGACACAATATTAACTTTCAAACAATGACCAACAACAACAACAGTTATATAAAAAAAGCCTCTAGCTAATTAGTCTGCAGAACCAAACGCTAATTCAAGTAAATGCACTTTCAATTTTCGTTTAAAATAGCCTAACGACGGAGCCAGTCTGAGATGTAGAGGTAGCTTATTCCAGCGCTTCGGAGCTGCTGCTGCAAACACCCGGTCACCGCTCAACTTCAGTCTGGTCCTTGGGATGTCTAGCTGACCTGAGAGACCTGGGTGGTTTGTGTATACGAAGGAGATCCACTAAATAAGGTGGGGCCAAATTATGCAATGCTTTATACAACAATCAATAGTTTAAAATCAATTCTGTACTGCACTGGCAACCACTGAAGTGAGGCTAAAATCGGTGTTACTTACATGCAATCTTTTACGAGTACCTGTTAAAAGCCTAGCAGCCGCATTTTGAACCAGTTGAAGAAGATTTAACAATACTTGGCTAACACCCACATACAGTGAGTTACAGTAATCCAGTCTTACAGAAATAAAAGCATGAATAATCCTTTCAAAATCACTGGAGGACAGAAATGTTTTAACCTTTGCTATTGAGCTTAAATAGAATTTGACCACGGAGTTGATCTGTTTATCAAATTTCAAAGAACCATCAAATTGGACACCCAGGTTCTTCACCACAGATTTACAGAAGGGAGCTAAATTGCCCGAGTCAACAGAATTTTGGGTGTCAGGAGCCCCAGGAATTTGATTTCATTCAAATTCAGATAATTTTGTGACATCCAAGATTTAACTTCATAACTCAATAGTGACTCGAAAGAGCTTTTATCCTGTTTCTGCAAAGGTAGATACACCTGAGTGTCATCTGCGTAACAATGAAAAGATCCTCCATGCGTATGAAATATAAAACCGAAGGGTAAGATATATAATGAAACAAGACTGGGCCGAGAATGGATCCTTGTGGAACTCCACTAGACAATGGGGCCGTTTTAGAGTAATGTTGACCAAAATAGACTGAAAACGTTCTATTAAAAAGAAAGGATTTGAACCACTCAAGTGCCATACCCCGGATTCCTAGACGAGACAAGAATATTGTGATCAATGGTATCAAACGCTGCACTGAGATCTAGTAAAACTAAAACACTGAGCTGCCTGAATCAATCGAAATAAAAATATAATTTAAAACTTTCAACAAGGCCGTTCCTGTACTATGACTTGCTTTAAACCCTGACTGAAATTTCTCAAAGATCTCATTTTGAACTAGAACGGTCTGCAATTGGTTTAATGTGACTTTTTCTAGGATTTTAGATAAAAATGGCAATTTAGAAATAGGCCAGTAATTAGATAAAACATTTGGATCCAAATTAGTTTTTTCAAAAGGGGCTGTACAATGGCATGCTTAAAATCCATTGGAACTACTGCGGTTTTGAAGCTTCTGTTAATTAAAATCAGTATACTGGGACCAATAATATAAATAAATGTTCTTAACTAATCTAGATGGAATAATATCACAACCACAGTTTGTAGGTTTTAACCGCCCAACTACCTCAGCTAGAGAATTAAGAGAAACTGGGGAAAACTGATCAAACACAGCAGAGGTGAAGCAAGTGTTCATGGTGTTCAGAGCATTTCACACGGATGCTACTCTTCTTCTCAGACGGCTGAGAGCTTTCAGATGTAGACACGCATGATTCCCGGCGGCTGCAGGAAGTTTAAATTCCTCTTCCTGTTTGTTTTCTGGCTTCACTCACCTCAGCAGCAGGATTGTCCACGTCCTCCGTCTCCTGCAACACAATCACAACCCTCTTCATTCACAGATCACACACGTGTAGTACTTCATCTGTCAGATATTACAGGTCATGAATCAGTGCTGCGACCTTGACGTCTTGATCTCCTCCTGCAGGATCTTCAACAGCTTCAGCATCCTCCGTCTTCCGGATGGTGTTTTCGGCTTTGGGCTTCACGGCTTCGTTCTGATGAGGTTGAGGTTTCTTTACCACCGCTTCTTTCATTTTTCCTTTCTTGCCCTTCTTTGCTTTTTCCTCTTTATTGGATCCTGCGGACTGTTTTCATTATGTGTGAATAACAGATGCAGGTGAACTGTGTGCTGGCACTAGTGTGTGCTCACGGGTAACACTGCATTCACTGATGGTCTTGTAAACTCGTGTTATATGTGCCGGATCTCAGGAGACACTTACCCCCAATAACTTCATCATGATCTCTCGGTCCTCTTCATCCTGGTCTTTGTATTTGTCCTTCATCTTCTTCAGTTTGTTCTGGGAAAAACAAAGCATCATCACAGCAGCAGGAACACGTGACTGTATGTTACACGTGAAGATCACGGGTTCAGTGGTTTATAACCTTCTGTCCTCTCTTCAGCGGCTGATTGGTCGCTCCATTCCTGCACGTCTGTGTCACGCTCGCAGCTTCCGGCGGTTTGGAGTCGGATTCCTCCGGATCATCCGTGTCCGGTTTCTGCTTCTTCTTCATGTCCCTGATGACAGCGATGGGTGATTAACTAGTTATGCTGATCTAACTGATGTATTTGCTCACGATTGGCTTCAAGACTCTTAATTTTCAGTAATATTATTGATTTGACTGCACTATTAGATTAGAATAGAAACTGAACGGCTCTGAATAATGACTCTATTGTCTTCTGTAGAGCTGCTTTACAGCTGAAACGAGTTTTGTTTCATAGCTAATTAGCTTATTGAAACAGCACTATTATCTTTTCTTGACACTTAAAGTGGTTTACACATTTTTGAAGGAGGATATTCAATTAAACATTGAATTAAATGTTGACAGATGTTTTACAGATGAATTAGTGTTTTTCTCTCATATTTGAAGTTTGCATCATTGATGCTGTTATTTTCCTGTATATTTCTGTGAAGCCGCTTTGAATCATTCTGTATTGTAGAAATAAATGTGCCAGGCTGGCGTTTCTAGCGTCTCACCTGCGCTGTTTGGCCGTCAGGTGCTTCTTGACTTGAGTCTCGGTGTTCACCTGCAGCACAGACGCATCTGTTAACCTTCGCTTGACTCAAAGCTGAGCAGCGTCACGTGATCTCGCCGTCTGTAACTCACCTGATGCGAATCGTCCTGTTTGAAAGCGTCGCTCTGAAGAGTCCTGTGGAGAAAGACACAGACTGACTCAAAACAACCAATGCTTTTCATACAGCAGTGGAACAGAGTCTGAGCGAGCGTCACCTGTGCGGCTGCAGGTGAGACAGAGAGATGCTGGTGTCTGGAAAGCTGATCTCGGCACTCTGATCTTCCTCGTCTCCGTCTTCTGCTGCGTTCTCTTCCTCGGCCGGCTGCTCGTCGTCTTCTGCTTCGTCTTCGTCTCTGATGTTTGCACATGTGGTCATCTCGTCTGGCGTCCCGCTGGACTCCCGCTGCTCCTCGTGCTCGTTCCCACTGTCCTCATCTGAGACACAATCAACCACAGACCGTCTGAACATCTGACAGAAGACTGGACACTGATGATGATGATGTTTGTGAACGTGTGCTGACACCTAGGAGTTCTTCTCCTTCCTCCAGGAGATCTGCAGAGCTGGAGGTCATGTCCTCTTCCTCGTCCAGGGTTTTCATCTTCCTCTCTCCACGATGCCTAAAAACACTCTGATCATCCACCTACAATCACAGACGCAGAGAGACTGGAAAACTGAAGGATGACATGAACGAGTGATGATTACGATCACATAACTCAGGTAGCAGCACAGATCTTTAACTCTCAGCTTGACTGCACAGACACTATCAGAAGAGAACTGAACCGAGCTGAATCAATGATGAACTGGCTTTAACTGAAATGTTTACTATTTGTCCTCTTTTTAGAGCTGCTCTACAGCAGAATTGAATTTAGTGTGCATTATTGACAAACTCTTTTCCTGTTTATCACTGTAAAGCTGCTTTGACTCGATCTGTACTGTATAAAGCACTATAGAAATAAAGGTGACTTGACTTCCCCGCCATTGACGGAATTTTCCGGCTTTGTGTTTTCACTGTTATACAGTAGGAGGCGCTATTACACATCTTCTGAAAGAGCACTGAATCTCTGGATCAAAACAAGGTGAAGAAGAAGCAGGAACGAGCGATCGCGTATGTAAGCAGGTGCACATATAAAATAACCCGATCATCAAACATTCAACAGCATATAAACCCAAACTGTTCGTTAGCGAATGAAGTGTGTGGGTTAGGACTGTGAAGCTCTGGATGTGTTGATGCAGGCGATCGACTCCATCTGCGCTTTGATCATCGTTCTGAATCTGATCCAGACGTAGTCTTTGACAAAAACAGCATTTTCTCAGCTGTTCGTTCGAAACGTTGCTTTTTTTAATGAAACGTACCCACATTCAAGTGTTGAGGAAAAAAGACTGCATGAAGCTAGAATAAAACAGGATTTTTGTTTAAAAGCAGAGGCTCTGTTCTTTCTTTTGACATATTGCATGTTCAGATATTCATACAACAAAATAATCTGAGCACCATGAAATTTGTGTGAAAATGATCAAAAATGCTGGCGGTGAAAGAGTTAACCACCACGCTATCTTAGCATTAATGCGTCATATGATGTGATTATGTTGTCTTTGTTTCGTGTCGGCGACGTCTTTACCTTAAACAGAAACCCAAAGCCCATGATCAGATATGAAGGGGGCAAAAAGTTTTTCTTCCCTGTGGAGAAGTGATACAAAACATGAATCGTTTCATATTGCAAACTTTTGAACAAGATATGAAGCAACTTTAGTGTTGGAAGTGGGATCCAGACACAGGTAAGACCTCTTCATATTAATATAATATATATATATATCTCCATGTAATGCACAGTAATATTCACCTCTGATCATGAAGCTGCCGGTGGTCAGATACTCTCCCGTCGGCGCGGTTTTGGACACCTGTGTGAGATGAAGCACATGAGCGTCTGAACTCATCGACACCTGCTTCTGTGTGTGCCGCCGCTCACCTGATGATGGTGAACCCACCACGCGCTGGTGACCACTTTAGCGTCCCACGCTGCGCTGTAGCACACGGCCATCGTCCCGGCCTCGGTGAGCGTCCGTGGAGGAACAGCCTCGCCTGAGAAACAGAAGTGTTTGGATGAAAGAGTTTCACACACGAGCAGCACAAACAGCACGTCAGGACTGAAACATCTGCCAAATGCGTCAATGTAACGAGTCAGTCACCTGATCAGAAGCACTTCAGTGATTTCTATGAATTAAAATGTCTCATCATCTGAATCTGACAAACATCAGATCGATGTTCACCTTTAGAAAGTTGAGTTTAGTGAGAATTCCTCACCAGACGGGTTCTTGATCACGCAGCTCGTGGCTCCGTGCAGATCGGCGTGAACGTAAACGTCCCCTGAGGAAACACATGGCAGCACAGGAATCAGAGAAACAGAGGAACCCTCGGGAGAGCATCATGGGAGCGGAGGAAGCTTCGGCCTGACCTGCTCTCAGGTAGCGCTTGACGATCATCTCGTTCTGCTGCTGGTCTCGTCCTGCGATGATCAGGTAGTTCTCGGAGCTGACGAACCACAGAAACTTCTCAAACCTGAACACAGACGTGCCGGATCAGAGAAACACACACAACACAACACAGCGGACGGACGGACGGACGGATGTTTGTCTTTACCAGTACACCTTCCTGGCCTTCTGGATGCTGGTCACTGTCTGCACTTCTTTAAGTGTTTGTTTGGTCTTTTTCTCAGCAGATTTGAAGGCCTTGATTCGAAACAAATACAAAGCACACATTTAACAAACCTGCAGCCAAAACCAAACACACACGTCGTCCACCAGTCACGTGTCTGCTCACCTTCTGTGCCGCTTCCACAGTTTTCTGCTCTTTCTTGGCCGCGCTTCTCTTGCTGTCGTAATACCTGACGAGAGACTCGTGCTTCAGTAAACGTGTCATTCACACAGAATCATGAGCTCACGTCTGATCGCAGTATTCACGTGTAAACTCACTTCTTTGCATTGGCGTAAGCCGAGAGATTCAGATCGACGTCCACTAGAACCGGTTTGTCCTTCTCGACTTTTCCTTTCTGTCCTTTGTCTTTGTTCTTACCCTTTTTCCCCTTCTGCGCTTGCGATGCCTCCGCAGTCTTTCTGGCGTCCGTGTCTTCTGCCTCTCGGTCCTCAGAACCAGCGTACGGGTTTCTGAAAGAGACACGAGGATCCGGTCAAACTAAGACATCGTGAAGAGGCATCTGATGCTGTGTATCTGAAAGCTCTCACTTCAGCAGCATAGTGATGTGATTGCTCTGCAGCTTGAGCTCTTTAATGGCACAGGCCACGGGATCTCCAGCCGCCTGAGCTTCCTTCACGATCTGACCGATCTCGGCCCAGTCCACCTGATTGGCCAGAGCGCTGCGCACCACCTGAAGAGCTCTGTCCACAATGTGAAGGTTCATCTCCACCAGCTCTCCCTTCAGCCGGTCCACTTCCTACAACACAAACGCTCTTTAAATGTTTCTCTGGTTCATTACTGCGTGACTGAAACGTGTCCAAGCCTCTGAGACTCAGACTGAAAGCTAAACACCGACTGACACCTGAGCCTGATGAAGCGCCTGCAGCCGCTGCTCGTGATCTCGTCTGACGTTATCCAGCTTCTTCAGCGCGTGTTTCTCCTGCTGCAGCGCTTTCACATCCAGCTTCTGACTCTCCATCTTAGAGAAGAACTCATCCACTGCCTGACATCAGATGAAAGAAGATTGTGTTTAATTCATTTTACAAAAATAAGGCTTGAATAGCCCTGCTCCAAACCACTAGAAATACAGAAATATCTTATACTGTACCTTCTGATCTCACTGCAAACTGCTGTTCTTTCTCAGTATTTCTGTCTTGTTTTCCAGTGCAAATGTCTAAAGAGATTCTTAAATCAACACATTTACTGGAGAAACAAAATGACAGAAAAAGTCTTGTTTTCTGCAAAACTGATCACCGTTAAGTGAGTTTGATTAAAACAAGAACAAATATCTGCTAGTGGGGTCAGAAAAATAAACTTAATTCAAAGGGAAGATACGTTTTCTGACCCCACTGACAGATATTTGTTGTTTTAATCAAACTCACTTAATTTTGTACCAATTTTTCAAGACCTCATTTACATTAGCATTAGTAAACATGTCTTGATTTAAGGGTGTTTAGATATTTGTATTAGAAAACACGACAAAAATACTGAGGAAGACTTCATTTTTTTGCTGTGATGCAACTTTTAACGCCATGACTATAAATTAAATTCTTTCTGCACTGATTTAAGAGTTTTAAGAGTCTTAGTTTAAGAAAGGGTGAAATAAACTTTAAGACCTGCAGAAATAAACTAAATGCAATGCTTATGATAACTAACCTTGTTAAAAGACTCAAACTCAACAGAGCGGCTTTTTTCATGTTGACAAAACAGAAATGGATGAAATTCTTCATATCTGTTAAACAAAAGAGGATCAATTATTGCACATGACAGAAAAGCTCTGTTTATCAACAGCATGATAAAATACGACCGGAAGAAAGAAGAGTGATGAAATCAGATCATCATACGTGAGCAACTCTTCCTCAGCTTCATCTGGACTCATGCTGGGCTTCTTCTCACTCTTCTGAATGATGTAGCCCTGAGAGTGGACAGATGTGAACAGACGAGCATCAGATAGCGATCGAGCCACAGGTTAGGAATGCGTTCTCGTCATCGTTCATAAGACACGCTCACCCTTCCGCTGAAGTTGGCCGTTTTCTCCATATAATCTTCAGCCATCTGCAAGGCCTCCAGGATCTTCGGACTTACTGCAAAGGACAAGGAGACCATCATAACACACAGCTACTCCAGCAACCAGTCCCTGCCATTGGTTTACATGAATGCAGAGGATTTTTACCCCGCGTGACTTCAAGCTGGCTGTCCACTTTACAGAGACCTGGCAACCCGACCGCCATGAGACAATGTTCGATGAGAGAGCCGCCGTACGCTGCACAAACACACACCATGAATCAGCACAGACTGTGTGTGTGCGGGAGTGAGTGAGTCTCTGTGTGTGTGTGTGTGTGTGTGTGTGTGAGAGAGAGTGGAGTGTGTGTGTGAGAGTGTGTGTGTGAGAGAGTGTGTGTGTGTGTGAGAGAGTGTGTGTGAGTGTGAGTGTGAGTGAGTGAGTGAGTGTGTGTGTGTGTGTGAGAGAGAGTGTGTGTGTGTGATTGTGTGTGTGTGTGTGTGTGTGAGAGAGTGTGAGTGAGTGAGAGAGAGTGTGTGTGTGTGTGTGTGAGAGTGTGTGTGTGTGTGTGTGTTTGTGTTTGTGTGTTTGTGTGTGTGTGTGTGTGAGAGAGTGTGAGTGTGTGTGTGTAAGAGATGGGAGTGGAGTGTGTGTGGGTGAAGTGAGTAGGCTCTGTGTGGTGTGTGTGTGTGTGTGTGAGAGAGTGTGTGTGAGAGCGAGTGTTATGCGCGTGTTGTAGAATGTGAGTGGTGTGTGTGTGTGTGTGAGAGTGAGCGAGTGTGTGTGTGTGATAGAGCGTGTGTGTGTTGAGAGTGAGAGCGATTTTGTGTGTGAGCCAGAGATGTGAGTGTGTGTGAGAGAGAGTGTGAGTGTGTGTGAAGAGAGTGTGAGTGTGTGTGAGAGAGAGTGTGAGTGTGGTAGAGAGTGTGTGTGTGAGAGAGAGTGTGAGTGTGTGGGAGAGAGTGTGAGTGTGTGAGAGAGAGTTGTGTGTGTGAGGTGTGTGTGTGTGAAGAGTGGTGTTGTGTGAGAGAGAGGTGGGAGTGAGTGTGGGGGAGTGGTGTGGTGTGTGTGTGTGGGTTTGTGTGAGCGAGGTGAGAGCGAGGTGTGTGGTGTGTGAGAGATGTGAGA
>JADLZN010003484.1:182500-207500 GCA_018155175.1 Sinocyclocheilus anophthalmus
CACACTCACACACACACACACACTCTCAGACACACACACACACTCAGACACACACACCCACTCCCACACAGACACACACACACCACACACACAACACACACACACACAAAAACACACAAACACACACACACACAGACACACACATACATACAGACACACACACACAGACACACACCACACCACACCACACACACACACAAAAACACAAACACACACACACACACACTCAGACACACACACACTCAGACACGCACACACTCAGACACACACACACTCCCACACAGACACACAGACACACACACACACTCACTCCCAACACACATCAACACACCCACACACTCCCACACAGACACACACACCCTCCCACACGGACACTCCCACACACAGACACACACGCTCTCAGGTTTGTTTTTGTGAAAAGTGGGGACTCTCCATAGGCGTAATGGTTTTTATACTGTACACCCGTATATTCTATTGCCTACACCAACCCTACCCCTAAACCTAACCCTCACAGGAGACTTTCTGCTATTTCAGATTTTCAATACACTCCATTCTGTGTGATTTATAAGCGTTTTGAAAAGTGGGGACATGGAGTAATGTCCTGAAAAGTCACCTTCTCCTTGTAATACCTGTCATACCTTTGTCATTATACACATTTATGTCCTCATTTGTCACAAAAACGCGTACACACACACACAGACACAGACACACACTCCCACACACACTCGCTCACTCATACACACACGCACACACTCGCTCACTCATACACACACGCTCACTCATACACACACGCACACTCGCTCACTCATACACACGCACACACTCGCTCACTCATACACACGCACACACTCGCTCACTCATACACACACGCACACTCGCTCACTCATACACTCCCGCACACACTCCCACACACACATGCTCTCAGCCTCCTCATGAGTGATGATACTGACGCTTATCTGTTCATTCTGAACGCAGCCATGGCATATTTCACAGAGACGTGAAGCCAGAGAACATCTTGATCAAAGTAAGGGCATCCAGACTATGTGATTTTTTTAATTATTATTTGTTTGTGACAATAAGTGTGCACATATATGTTCAGTCACTTCCGCTGTCTCTCACAGAACGATGTGCTGAAGCTGGCAGACTTCGGCTCCTGCAGGAGCATCTTCTCCAGACCTCCTCACACTGAGTACATCTCCACACGCTGGTACCGCGCACCCGAGTGCCTGCTGACCGACGGACACTACTCGCAGAAGATGGACATGTGGAGCGCCGGATGCGTCTTCTTCGAGATCCTCAGGTGCTTCCATCGTGCCGTGAGCGGTGTGGCGTTTGTTCCTTGATTTGTTGTCATGTTCTAATCAGTCGTTTCCATGTCTTCTAGTCTGAGCCCTTTATTCCCCGGCCGAAACGAGTTAGACCAGGTCAACAAAATCCACGATGTGCTGGGCACGCCGGACAGCTCGCTGCTGCAGAAGTTCAAACAGTGAGAACAAACTCATCAAAACATTTCAGACATCCCTCTGCCCTGAAGAGAGAAAAGAGGCCAAAGCAACATCCATCAGACTAAGAGCACAAACACAGTCACATGTAGACACAGAACGGACCAGTGCGCAGCATGCAGGCTTGATGAGTGACTCGTGAACGCTGGCAGTTATTAAAGCTTAGCTTAAAGGTGTGCGATTAAAAAAATTGTGATTATGAACATCTGAGATGAGGATTGCACCCGACTCTGACTCAACAAGCAGATAGTGTGTATAATAATGCGTAGCTGTAACGTATAGCATTTAGACCCAAGGCCATTATCAAAATGACAGAATGCTTAACTTCCCAAAAAGGAGTTTTAATTTTTTAGCTAAAATAAGGTGTAATTCATGGTTTAAATGTTGTGTTGAAGGTCCCGTGCGATGCGCTTCGACTTCCCTCCTCGCAGAGGCTGTGGCATCTCCCAGCTGATCCCTCAGTGCTCTGCAGCCACTCTGTCTCTGCTGCACCAGATGCTGACCTACGACCCCGAGGAGCGCATCAGCGCCCGCACAGCACTGCAGCACCCCTGCTTCAGAGAACTGCGGTACGAACACACCTCCAGACCGACACAGAAGCATAAAAGCATGCTTAAGTTTCACTTAAAGATGCTCTGTTTGCTCATGAAAACATTTTACCCGCAAATTGCATTTTTCCGTGATGTGAGATCCGTGGTAAAGCAGGTCAAAGCTGTGTTTATGGACACAGGATCAGCCTGATGTCACTCACTGTTATCAGACACTCTGGCTTTCAGAATAAAGCGTAAGATCAGTAACTCGAGGCTTCCTTTCAGTGCAGCTGTTTGTCAGTCAGTACAGAATCAGTCGAAGCACATGTGTGGCCTGTACCTGTGTTGCAGCACTGCTTCAGCGCTTTCTGTGGTGTTTTCTGCAGGATGTGTGAGAGGAAAGCAGCGAGTCTGCGGAAGGCGATCGGAGCTGTCGAGGGGGAATCTGTGGATCACCTGTGGAGAATCGCACGGCAGGGAAGACGACAGGTACCTCTTCACAGCACGCCAGTCGATGTTAGACAAAATAAAAATCCTTTGCTGAATATTAATAATGCACAGTGTTTTTTGAAGAAGAAAAATTGAGAAAATCCCAATAATGCAATAGTCCAGTCAGGGATCGGCCTGAACAAACACTGAAGCACATACACGCGCAACATAAACGGCATTTTATAACTTTCATTTGCAGAAAATAACACAAAAGGACACGTGAACTGTTGTGAACGCACTCTTTCCATCACAATGAGCAAAAACACAGACAATGAAGAATGAAAACAAAGCATGCTTAATGCTGTCTGTCTTTCGACTGGAGGTCATTTCTGTTGTTGATTTCAATTAATACATAAAACCTTTGGATATTATTGAATTTCAGCTGTACTTTGTCGACACCTAATGAACACATTGTTTTGTCTTCTTTCATTGAAAAGAAACCAAATGCATTTTGGCAAAGCAGTATAAAGAGTCAAATCTCAGCTCATAATTTGCAGTTCTGATGAAATGTTTCAACGGTTGACTCTCTGTTCCTCTCGGCAGCATCTCAAGCACGCCAGCGACTCGCTCAGCCGACGAAACGCCTCGCACTTCCCTCTGGAGCTACCAAAACTCAACGTGGTGATCCCGACACCCACAATCCCTTACCCAGTGTCCAGCTTCCCAGCGCTGAGCGTCTCGCACCGCGGCTCTCTGCCGGCCATCTCCAAAAAGTGCCACTCGCGTCTGACCAAAGTAATCACACCTTTACACCAGCTTCAGTGCATTCATCTGCTCTAGAGCGTCCTGTCTGTGAGCTGAATCTCTGTTCTTCTGATTTGAAAAGCCCAAAGAAGAGCCACACCGTTTCAAGAGCAGCTACATGCCTCCGCTGGAGCGCCGTTCAGACGAGTGCTGACCCACTGAACACTGACCAACACGCCCCGCGTCTGCCTCTGGTTCCAGTGTGCTGGCTTCAACAGACTACAGACATCAACATTCACATTACATAATAATAGTCTGTGCACACACAGAAACATGCCGTTTTCAAACCAGTACAAGCTGATATTTGCATGGGTTTACTGGCTGACCGATTCAAACGGTCACGATACATCCGTCCCAAATTCGTTTCAGATTGTTGAAAGCAGATTCTATAAAAATGGATGTAACTAATATAAGTCTGCTGCTTTCCATTAGACCAGTATTTAACCCAAACCAGACCAATGAATCTCTCTAAACGAGACGGATCTCACGGCAGAGACAGCAAGTGCCATTCGTGCTGGTTGTTCCTGGTGTTACTGCACTTTTTATTACGGGATGAACGTTAAACCGGATCATCAGCAGCGCTGGTTTGCTATTGGAGCCACTGAGACATTTCCACAAGTGGACTTTATATAGTGTTCAATAAAGGGGATTTACTGTGCACTCGTTGCAGACTGCCATGTTTCGACAGCACACTGTAGATATCCGACACTTGTGTCGCCTGTAAATGATCTCACTACTGTATACCGATGCACATTCACCACCACCAGATCTTTACACGAATGCATTTTGGCATGAAATTCACCATTTGCCATAAACTCTACCTTTACATTAGTGTTTTTGCACTTTTTTCAATTATACCAATCAGCATAAATAAAACCGCTTAAATCAAATCAAAACAGGCTCTTAGTAACAGAAGTGTCAAACACACATATTGTGAATGTTGGTTTCACCTGCTGACGTACAGTTGAACAAAAATAAATAGATTCTGCAAAATAGGACCAAAACTGTTATTCTGGACCAGCATGAGAAAGCACAAACCCCGTAATATCAGCAGCACCTCAGCACTAGTTAGTGGTCTAGCTGGTTAAAGTAAACTAGCACACACAGCACAACAGATACACACCAGACCAAACATCCATGGACTTTTTTAATGAAGAACAAAATGTGAAATGCAAAATGTTAACCACATGATTCAAAAATATGAGCACTTCCACATCCTGGTCTTTCCTGGTTAGTGTATATCTCATGAACAACGACTGCTAGTCACAGAAAAGGCTGTTAGACGTTTAATAGTGTCACACTGTGAGATTCTACCGATCGCTCTAGTGGCTTTTTCTTAGTAGTACATAGAATAAGTTTGCTGTTGGTCAGCAAAATATGAACTCTGGGAACTCTTTCGTAAGGGCTGTTTTCTGCGTCTGCTAGACTTCCTGAGCTTCATGCGTTTGGCCGTCTGTAACAATAGATCAGCGGAATTCTCTTACAGAAATCTCTTATCAAAATACATCTGGGGGACTTTTGGACAAGAGACGTAAACGAAACAAACAAACAGAACCTGATATTTACGATTATTTATACATTATGTCTATTTTTCTGCTTTATAAGTCCACTATTCCTGTAAATGATCCCTAGAGTTACTGATCATTTGCTTTCTGCCCCGATAAATCACGGAATTACATATATACATATAATCAAAGGCATATGCATCTTGAAACAATATTAAATAATGCTCAATATATCAAAGTTTTAATCATAAGTCTCCACATTATACCGTCTTTGAGTCTCGCACACCAAAAAAAAAAAAAAAAAGTGTTTAAGCCATTCTCTTCTAATAAACGATAAGTGGCAAAGCAAATTTTCCTTAAAAACTTGATGGGGCAGCATCCAGCTTTTCAGATTCAGATTTCAAGACAGAGGATATTAAAGCCAAGTGCATCAAGGCCTTCCCCAAACATCTATGTCTTCCTTTTTTGTCTTTTGTGATCCTTTAAAGTAGTTACCAAAACAACAACCTAAATAAAATCAGTGCCAAGTCTTGACCAGCGGGTGGAACCTGTTCCATCAGAAAGAGGGAGAAGGTAAAAGCGTTAAAAGGATCTGCGCTGGAAGCGAGTCTGGAGCCGTGTGGACCACCAGCTCTTTCTCAGCAAACTGAGTTCAAGCCCACTGCTTTTCCACCTGATTAAATGATCCCCACACCTCAGGCAAGCGTGACACACACAGGAGAAAATAATAACACCGTGAGATGCATTTGAGAGTGAAAGCAACAAAACAATTCAAATAAATACTCTGTTCGAACAGAAGAAATGTAAGGATCCCCTGCGAACACAGGCCTCCAGAAGCACAGAGAGAGCAGGAGAGGAGGAAAACCAGCGGCTCTGAGCGGAGCCGGAGACGTGATGCGGTCTCATAGCAGCAGGAATATCGTGGCTATACTACTGTTCCACTGGGAGAGCTGGCTTGGTTTTGGGATGACAGCAACCCCTGGAAAAAAGAAGAGAAGACATTTGAACGAAGCCGTGTAGAGGAGGTACAGATCACAGTCATGATGAACTAGTTACAGACCTCCCGATACTGGGCTCCTCATTTCAGAGGGACACTTGCATCCTAATACTGAGCACTCAATACATCTGGACCCGGGGCCGGATGCTTATTCTGAATCAGAAAAGTAAGACTCTTGTCAAGTACTCTTGGCTAACTGCTAGCTGGTCAAACTAGTTCTTCACATACTGGCTCTTTTATGCAGCTGGCCTCAGAGGTTCCTACACGAGCCGTCACAAGTGTTTGAACCGTGAGATTTGTAATGTGTTTTAAAGAAGTCTCTTCTGCTCATAAAGCCTGCATTTATTTGATCAGAAATACGGAAAAGCAGTAATACAGTGAAACATTTTTACTATTGAAAATAGCTGTGTTCTATGTGAAGCTGTGTTAACACGAATGTAATTTATCTCTGTGATGCGCAGCTGTATTTTCAGCAGCATTACTCCAGTCTTCAATGTCACACGATCATTCAGAAATCAGTAAGAATATGCTGATTTGCGGCTCAAGAAACATTTTGATTATTATCAATGTTGAAAACAGTTGAGAGATTGTTCGGTTTCTTTGTATGAACAGAAATTTCAGAAGATAAAGCGTTTATCTGAAATGAAACTTTATAAATCATCATCACTTGATCATTTAAAGCATCTTGCTAAATAAAGTATATTTCTGAACCCCCCCCCCCCCCGACTCCAAGGCTTTTTGAATGTTTTATTTATAATGTTACAAAGCTTTTTATTTCAGATAAATGCTGTTTTGTATCCTTCTATTCATTCAGAATCTTGAAAAAAATTTTAACTTACCTGTTTTAAAATATAATATGCATAATTAATATCAAAATGTTTCTTGAGCAGCAGATCAGCATATTATACTGATTTCTGAAGATCATGTAACACTGAATACTGCAGTAATGATGCTGAAAATACAGCTGCACATCACAGAAATACATTACAGTTTAACACAGATTCACACAGAAAACAGATATTTTCAATAGTAAAAATGTTTCACTGTATTACTGCTTTTGCTGTATTTCTGATCAAATAAATGCAGGCTTGATGAGCAGAAGAGACTTCTTTAAATGGCTCATCGGATGAAAATCTGACCTTTTCCGTATTTAAGTGCTATAATTGAGTGATCGGTGCATCTACAAACTCCGAAAACGTAAAAGAAGAACCCAGTAAGTTTGGTTTTGTAAAACTTTCTCAGCAAGCATGTGAGAAAATGAGCCGATCAGATTCCTCTCCTCCTCTGACGTAGGAAGGGGTTCTTATTATATTATCGCCCATTAATCTGCACGTTTCCACCCACAGCGCTCAGCGCATCCTTGTTTTCACAAGCAACAGCGGCATACTTGTTCTGACGCCATGACAAAAGTTTGCAGAAAACTGGCTACGTGTTTTGTCATTGGCTGCACAAATGAATACAAATCATTATTTAGAGTCCCAGCCTCAGAGGAGACGAGAGAGGACTGGATTTCTTTGATCTTTAGTGGAAATCCCGGAAGGGGGGTGGGGTGCAGTGACTCATTATCATTTAAAGAGACATACACCAAAACGGGCTGGTGTGAGCAGAGCTGTTTTTGACAAGGCAAAAAGGGTGTTGTTTACACAACCACTAAGTGTTTTTAAGCAAAATATGTTACAGACATTTTGTGAAGACCTTAATAAATAGGGATGTAACGATTAACCGTGAGCCGGTTGAAAATCAATTCAAATATGTGATGATTTAAATCGGTTGAGATGCTAAACAAATCGCGATTCAATTAGGTGTAGGAGTTTATATGAATGCATGTCTGAGGGGAACTTACTGTCTTTAGAAAAGTTTAGATGGTATTTTTTCTTTTCATCTTGCCTCTGAATAATGCATATTAAAGTTCATAAGCGCAGCACTGCTTTGTTTACAGCGGTAACCAAGAAAAAAAACGCTGTATTATTGCTGTTCATAAGTGCAGCTCTGCTTTGTTTACAGCGGTAACCAAGGAAACACTGTATCATTGCTGTTCATAAGCGCAGCGCTGCTTTGTTTACAGCGGTAACCAAGGAAACGCTGTATCACTGCTGTTCATAAGTGCTGCTCTGCTTTGTTTAAGCGGTAACAGGAAATACACTGTATCGTTGCTGTTCATAGCTCACGCTGCTTTTTGTTTTTACAGCGGTAACCAAGAACACTTTATCCGATGCTGTTCATAAGAGCAGCCTGCGTTTGTTCACAGCGGTACCAGGAACCTGCATCACTGCTTTGTATACAGCGGTAACCAAGGAAACGCTGTATCATTGCTGTTCATAGTGCAGCGCTGCTTTGTTTACAGCGGTAACCAAGGAAACGCTGTATCATTGCTGTTCATAAGAGCAGCTCTGCTTTGTTTACAGCGGTAACCAAGGAAACGCTGTATCATTGCTGTTCATAAGTGCAGCGCTGCTTTATTTACAGCGGTAACCAAGGAAACACTAGCTGTGTCTCATTTAGAAGGCTGCACCCTCTGGAGGTCGCATCCTCTGTAGGATGCATATACGAAGTGTCCTCAACCTAGAATTAAATGAGACGGCCTTCGTAGGACGGGCGGAAAAGGAAACTGGAAGTATCACGTTGCTATGCCAACAAATTTAGAGCATCGTTGCGCTCTCACACTAATTAAATGAAGGAAAATTATTTCTAAATTTGAAAAGTAATTTGAAAAAAAAAATGCTTTATTTTGTTCAAAGTTTGAGGAGAACATTAAACAAGTTTATCCGTTTTTTACCGGAGGCGAATTAAGGTAATTTGTAAACACCCCTCTGCGCTTGTCTTTGTACGTTACTCTGCCGGCGCCGGCATTTTGCAAATTTAACACGGTTTTTTTCACAGCGACGCAAAGAATTGTGGTTATCTGTAGCAGCGAAGGATACCACCTCATGCAGTCTCGAATTCTCTGTGAATGAAGTTCGCATTCAAGGTCGCTTCGGAAGTGTCACTTTGCTTTTTCGGAAATAGACAGCCTCGATGACGTTGCAGCCTTCGAATGCCGACCTCCGGGGGCCCCGCCTTCTAAATGATCACAGCTACGGTATCATTGCTGTTCATAAGCGCAGCAGCTGCTTTGTTTACAGCGGTAACAAGGAAACACTGTATCATGCTGTTCATAAGCGCATCGCTGCTTTGTTTACAGCGTAACCAAGGAAACGCTGTATCACTGCTGTTTCATAAGTGCGCGCTGCTTTGTTTACAGCGGTAACCACGGAAACGCTGTATCATTGCTGTTCATAAGCGCAGCTCTGCTTTGGTTACAGCGGTAACCAAGGAAACACTAATATTGCGGTTCATAAGTGCAGCGCTGCCTTGTTTACAGCGGTAACCAAGGAAAAACTGTATCATTGCTGTTCATAAGCACAATCTGTTTATTCCAGCTAACAAGGAAACCTGTATCACTGCTGTTCTAAGTGCAGCGCTGCTTTGGTTTACAGCGGTAACCAAGAAAACTGTATCATTGCCTGTTCGTAAGTGCAGCGCTGCTTTGATTACAGCGGAAACCAAGGAAACGCTGTATCATTGCTGTTCATTAAGCGCAGCGCTGCTTTGTTTACTGCGGTAACCAAGGAAACACTGTATCAGTGCTGTTCATAAGCGCAGCGCTGCTTTGTTTACAGCGGTAACCAAGGAAACACTGTATCATTGCTGTTCGTAAGTGCAGCTCTGCTTTGTTTACAGCAGTAAGCTAGGAAACACTGTATCATTGCTTTTCATAAGCGCAGCGCTGCTTTGTTTACAGCTGTAACCAAGGAAACACTATCATTGCTGTTTATAAGTGCAGTGCTGCTTTGTTTACAGCGTAACCAAGGAAACGCTGTATTGCTGCTGTATAAGCGCAGCGCTGCTTGGTTTACAGCGGTAACCAAGGAAACGCTGTATCATTGCTGTTCATAGCGCAGCTCTGCTTTTGTTTACAGCGGTAACCAAGGAAAAACTATCATTGCGGTTCATAAGTGCAGCGCTGCTTTGTTCACAGCGGTAACCAAGGAAACATTATCATTGCTGTTCATAAGCGCAGCGATGCTTTGTTTACAGCGGTAACCGAGGAAACGCTGTATCACTGCTGTTCATAAGTGCAGCTCTGCTTTGTTTACAGCGGTAACCAAGGAAACACTGTATCATTGCTGTTCATAAGTGCAGCGCTGCTTTGTTTACAGTGGTAACCAAGGAAACACTGTATCGTTGCTGTTCATAAGTGCAGCTCTGCTTTTTTTACAGCGGTAACCAAGGAAACACTGTTTCATTGCTGTTTATATGTGCAGCGCTGCTTTGTTTACAGCGGTACCCAAGGAAACACTATCATTGCTGTTCACAAGCGCAGCTCTGCTTTGTTTACAGCAGTAAACAAGGAAACGCTGTCATCATTGCCGTTCCTAGCGCAGCGCTGCTTTGTTTTACAGGGTAGGGGGGTAACCAAGGAAACGCTGTATCATTGCCGTTCATAAGTGCAGCTCTGCTTTGTTTACAGTGGTAACCAAGGAAATGCTGTATCATTGCTGTTCATAAGTGCTGCGCTGCTTTGTTTACAGCGGTAAACACTGTATCATTGCTGTTCATAATCGCAGCGCTGCTTTGTTTACAGCGTAACCAAGGAAACGCTGTATCACTGCTGTTCATAAGCGCAGCTCTGCTTTGTTTACAGCTGTAACCAAGGAAACGCTGTATCATTGCGTTTCATAAGTGCAGCGCTGCTTTGTTTACAGCGGTAACCAAGGAACGCTGTATCATTGCTGTTCATAAGTGCAGTGCTGCTTTGTTTACAGCGTAACCAAGGAAACGCTGTATCTGCTGTTCATAAGCGCAGCGCTGCTTTATTTACAGCGATAACCAATGGAAGAGGCTTTACTCATTGCGTTCATAAGTGCAGCGCTGCTTTGTTTACAGTGGAAACAAGGACACCTGTATCATTGCCATTCATACGTGCAGGCTGCTTTGTTACAGGCTTAACCATGAAACGCTGCATCAATTGCGTTTCATAAGCCGCGATCTGCCCTTTATTTACGCGGGAACCAAGGAAGGCTGTATCATTGCGCGTTCATAATGCAGCGCTGCTTTGTTACAGCGGTAACCAGGAACAACTGTTATCATTTCCGTTCATAATGCAGCGCTGCTTGGGGGGGGGGGGGGGGGGGGGGGGGGGGGGGGGGGGGGGGGTGGGTGTTTTACGGGAACCAGGAACGCTGCATATTGCTGTTCTAAGCGCAGACTGCTTTTATTACAGCGTACCAAGGCCCACTGTATCATTGCCGTTCTAATTGCAGCGCTGCCTTTGTTTACAGCGGTAACCAAGGAAACACTGTTTCATTGCTGTTCATAAGCGCAGCGCTGATTTGTTTACAGCGGTAATCAAGGAAACACTGTATCATTGCTGTTTATAAGCGCAGCTCTGCTTTGTTTACATCGGTAACCAAGGAAACGCTGCATCATTGCTGTTCATAAGCGCAGCTCTTCTTTGTTTACAGCGGTAACCAAGGAAACGCTGTATCATTGCCGTTCATAAGTGCAGCGCTGCTTTGTTCACAGCGGTAACCAAGGAAACACTGTATCATTGCCGTTCATAAGTGCAGCGCTGCTTTGTTTACAGTGGAAACCAAGGAAACGCTGTATCGCTGCTGTTCCATAAGCTAGATCTGCTTATTTACAGCGTAACCAGGAAACACTGTATCATTGCCGTCAAAGTGCAGCGCTGCTTTGTTTACAGCGGTAACCAAGAAAAAAAACGCTGTATTATTGCTGTTCATAAGTGCAGCTCTGCTTTATTTAAAGCAGTAACCCAGGAAACACTGTATCATTGCTGTTCATAAGCGCAAGATCTGCTTTATTTACAGTGGTAACCAAGGAAACGCTGTATCACTGCTGTTCATAAGTGCAGCTCTGCTTTGTTTACAGTGGTAACTAAGGAAACACTGTATCATTGCTGTTCGTAAGTGCAGCTCTGCTTTGTTTACAGCAGTAAGCTAGGAAACACTGTATCATTGCTGTTCAAAAGCAAGCGCTGCTTTGTTTACAGCGGTACCCAAGGAAACGCTGTATCACTGCTGTTCATAAGTGCAGCGCTGCTTTGTTTACAGCGGTAACCAAGGAAGCACTGTATCATTGCTGTTCATAACTGCTGTTTTGTTTACAGCTGTAACCAAGGAAACGCTGTATCATTGTTGTTCATAAGCGCAGCTCTGCTTTGTTTCCAGCGGTAACCAAGGAAACACTGTATCATTGCTGTTTATAAGCGCAGCGCTGCTTTGTTTACAGCGGTAACCAAGGAAACACTGTATCATTGCTGTTCATAAGCGCAGAGCTTCTTTTTTTACAGCGGTAACCAAGGAAACGCTGTATCACTGCTGTTCATAAGTGCAGCGCTGCTTTGTTTTCAGCGGTAACCAAGGAAACACTATCACTGCTGTTCATAAGCAGCGCTGCTTTGTTTACAGCGGAAACCAAGAAACGCTGTATCATGCTGTTCAAAGTGCCGCGCTGCTTTGTTTACGCGGTAACCAAGGAAACGCTGTATCATTGCTGTTCATAAGTGCAGCGCTGCTTTTTTTACAGCAGTAACCAAGGAAACGCTGTATCATTGCTGTTCATAAGTGCAGCGCTGTTTTGTTTACAGCGGTAACCAAGGAAACACTTTATCATTGCTGTTCATAAGTGCAGCTGCTTTGTTTACAGCGGTAACAAGGAAACACTGTATCATTGCTGTTAATAAGCGCAGCGCTGCTTTGTTTACAACGGTAACCAAGGAAACACTGTATCATAGCTGTTCATAAGCGCAGCTCTGCTTTTTTTACAGCGGTAACCAAGGAAACACTATCGATGCTGTTTCATATGCACGCTGCTTTTTTACAGCGGTAACCAAGAACCTGTATCATTGCCGGTCATAATCACAGCGCTGCTTTGTTTTACAGCGGAACCAGGAAACGCTGTATCTTGCCGTTCATAAGTGCAGCGCGGCTTTGTTTACAGCGGTAACCAAGGAACCGCTGTATCACTGCTGTTCATAAGCGCAACGCTGCTTTGTTTACAACGGTAACCAAGGAAACACTGTATCATTGCTGTTCATAATCGCAGCGCTGCTTTGTTTACAGGGTAACCAAGGAAACACTGTATCCTTGCTGTTCATAAGTGCAGCTCTGTTTTGTTTACAGCGGTAACCAAGGAAACTCTGTATCACTGCTGTTCCTAAGTGCAGCGCTGCTTTTTTACAGCGGTAACCCAGGAAACACTGTATCATTGCTGTTCATAGCGGCTTTGCTTTGTTTACAGCGGTAACCAAGGATACACTGTATCATTGCTGTTCATAAGCCAGCGCTGCTTTGTTTACAGCGGTAACCAAGGAAACGCTATCGATGCTGTTCATAAGAGCAGCACTGCTTTGTTTACAGTGGTAACCAAGAAAACACTGAATCATTGCTGTTCATAAGCGCAGCGCAACTTTGTTTACAGCGGTAACCAAGGAAAAACTATCATTGCGGTTCATAAGTGCAGCGCTGCCTTGTTTACAGCGGTAACCAAGGAAAAACTATCATTGCGGTTCATAAGTGCAGCGCTGCCTTGTTTACAGCGGTAACCAAGGAAAAACTATCATTGCGGTTCATAAGTGCAGCGCTGCCTTGTTTACAGCGGTAACCAAGGAAAAACTATCATTGCGGTTCATAAGTGCAGCGCTGCCTTGTTTACAGCGGTAACCAAGGAAAAACTATCATTGCGGTTCATAAGTGCAGCGCTGCCTTGTTTACAGCGGTAACCAAGGAAACACTATAATTGCTGTTCATAAGCGCAGCGCTGCTTTGTTTACAGCGTTAACCAAGGAAACACTGTATCATTGCTGTTCATAAGTGCAGCTCTGCTTTGTTTACAGCGGTAACCAAGGAAACGCTGTATCATTGCTGTTCATAAGCGCAGCGCTGCTTTGTTTACAGCGGTAACCAAGGAAACACTGTATCATTGCTGTTCATAAGTGCAGCGCTGCTTTGTTTACAGCGGTACCAGGAAACGCTGTATCATTGCCGTTCATAAGCGCAGCTTTGCTTACAGCGGTAACCAAGGAAACGCTGTAGCATTGCTGTTCATAATCCCATCTGCTTTTTTTTTACGCGGTAACCAAGGAAACACTGTATCATTGCCGTTCATAAGTGCAGCTCTGCTTTGTTTACAGCGGTAAGCAAGGAAACACTATCATTGCTGTACATAAGTGCGCGCTGCTTTGTTTACAGCGGTAACCAAGGAAACACTGTATCATTGTTGTTCATAGCAGCTCTGCTTTGTTTACAGCTGTAACCAAGGAAACGCTGTATCATTGCCGTTCATGAGCGCAGCGCTGCTTTTTTTTTACAGCGGTAACCAAGGAAACACTGTATCATTGCTGTTCATAAGTGCAGCGCTGCTTTGTTTACAGCGGTAACCAAGGAAACACTGTATCATTGCTGTTCATAAGTGCAGCGCTGCTTTGTTTACAGTGGTAACCAAGGAAACGCTGTATCATTGCGGTTCATAAGCGCAGCGCTGCTTTGTTTACAGCGGTAACCAAGGAAACGCTGTATCATTGCTGTTCATAAGCGCAGCGCTTCTTTGTTTACAGCGGTAACCAAGGAACGCTGTATCATTGCTGTTCATAAGCAGCTCTGCTTTGTTTACAGCGGTAACCAAGGAAACACTATCATTGCTGTTCATAAGTGCAGCGCTGCTTTGTTTACAGCGGTAACCAAGGAAACGCTGTATCATTGCTGTTCATAAGCGCAGCGCTGCTTTGTTTACAGCGGTAACCAAGGAACGCTGTATCATTGCTGTTCATAAGCCCAGCGCTGCTTTGTTTACAGCGGTAACCAAGGAAACGCTGTATCACTGCTGTTCATAAGTGCAGCTCTGATTTGTTTACAGCGGTAACCAAGGAAACACTGTATCATTGCTGTTCATAAGTGCAGCGCTGCTTTGTTTACAGCGGTAACCAAGGAAATGATTTAATCGCCACCTGCTGGCAGAGAGTGAATCTGCGTTCTCATTCAGCTCGTCTGCTGTTTTTCATGCAGATATTTTTTATGTATAGTTTCACAAAACTGAAGTCAAACCATTCTGTGTTTTGCTTCAAATTTCGAAATTCTACAATCTAATTTAGATTAAAAACTGCTCGTGTTGCATGTACGCAGCATCTTTGTTTGGATAATGATTAAAATGCAGTTGTTGCCTCTAATTTTAAATGGAAAGAGCTTAGTTTGTTTATATGAAGAGGTTTCTTTTATTTGTGTTACTTATTTATTTGATTTGGGGTTTGTTTTAAATTTTCAATTTAGTTTTGTTATTTACATTATATTAATTTTGTCATTTAGCAGATGCTTGTTGTCCAAAGCTACTTTACACATTAGGACAACAGAAGCAATCAAACCAACTAAAGAGCAACAATATTCCCCCCCAAGTGCTATATTAGTATATTATTATTGTTATATTTCAATTTCACAAAGAAACATGCAGATTTTTGTCCAAGCAATAATAAAAGGACACTTTAATTTATAATTTGTCTTAAAATCTCATTTTGTAAAAAAAAAAATCGATCGAATCGAATTGTGTGTTGAGTGAATCGTTACATCCCTACTAATAAATTGTGCCAACTTGTGGAAAATGTTTTCAAAGATTACTGTTAAAGAACTTTAGGCTGGCGGTGTATTCCTGTTCTGGGGATCCAGAGCGCTGCACGCTTCAGTTTATCATCAGGCCTTCAGCTGAAGCGAGAGACGAGCAGCACTGTGGGAGAAACGAGCGGCTAAAGCAAGCCTCGACTGACTGTGAATGTGTGGCGGTAGTCGCCGCTCGCAGACGGTGCAAAAGGTACTCACCACTTTACCGGGTCTCGCCCACGTGCAAATAAACCCCTCCTGACACGCGGTGACTATACAGTCCTCTAGAAAGATGAGCACGGTAAGTCTCTCGTGCGCGATCTTTTTACAGATGAGCGGCTCGAGCACCGGCACGTCCTCCATGCGCGGACACAGCTGCGTGCCCAGAGTCTTGGCGGGGTCTGTTTTGGTTTTGGTCAGCAGGTTGAGCTTGTCGCTGCTCTTGCTGCTGATGTGGCCCATGCTGTGGTTGCGCTTGTGGTCTTTGTCGGGGTGCCGCTCTTTCCGGTCGTGCAGCGAGAGCGTGGCGAACTTGCTGACGCCGGCGGCGATGGGGTTGTCCGAGGCAACGCTCTTGCTGTTTCCGGTGCCGGCGGCGGAGTGCGGGAGGCTGTTGGAGCGCGGCAGCGGAGCTGGGAGCACACTTGAGCTGCTGCTGCCGCCGTTGGTGCTGGGGTTGCTGGAGCCGGTGATGACGCTGCTTCCGCTTGCTGTGGCCGGCGGGCCGCTGGCGTTCATCACGTTAGTGTGCGTCCGCGTCCGGGACAGCGGCAGGTGCGGGAACAGAATGTCCTCCGTCAGGTCCCACAGGCACAGCTGAGTGTCCTGCCCCACCGAGCCGAAGCGGTACGTCACGCTCACCGGCCGGCTGTCCGTGGAGTTGCGCTTGGACAGACGAGACTGTGTGCTGTTGGCTCGCTCGCGGCCCGAGTGCATCTGCTCCTGGAAGTCCTCGTCGCTGCCGCTGAACTCCATGGGCTCGCTCTCCTCCACGCTGGTGGTGTAGTGGTCAAACGCCACCACGCTCACCCAGGACTTGTGTCCGTGTCCGCGGGCGATCACGCGGCAGTCTGCGAAGCACCAGACGGTCACTAGATCGTCCTCGCCGCCGGACACGATGTACTTCCCGTCGGGGCTCCAGCAGACGCACAGCAGGCCGCCGAAGTAGCTCTTCATGGTGCCATGCAGCTCCACCGCGTCGAAGTTGAAGACGCGCAGGAAGCCGTCCTGACTCGCGCAGGCCAGGAACTTCCCGTCGGGCGAGAAGGAGAACTCGTTCAGCGCGCCCTCGCCCACCGTCCACTTGAGCAGAGGGTTGCGTGTGGACTTGCTCTTGCAGGTGTGAACGCTGTAGCTCTCGCCCTGCTTCAGCAGCTGGTAGTGAGGCGCTGTGGTGCCGCAGGTGTGCTCCACGTTATACAGGTACATGCTCCCGCTGGAGTGAGCCACGAGGAACAGGCTCTCGGAGCCCGGGACCCACTTCACACACGTGACCCGGGATTTATCTATGAGTCTCTGAGCGGTTCAGGAGAGACAAGACAGAGAGGATCATGGGTTAAAAGAAAGGATCATGACCAATGTATCCAGCATTTCAATGACACTGCTTTCAATTAAATCAACTCCAGAAAAAGAATAAACAAACATGTCGTCCAGAACACAACAAACACAGATACAGTGTTAGGGCCGTGTGATTCTCACGATGCAGAAAACAGACGGAATCCTACAGTAGAATTTACAGTAGAATTTGCTAAATCAGTAGCATTTCACCATCTGACAGATGCGCACAGAAACTCAAAGCCCTTCATACAAACCCCGCGCCGAATAAAGGTTTCACTTGAAAAAAAATAAATTAATATTGTACAGCAGAATGTACTTCTCAAAGTAATAATAATAATAATAATAATAACAATAATTTTTAATAAAGCTGTATTAAGGAATATTACACAATTTCTGTTGTGCAGCAGTTTGTTGTTTGTCAACAAATAAAAGGAGCATGAACAGCTTAATCTGGATAATAATTTATATTAAATCATAAAACAAAATCCAGACAAAATTTCTTTAGAAAATAAACATTTCTACCAGGGCTTCTTTCGGATTATTAATGTTTCATTGAAAAACATTAAGACTAGAACCAGAAAATATATAAAATTGAATGTAGGGTGGAAAAAGGTCTGTTTGACAGAGCCTACGACACTCATCTTCATTGAAGAGTTTTGTGGTCTCCTTCTTGGATGGAGTGCGGTCGCATGAGCCTGCACTGTCCTGCCGGTGAGGGAGGAAGACCCACCAGCAGAGACACGCTCTACGCCGTCGCCAGAAGGTGATTGAGTCGTGGCCGTGGGCCCTCGCGTTCCCTTGTAGATACTATTGACTATGGGCTGACTCAGATCAGCAGCCTAGCGGGGAGCCGAAACCACCGAAGAGAGAGAGGACTGCACACCTGCAGCACTAGCCAACAGAGCCTGATACACACCCACACCTTGAGCTACAGGTGCTCTCTCTCTTCCGCTCTCTCTCTCTCTCTCTACTTGCTCTCGCTCTCTCTCTCTCTCCTCTCTCTCTCTCTCTCTCTCTCTCTCTCTCTCGCTCTCTCTCTCTTCTCTCTCTCTCTTCTCTCTCTCTCTCTCTCTCTCTCTCTCGCTTCACCACACCCGCACTCTCTCTCTCTCTCTCTCTCTTACCAACAACACCCACATCTTCTCACCCACACACACTCTTCTCGTCTCGCGCTCTTTCAACACGAAACACACACACTCACACTCACACGCACACACCCACACACACACACTCTCTCTATCTCTCTCTCTCACACACAAACACACTCTCTCTCTCTCTCTCTCTCTTTCTTTCTCTCTCTCTCACACACACACTGTCACTCACACACACACTCTCTCTCTCTCTCTCAAACACACACAAACACACACACAAACACACTCTCTCTCTCTCTCTCACACAAACACACACACACCATCTCTCCTCTCTTCTCGTCCCCCCCCCGCCCTCTCTCTTCTCCTCTCTCTCTCTCTCAGCGACCACACCCCGCCACACCCCCCCTCTCTCTCCTCTCTCTCTTCTCTCCCACCCCCCAACCCCCCACCCCTCTCCCCCATCCCCCATCTCCCACACCCCCACACACACACACCCCCCACACACACACTCACACCCCCCCCCCTCTCTCTCGACACTCACACCACCACTCCTCTCTCCCCCAACACACCCCACTCTCTCTCTCCATATCTTCTCTCTCCACCACCCCACACACCCAACACTCTCCACTACACTCACACACAACACCACACTCTCTCTCTTCTGCTCTTCACACCCCTCTCTCTCTCGCTCTCCTCTCACACCCACCTCTCTCTCACACACACTCCCACACCCCCCCCCTCGCCCACCCCTCTTCTCTCTCTCTCTCTACTCCCACACACACACACTTAATCCTCCTTCTCTCACCCCACCCACTCTCCCTCCCCCTCACACACCCCCACCACACCATCCCACCCCTCACCCCCCCCCCCTCTCTCTCCTCCTCCCCCCCACTTTCTCTCTCTCTTCTCTTCACCCCCCCCCCCACACCCACCCTCCACACTCCCCCGCACCACACACACCCCCCCCCACTCTTTCTCTCTCTCTCTCTCTCTCACACACTCTCTCTCTCCCACACACTCACACACACACACACACACACACACACACACACTCTCTCTCTCCCTCTCCCCCACACACCCCTCTCACCTCACCATGACAAGCAACCACACACCCACACTCCACACACCCGCCACCCACACTTCCCCCCTTCTCTCTCTCACACCAACCCCACCCACCCCCCACACTCTCTCTACTTCACACACCAACACACACACACCCACTTCCCCCACACTCACACACAACACACACACATACACACACACACACCCCCAACGCACACACTCTCTCTCTCTCACACACACACACCGTCTCTCTCTCACACACACACACTCTCTCTCTCACACCCCCACACACACACACACACTCTCACACACACACACACACACACACCCACACACACCCCCACACACACACCCACACCCACTCTCTCACACACTCACACTCCTCTCTCTCACACACACACACACAAAAAAACACACACACACACACACATAACACACACACACATAACACACACACACACACAACACACACCACACACACACACACAATGATTTGCGCATCAGTAGTGAGAGAGCGCCGTGTGCGTGCGCGTGACATTCACGTCGCGTCACCCATGATGCGAAATAACAGCTATTTGACGAAAGCGCAGATAAACAAGCGTCACGCTCACCTTCCTGACGCTTTTATAGATGTAGAAGTAGAGCTCGCGGCCCACATTGAAGCAGATGCGCTCGCCGTTACCGGACTGATCGTTGACGTTGACGAACGAGACTCTGACGGGGTTGGAGCCCTGAGAGTTGAAGGGCACTCGGTTGGGTCTGCTGTACTCTGAGTGCGAGAGGAGTTTATACGCGCCTTCTCGCGTGCTGAACTGACTCTTGATCTCGTTCATCTCCTTCCCTCCTTCGTACCGCCACCCACCGCCCTCCCTCCGCCGCCATCTTTGACATTTACATTCATCCTTCCGCAGCCGGATCTGACGCGCCGCGCATGCGCACTGCGCTCCAGAGATTCCCTCAAAGCACATGTTTCCTGTATCACTGAACTGGCTTCTTTTTAGGGCCCGAGCCAGTAAGGCGCAGGCCCTATTGTTTTTCTAAGGATTATTATTTTATTTTATTTTTTTCTTTCAAGGTTTTTGGGGGTTTTGGGGCCCTTAACATACTCGAAAACTCTTGGAACATTGCACACATGTTGGAATCTGGACTTATAGGTTATTAAAATAATTGTTTTAAATGGTTATAGATCAGAAAACATGTTAGTAACAATTTACAATAAGGTCTCTTAGGGTAAACACTCAGGTAATGCATTAACTAACATCAACTAACAATGAACAATATATTTTTTACAGCATTTATTCATCTTTTTAATGTTAATAAATAAAAATAATCATGTTCATGTTAATTCACATTACTTAAACTAATGTTAAAAGATACAACTTAATTTTTTTTATAATGTATTAATGCATTTTGGACTTAATATTAATTAACATTAATAAATGCTATATAACTGTTGTTCATGTTAACTAATATGCTTAAACAATATAGTTTTTAACATTAGTTAATTCACAACTAACATAAACTAAGTATGAACCATATGTTTTTGCTGTATTTATTTGTGTTAGTAAAAAAATGTCATCTTAGTTCATGGTACAGTAACTGATGTGCATTAACTATACATTTTAATAAATAATGTAGTTGTCAGTTTTGAACATGATAATAACTAAGATTCAAAAATACTATATAAATATTGTTCATGTTACCATATAATGGTAAAAACTATGACATCCTGTGACATGACATTCATCTGAATTGACATAATCTCATGGATGCAACAGTAAAACAGAGACATCAAGACGTAATGTCACAATTTTGTGAGTCTCGCATAGATCTAATCTAAAATCGCTTAGTAGAATGCATTATGAATCATGTTTAACGCTTGGTATATCCACTTTACAGATATCTCATTGTGGAACATTAACAACAGTAAATGCATTAAATAACATGAAAACAGAGGAAAAAATAGTATGTTACAACGCATTTATTAATGTTTGTTGATGTTAGTTAATTAAAACGTTCATGTTAATTCACAGGCCTTAACTAATAGTTACAGATAAAACTTTACATTTTAATAATGTTTCAGATTTTAACTTTATATTAACTACATTAATAAAATGCTTATATATTTGCTTCATGGTAATATAATAAGTTAATGTTAATAACTGAAACCTTATTGTAAAGTGTTACCAAACTTTTATATATTGTTGTGTGTATGTGTGTGTGTGTGTGTGTGTGTGTGTTTCACATCTTTGTAGTTTGTAATAACCCTTTTCATTGCTCTTCCCTTAAACCTGCAAGAGGCGTTAGCATGTAAATGTATGTGCCGCTGGCACCGTTCCCCGATAGCCTCCGGGGGTTTTATATCGGTGGCGTTTGCCTCTGGAGTGCTTGGCCCAGTGATTGCTGCTTGCAGCTATATTTTTCATTGTGTTTTTCTCTCTTACTATTAAATCTAAAATTAAGTAGAAAAAAATGTTTGTTTAATTGCGTGATTAAAATAAATAAATAAATACAACGCAGAAGCATTAGTGACAGTACATGCACATTTACACACACATACATGCAATTCAAAAGAATAAATAACAAATTATATGATGTCATTCATCAAATATTAAAGTATTTACAGTCTAATTATTTATTATCCCATCCGTCCTCACACACATTAACTGTTTTGTTTCTTCTACCAATTATTGTGTGAAAATTATTAGTATAATTGATGTCCAAACCAAGATTCCTGATGATTCAATGATCTCCCGTATAAAATTCCATCTGATATTTAAGAATATGATTCAGGAATCTAGTTGTTTACCGTTGTACTGGCTTCAAATTGAAGAGAAAAGGGCCTCGAATGAGCCTGAAAACACACACACACACCACACACACCCACCCACACACACACACACACACACACACACACACACACACACACACACACTCAATCACACACACACACACACACACACACATTCACACTCACACACACTCAACTCACAGCACACTAACACACACTCCACACCACACACACACAACACACCACACACACACACACACCCCCCCCCCCACTCCCCAATCACGACTCCACTCACACCCACACAACCCACACACTCACACACGCACACTCTCACTCACGCACGCACACACACACTCAACTCACACACACACACTCTCACTCACACTAACACACACACACACTCACACTCACAACACACACACACACACTCAATCACACTCACAACTCACACTCACACACACACACTCACACACACTCAAACTCACACTCAAACTTGCGCACACACTCACACTCATGCACACACACACACACACACAACATCACACTCAATCACACTAACGCTCACACACACCACACACACACACACTCAATCACACTCACACTCACACACACACACACCTCCACACACACACACACACACTCTCACACACACTAACGAACACACATTTCTCTCTCACACACACACACACAAACCCACACCACACACACACACACACACTCAATCACACACACACCCACACACCAACACACACACTCCTCACACACACTCACACACACACACAAAAACACAAACAAACACACACACACACACACACACTCACACAACACCACACACACACCACCTCTCACACACACTCACACACACAACCACTCCTCACACACACATCACACTCACTCTCACTCACACTACAGCACACACACACACAACACACACAAACCACTCACTACACACAAGACACACACACACACCACACAAAACCACACACACTCCTCACACCACACTCACACTGACACTCCAATCACACTCACTCACATCACAATCACACTCACACACCCCACTCAACACACACACTCCCTCAACACACTCACCACTCACTCTCACTAACACTCCCACACCACACACACACGCCACACACTCCACACCACCAAACACACACACACCATCTCTCACACACACATACACACACAATCACACACTCTCTCTCACACACACACCACACACACTCACACACACACTCCTCACACACACTCACACTCACTCACACTCACACACACACACACACACACACAATCACTCACACATGCAGACTCACACAAACACTCACACACACTCACAAACACACACACACACACACACACTCAACACACACACACAACACACCTCAAACCAAACTACACAACACACACACACACCGCCACTCTCTCTCAAACACACACACACACACTCACCTCTCTCAAACCCACACACACACTCTCTCACACACACACTCTCTCTCTCTCTCTCTCTCTCTTCTCTCAAACACCCAAACCCCACTCTCTTCACACCACACTCTCTCTCACCCACACCACTAGCTCTCACACACACACCACTCTCTCTCTCTCTCTTCTCTCTCTCTATCAAACACACACACTCTCCTCACACACACTCTCTCTTCACACACACACTCTCTCTCACACACACCACTCTCTATCAATTACACACACTCACTTCTAAACAAGTGCGTTTAAAGAAAATGTTAAAGATTGGATGATCAATAATTTTCTCCTATTGAATTCGGGTAAGACAGAGATATTACTTATTTGACCAAAAGACAGTACGCCGAATCTCATGGATTACAATTTACAACTAGACGGATGCACGGTTACTTCCTCTACAGTCACAAATCTGGGTGTTATATTAGATAGCAACTTGTTTTTGAAAATCATATTTCCCATGTTAAAAAAAACAGCATTCTTCCATCTTAGAAAAATCGCCAAGCTACGAAACATGTTATCTGTTTCTGATGCAGAAAAACTAGTTCATGCATTCACGACCTCTAGACTGGACTATTGTAATGCACTGCTAGGTGGTTGTCCTGCATCTTCAGTAAACATGCTACAGGTAGTCCAAAATGCAGCGGATATAGTCCTTACCAGGTCAAGAAAATATGTTTATATTACCCCAATTTTACAGTCTCTGTACTTGCTACCTATTAAGTTCCGTATCAGTTCACAAAATATTATTACTTGTCTATAAGGCCCTAAATGGGTTAGCTCCTACATACCTAACTAGACTTCTACCACGCTACAAACCATGCTCCCTAAGGTCGCAAAACTCTAGACTTTTGGTAGTACCTAGGATAGCAAAGTCCACTTAAAGGAGCGTAGAGCTTTTCACATTTGGCTCCCAAACTCTGGAATAGCTTCCCTGATAACGTCCGGGGTTCAGACACAATATCTCTGTTTAAATCTAGATTAAAGACACATCTCTCTGGCCACGCATTCAAATAATGCATCTCATAATCTTTTTTCTCCATTCTGTCACCGATGGAGTTTAGGTTTCTCTGGCTTGCTTAGTTGGGGACACTCCATTTCCAGCGATATCGTCGACTTGATTGCAAATGATTGCACAGATACTATTAAACTGAACTGAGCTGGATGATGACATCACTGAATTCAATTTTAACTGTCTAATGAAAAATGGTGTTTACTATTGTTCTTTTGCATTATTGACACACTATTTTCCTAATTGATACTGTAAAGCTGCTTTGACACATTCTGTATTGTATAAAGCGCTATATAAAATAAAGGTGACTTGACTTGACGTTTCTCTCAAACACACACCACACACACTCTCTCTCACACACACCCACACGCACACACACTCTCTCCTCTCCTCTCACACACACTCACCTCTCAAGCACACACAAACTCTCTGCTCAAACACACCACACACACTCTCACTACTCTCTCAAACACACACACAGACACACAATCTCTCTCTCGCTCACACATCTTATCATAACAACTATGTGACTTGCTGACATGTTAGAAGAAATGGCATCTACGCTAATAGTTAGCTGTTTCTCTCTTATTCCGGGTACGT
>JADLZN010003484.1:210000-256739 GCA_018155175.1 Sinocyclocheilus anophthalmus
ACACACACACACACACACACACTATAACATGGCACGATTGGCTGTGATATAAAGCAGAGTAAACTGAGCGAGAAGAAGATGAGATTTACTCAGTGATGTGGAATGGAAGAACTGATCAATAGTCAGTCAGGCGTTGTTGGTAGACTGGCATTGAAATAGATGGAAAGATTCTGTCCATTTCTAGTGTTTCTGAATGATCTGTCATCATGTGTGTGTGTTAGTGCAGTCTGTGGTTTCTGTCAGGAGATGTGTAAAGTAGATTCCAGTTCAGACTCCGAATCAGAGTCAACCCCGAGATGGTCTGATGTCAGCAACAAGGTATTTCTGATGAAGATCAACCTCAAACATTCAAACATTATAAACGGCATGATCTGTTGATCTGTTGGCTGGCGTCAGGGCTGTGAAAGCAGCGCTCCAGAAGCTCCTCAGAAACTCCAGCGTGTCACTGCACAAAACTACCAGCAGGTAAACACCTGCTTCATTGCTGGAGTTACAAACCGAGTCTCTATGTGACCCGTGATCCCTGAGCTTCTGACGCATGGACGCATTTCCAAGAGGAAGTTCTTTCTAGGGATGTGCACATCGATGCTGCAGTATCGATATATCGACACTCAGAGGATACTATTGTGGTATCGATATATGCACGATGCAATATTTGTGATGAGAGAGTCACACACAGCAACAATACAAGCAACCTTTTTAAACATTTACAAACAACACACCCTGAAACGTATAAAGAGGCTGAACAAAAACAAGCTGCCCATCTCCCTGTCCGACTAAAGACATTACTGGAGACATTCTACCAAGCCTACATTTCCACTTGTCAAAATCTTGGGTGAAAAAAATATCTTGTTCTTAAATCTGAACGTTGAGTCATATGGAGGACATGTGAATCTATATGAAACACATATCGTGCCATCACATATAGTTGTAAAGAACTGCCTTTAGGAGATGTTTTCAAAAACATAGTATATATACTCCAACCTTCATCTACACAGTTACAGAGATTAATTCATCAATATTTCCTCAAATATGACATTTTTATAGCATAATTTCCTGCGTGACAGGACTGACTTTATGGATTTCGTTGATGCAGAAAAAGTTATGTTTTGTGTTCTTTATTTGATGATAAGCATTTTTGATAAGCATTCCTATTTTAAATTATTATTATCATTTTAATGTTAATGTAATATCAGACTATGGTAAAGTTCAGCCAAGGATATATAATAAGGGCCTAATTCATTAGAATATGACTGACAAATTAATAAACTAATTTCATTTTATTTCAATATAAAAACATATTTCATTTTCATTTAACAATAACATGGCCAGATACAATAACAATAAACAGCTAGAATGGCACAAACTCAGACCGGAGTGAAAACAATAGCCCTGTGTTGTGCTACGCGTACGCGGGCGTAATAAATATAAATCTAACTTCATAATATATAAAGTATATTTTACTATGATAAAGCAAATGTATAGACATTTAACTGAATAGCACAAAGTAACTGTGGTACCACATAATATCACGGCTCAGTAATAACAGGGCAATACAATGGTAATATCTGCATTATTACTTAGGAAATTAGATGGTAATAACGGAAATTGCATGTAATTTCCTAAGTAATAATGTAGATATTACCATGGTATCTGTATGAATTGGAATAATTACAGCCTTCATTACTCAAAGCGTATATAGAGGACAAGTACATCTATACATGAAGGTTTATTTTCAAAACAGAAAATTTTCAAAAATCATGTTTTTTATTGTGTAATCATGTTTTTATTGTGTGAGTTAGCTGTATTTATTAGTTATTTTTTAACCTAATCAAAATAACCCAACTACAGATTGAGATTAATTGGAATGCACGATGAAAAAACATGATTTCAGAGAATTGTTAAAAATGGAGTTATCTGTTTTTGCAAATAAACTCTTCATATGTATTGAAATATAATTAATATACTAATATGCAGTGCTACATAGGCCTAGGTAAAAGAGGGATACAATTCAAAAGATGTGTCGATGAGCATAAAAAGCTTCAGATTTACAGTGTAATGTCTATTTATTCAAATAATGTTTTACTATGGCATGCGTTAAATACATATTATATGCAATAAAGGTAATAAAAAACAACAATACCATTCATTTGTAAGGCCATGTCACAGGACTGTCAGGCCCTCAGCTCACACACAGGGATGTGACGGGGCCTGATGTGACTGTGACGGAGCCTGATGTGACGGGGCCTGATGTGACTGTGACGGGGCCTGATGTGACGGGGTCTGATGTGACTGTGACGGGGCCTGATGTGACGGGGCCTGATGTGACGGGGCCTGATGCGACGGGGCCTGATGCGACGGGGCCTGATGTGACGGGGCCTGATGTGATGGGGCCTGATGTGACTGTGACGGGGCCTGATGTGACGGGGTCTGATGTGACGGGGTCTGATGTGACGGGGCCTGATGTGACTGGGACGGGGCCTGAGTGTGATGGGGGCCTGATGTGACTGTGATGGGGCTGATGTGATGCGACGGGGTCTGATGCGACGGGTCTGATGTGACGGGGTCTGATGTGACGGGGCCTGATGTGACGGGGCCTGATGTGATGGGGCCTGATGTGACTGTGACGGGGCCTGATGTGATGGGGCCTGATGTGACTGTGATGGGGCCTGATGTGACTGTGACGGGGCCGGATGTGACGGGCCTGAGTGTGACTGGTTGACGGGCGAGCTGATGTGAACGGGCGTTCTGATGTGACGGGCCTGCTGTGACGGGGGCCTGATGTGACGGGGTCTGATGTGACGGGGCCTGATGTGACGGTGACGGGGCCTGATGTGACGGGGCCTGATGTGACGGGGCCTGATGTGACTGTGACGGGGCCTGATGTGACGGGGTCTGATGTGACGGGGTCTGATGTGACGGGGTCTGATGTGACGGGGTCTGATGTGACGGGGTCTGATGTGACGGGGTCTGATGTGACGGGGCCTGATGTGACGGGGCCTGATGTGATGGGGCCTGATGTGACTGTGACGGGGCCTGATGTGACAGTGACGGGGCCTGATGTGACTGTGACGGGGCCTGATGTGACTGTGACGGGGCCTGATGTGACGGGGCCTGATGTGACAGTGATGGGGCCTGATGTGACTGTGACGGGGCCTGATGTGACAGTGACGGGGCCTGATGTGACTGTGACGGAGCCTGATGTGACGGGGCCTGATGTGACAGTGACGGGGCCTGATGTGACTGTGACGGAGCCTGATGTGACGGGGCCTGATGTGACAGTGACGGGGCCTGATGTGACTGTGACGGAGCCTGATGTGACGGGGCCTGATGTGACAGTGACGGGGCCTGATGTGACTGTGACGGGGCCTGATGTGACGGGGCCTGATGTGACGGGGCCTGATGTGACTGTGACGGGGCCTGATGTGACTGTGACGGGGCCTGATGTGACGGGGTCTGATGTGACGGGGCCTGATGTGACGGGGTCTGATGTGACGGGGTCTGATGTGACGGGGTCTGATGTGACGGGGTCTGATGTGACGGGGTCTGATGTGACGGGGTCTGATGTGACGGGGTCTGATGTGACGGGGTCTGATGTGACGGGGTCTGATGTGACGGGGTCTGATGTGACGGGGTCTGATGTGACGGGGTCTGATGTGACGGGGTCTGATGTGACGGGGCCTGATGTGACGGGGCCTGATGTGACGGGGGCTGATGTGACGGGGTCTGATGTGACGGGGCCTGATGTGACGGGGTCTGATGTGACGGGGCCTGATGTGACTGTGACGGGGCCTGATGTGACGGGGTCTGATGTGACGGGGTCTGATGTGACGGGGCCTGATGTGACGGGGCCTGATGCGACGGGTCTGATGTGACGGGGTCTGATGCGACGGGGTCTGATGCGACGGGTCTGATGTGACGGGGTCTGATGTGACGGGGCCTGATGTGACTGTGACGGGGCCTGATGTGACGGGGCCTGATGTGACGGGGTCTGATGTGACGGGGTCTGATGTGACGGGGCCTGATGTGACGGGGCCTGATGACGGTCGGCCATTTTAAACTGCCATTACTCAGCCTGCTAGCATGCTAGCATAAAAACTGTTAACATGCAATCAAGGAATTTCAGTAACTTTTTTTGAATTATAAAAGATTTTCATTATTTTCTGGGATATTTTACCGTGACAGGGCCTGACCCTTTATCTCGTCCTCCTCAAAAAAATCATACAAAAACAAGCTTAAAATCATACAGTTCAATGACAGAACTCACCCTTGATCAGTGTCAGCTTCACCTCAGTCAAATTATGTCACTTCCTTTGAGTCATACCTTTAAAGGCGCATTACACACACTTCACGATGAGTTTTATGTAAACGTGACAGGACTGACCGAAAACATGGGGACAGTTGTAAAATAGAATTGATTTGTAGAATTTATGTATAATTTCATGTTTTTAATCAGTTGATGTGAATGATAACAACTTAAACTTGTTATTGATGGAGTTTGTTTTCTAAATAACAGTTTTTAGCATAACAAAACTATGAAAGCTGAAGGTCCAATCTGGCTGAGGACAAGGACAGGATTTGTAATTTTCAAAAGTGTTTTTAATAAATTAAAAAATATCTGAGAACCTAATGAACGACATATTCCTTTACAGAACAACTCACAGAAATCAACCATCAGTCAGTTTTAGACATTTTTTGGATGTAATATCTTTAATTCACTGTAACAAGTCAAGGACAGATGATGTACATTTCTGGTAGAATGTCCCACAGGAGAGTTTTCAGGGAGGCAAACCCTATCCAGGTACAAAGAGCAGTCATTAGTTCACTTATGTACTGTACTCCCGGTCTCTTTCGTAACCATTAGGCGAATAAGAATAAATATAAAGTGTGTGTGTTTGTGTGGGGTGTCCTGGTACTCCTTACGTTATAGGGACAAAACGTTACCACAAGTATAGTAATACTAATACACGTAGACTTCCTGAGGACATTCGAGGGACAGCTGAAGATGAAGAAGAAATGGTCTGTTCAAAATGAAGAAAGAAGTAAAAAATATGCACAGTTTATGTTGTTGGTATTTAAGTTTATTTTATTAAGATTTATGTTATTTAATCAATATTTTTGTAAGAAGGTTGTTTAAACACTTTTATTTGTTGTTAAATTTGCTTTTCTAATAAACGAGTTATTAATGGCCAGTATGTGTATGTAATTTGCCTTTAAGTGTAATAATATATATATATTAACCAGGTGCATCTCAATAAATTAGAATGTCGTGGAAAAGTTCATTTATTTCAGTAATTCAACTGAAATTGTGAAACTCGTGTATTAAATAATTTCAGTGCACACAGACTGAAGTAGTTTTTGGTTCTTTTAATTGTGATGTTTTGTCTCACATTTAACAAAAACCCAACAATTCAACAAATCTCAACAAATTAGAATAATTCTTAAAGACCAATAAAAAAACATTTTTAGTGAATTGTTGCCTTCTGGAAAGTATGTTAATTTACAGTACATGTACTCAATACTTGGTAGGGGCTCCTTTTGCTTTAATTACTGCCTCAATTCGGCGTGGCATGGAGGTGATCAGTTTGTGGCACTGCTGAGGTGGTATGGAAGCCCAGGTTTCTCTGACAGTGGCCTTCAGCTCATCTGCAAATTTTGTTTCTCATTTTCCTCTTGACAATACACCATAGATTCTCCATGGGGTTCAGGTAGGCGAGTTTGCTTGCCAATCAAGCACAGTCACACCATGGTAATTGAACCAGCTTTTTGTGCTTTTGGCAGTGTGGGCAGTTGCCAAGTCCTGCTGGAAAATGAAATCTGCATCTTAAAAAAGCTGGTCAGCAGAAGGAAGCATGAAGTGCTCCAAAATTTCTTGGTAAACGGGTGCAGTGACGTTGTTTCTCAAAAAACACAATGGACCAACACCAGCAGAGGACATTGCACCCCAAATCATCACAGAATGTGGAAACTTCACACTGGACTTCAAACAACATGGTTTCTGTGCCTCTCCACTCATCCTACAGACTCTGGGACCTTGATTTCCAAAATGAAATGTAAAATTTACTTTCATCTAAAAAGAGGACTTTGGACCACTGAGCAAAAGTCCAGTTCTTTTTATCCTTAGCCCAGGTAAGATGCTCCTGATGTTGTCTCTGGTTCAGGAGTGGCTTAAAAGGAATACGACAACTGTAGCCAAATTAATTGACACGTCTGTGTGTGGTGGCTCCTGATGCCTCGACCCCAGCCTCAGTCCATTCCTTGTGAAGTTCACTCAAATTCTTGAATCGATTTTGCTTGACAATCCTCATAAGGCTGCGGGTTCTCTCGGTTGGTTGTGTATCTTTTTCTTCCACACTTTTTCCTTCCACTCAACATTCTGTTAACATGCTTGGATACAACACCCTGTGAACAGCCAGCTTCTTTGGCAAAAGAATGTTTGTGGCTTACCCTCCTCGTGAAAGGTGTCAATGATTGTCTTCTGGACAACAGTCAGATCAGCAGTCTTCCCCATGATTGTGTAGCCTTAGTGAACCAAACTGAGAGACATTTTGAAGGCTCAGGAAACCTTTACATGTGTTTTGAGTTGATTAGCTGATTGTATTTCACCATATTCTAATTTGTTGAGATAATGAATTGGTGGGTTTTGTTAAATGTGAGCCAAAATCATCACAATTAAAAGAACCAAAGATTAAATACTTCAGTCTGTGTGAATTGAATTTATGTAATACTCGAGTTTCACAATTTGAGTTAAATTAATGAAATAAATGAACTTTTCCACAACATTATAATTTATTGAGATGCACCTGTAGTAGAATTCGTATAATAATAATGATAATAATAATATATATATTTAAATTAATATTATTTTGAAAAATCACATACACATTTAAAATTACAAGCAGTATCGGTATCGTTAAAATTGTAACAAAAAGTATCAGTACTGTATCGCATGAAAAAAATGTGGTATTGCCCATCCCTAGTTCTTTCCCCCGTCAGTCAGGCGACGTGCATGATGGGATGCGGAGGAAGCTGAAGTGCATCAGTGATGTGGAGCTGGGAAGCGTGGCTTTCTGAGCTCAGGATGAAGAGACAGCACTGCACACGAATCAGCGACATGACATCAGTGTCACCGTTTAGTCGTTTGGAAATAGAGACACTTAAATAAGAGAAAGAGGCTTGTATAAATCCATTTGAGAAGAGTTCTTCATTCCCGACTACAGGTGCAACACAATAAATCAAGACTAATAAACCTAACTGTAATTCATGATTTCTTGAGTAAAATGCTCAGTTTCATCTCAGGATGTTACAATGAGTTTGCCTTTATGCACAGTGAGCAACCATCTCTATAATGGCACACAGCTGGTGACTAGAGCAATACATCTAGATTTCTGTCATGATGAATAATAATGTCTGCAGAAAACCGTTTCTCTCATAAAGATGTGCAGTGGAGAGATTTATTATTTTATTTGCATCCAAAGAGAGAAGAGCATTTGAAGAACTCCTGTTCCATGATGTTAATGTTTGTAGACCATTATGTTTATATACGGTTTTTCATTCGAATGCTTGTTTCATAAGCCTTTTCAACATTATGACCCAGTCTGCAGAAGCAAAACTGAAAGTTCAGCATCCGCTGCAATTGCACACAGCTCATGTTTATTCATCATGGCGAGAAAATAAAGTGCATTTCTCTGTATTGTGTGGCGTGTAAGAGTACGTCAGCGCTCCAGCTGAACCTATAATCAGCCTCACACACTCAGAAGAGCACTTGAAGCCAGGGTTCCTCTGATGCAGTGCTGGAGGCAGAGGGTTCGACTAACACTGCTTGTGCTTTCCTGAATTCAGTTTAGCAGGACTCTGGAGAAGCTTTTTTCAGACAGATGGTATGTTATGTACGTTCCTACAGGCTCAAACGAATTAACAACAGACATGAAATACATTCTAAATGAGCTTTATTGGAAACCACCAATCATGCAAAACTTCAATCAACTTCCATTTTTCCATCTAAAACACAATCCCATCTGTTCTAAAACATCTGCCTCCGAAACCCCAACACAATCCAACGTGCGTCTGACTCTCTAAACTCTCTCCAGTTAAACACATGACATGCAAAGCTGTGATTCACCTACATACGCTTCTGTTCACTACACTAACAGGAATGATTAGTAAAGATAAGCGGCTGGTTAAGCAGCATCTAGTCGGTGCAGAGGATGGCGACTCCGCGCTCGTAGAAGTGATGCGGGTCTTCTTTGGTGGCGATGTCGAGGTCGACGGTGAAGATGAGGTCTGAGCGTGTGAAGTTCAGATACACGGGCAGCGTGACCTGCAGAGAACACGGAGAGAAAGACTGTGAATCAGGAAGGAAAGCAGAAGATCAGAGCAGCGTTCAGGGTTCAGACTGACCATGCTCCTCTTCTCGGTGTTGCTCTGCTTCATCCAGTGCAGCTGCGTCAGCGGCAGTTCAGTGGAGATGCTGGTGGACAGAGAGAGCTTGTTGTTGGCGCAGGTGGCCCCCTGCAGCTTCAGACCTGCGCACAGACAGACAGACAGAACGCTCTGAGACCCAGCAGACACTGACACGCTCCTCATCTCTCTCTCGAGCCGCTCTCACCTCTGATGCCGAAGCTGCAGGCGTCCAGCGCCGCTCCCTGCGCAGACGTCACGTTCACCTCCAGACACAGCTCCTCCAGAGACCAGCTGTTGACCTGAGCCACGTACTGACGCGTGGCTGTGATGTAGGCCTCCGGCACGAACAGACCGCCCAGGTTCACATGGATGTTCTGCAGGAGAACAACATCCAGTTCAACACTTAGAGAGCTGGAGAGGAGACCACGCCGTCCTGCGAGTTTTCTGCAGCACTTTATTCAATCCAGAATGAGTCCGAGCAGCTTCACAGTGATAAGGAGGAACACCGCACCCAACTGTGTTTCAAACACCATGTTTTAATTGTGATCATGATTTCTGCTTCTCTTGATTTATTAAGCTTAACTGTCTGCAATAGTTGCCTGCTGACTATTAATCCTGAAACATTTAATTTGGCATGTGCATGATCTTGGATGGAACTGAGTGAAATATTCAGAAAGGAATCAGTCCAGCCTGACCCGTGTTGCAGGCTGGAATTAAACCACATCACGCTGGTTTCTCAAGGTTTCTTCCCATTTCTGTCACCGATGGAGTTTTGGTTTCTTGCCGCTGTCGCCTTTGGCTTGCTTAGTTGGGGACGCTCCGTAACCAAGCTCTTTATAGATTACCCAACCTCATCATTGTTGGCCTTTACACAGTTATTAAACTGCCCTGAATCAGCAATGAACTGATTTCAACTGAATGACTTTTTAGAGCTGCTTTACAGCAGAATTGAACTTTGTTTGCATCACTGAATCACTATTTTCTTGTTTATCACTGTAAAGCTGCTTTGAAACAATCTGTACTGTATAAAGCGCTCTAGAAATAAAGGTGACTTGACTTTGGTAACAAGCTTTCTTGGTTGAGTTTAAATCCTCCATTCGCTATTGAGATATTGTGATAATCGTGTAATACAGCCAGTCTGTTAGCTGTGACTAAAGCATGCGAGTCGATGTTCTCGATCTGTGCCGAGGCTCAGTCCGGTCTGATGTGATGTGTGTGTTTTTGACACCTTGAGCTCTTTAGCGCCGCCGCTGGCCGCTCCCTGTGAGATCTGCTGCAGCTGCTTGATCCGCTCGCTGAAGTCTGCCACCCACTGGATGACGGTCATGGCTGCGGGGACGGTGTAGCGGCTCCAGCTGCGGGGCAGGATGCCTGCGGAGCACAGCACAGCGCTTCAGTGACCCGGCACACACAGACACTGATCTGAAGGGTCAGAGGTCACTCCGCCTGACTCACCTTTGACCAGGTCGTTGATGAGCGTGCGCAGGTCGTTGGTCTGCTTCTTCTTGCCCTCGCACACATGCACCACATCGGTGAGATCCTGACGCACGTCCTGCAGCATCCGCGAGCCCATCTTCACCTCGCGCTCGAAGAACCGGAACAGAGGATCCTGGGAAGAACAGACGCTTTCAGGAAGTCAACAGCAAAACACGGAGCGTTTGATCAGACACAACCTGAGCTGCCATCAGGGGCAAAGGTGTGTATCACTAAATAGGGTTACAAAAAGGAGGAACATTTCCAGTAATTTTCAGAAACATTCCAGGATTTTTTTGGAATCTTACAGGGATTTTTGGAAAGTTTCCGGAAATTTTCCACACCTTTGCAACACAACTTCTAAATCCTGATTAATCACATGAAATGAAACAATGTGTTCTTCACATTCTCTTAGAAAGTGTTTCTCAAAGTCTGTGAAGCATGAATGAACTGATCATCTGACATCATGGTCGAGTGCACCTGCAGGCCGTACCTTGATGTTCTCCACGGTGCGTTTGAGCGGGCTCACAGACTCCGGGATCAGCTGCAGCCAGTTACGAGCCGTGGTGTGAAGCGTCCTCATCCAGGCCGGCTGCGCGTCAGACGAGGACGTGCTGCGCTGCTTCTTCTCCGTCTCGTACGCCAGATCGTCCTCATCCTCCAACATCTGCATTTTCAGCAGCTTCCCCATCATGTCAATGCCTGAGCGGGAGGAAGGAGCGGCCGCGGGAGCAGGAAGTGAGGTACGGGAGGGAGACACCCACAGGAAGTGAAGGAGGGAGATCAAATTAACAGCTGGACAAAACTTGAACGTTCAGGCACTGTTAATAAGGAGGTTCAAAAAGAGTTACTGGAAGGCTTGCCACGGTCTGATCCGGCTAACACTTGGTGCAAATCAGGAAAACTTTCTGAATGAAGCCGGACTGAATGGAACTTAATTACGTGTAATCGCCTGATGAAGAGTTTCAGTGGTGGACAATTTAATCTGATGCAATTTTTTACTTTTCATTTATAGTTAAAATATCCAATTCAAATAAAACCGCCAGTCAGATGACCCCAAAGCACCACCTGGCGTTCAGTGCACTGAAGTAAAGTGAAAGCGGTGCACCGTGGCAAGTCCAGCGTCTGTTGATCACGAGCGCATCGCTGAGGATGACATGCGTTTGAGCAGGACTGAACTGAAGTGTGAGGAGAAACATGACGCAGGGCTGGTGACATGACGGCAGTGAAATACAGCTACTGGAGGCTGAGGAGACAGAAGGACACCTGCTCCGCTGCGTCAGCGCTAACGGCTCTAGCGTACGCAGCCGAGGAGGTGTGCTCTGCCCAAAACTCAAGATTCAGAAAACCGATGGATGAACACCTGCAGAAAATGACAATGACCTCGAGACAGACAGACAGAGAGAGAGAGAGAGAGAGAGAGAGAGGAGACGAGAAGGGTCAGAGTTCAGGAGTAAACACCGTCCTCATGACAGTCCCGCAGACGCTCGTACCCTGAGTAGTGAGCAGGACCTTCTCCGCGTTACTCGGCAGACCCAGCCATGATGGAGTCTGAGTGTCCGGCAGCAACTCCACCCAGTGAATGAACTCCTCACGCCTGCGCCACAGAAACACAGACACATCTTACAAACACTGCCTTATAACGTGCTTTATCCAGTACCAAGCGTTTCAGCTTCACAGGTTAATGGATCAAAATTCACCAATTATGAAAATATTGTTCCAGCTAAGTAATGAGTGAATCACATGCAGGGCGACTCTGTATAGACTTCTGTCTGAACTGCATTCACAACAGACAATGGATCTTTCTTGCTTGTGAAATTTGACTGTGATCGCACTTTAGTTGCTCTAGCTTTTAACTCCTTTATTTCACCACTGTCTGTAAAGCGGAGCACGACACCAACAGAACACACAGAAACATGGTTAAACTGAAAGGTCTGCGCTGACCGGATCCCATCGGGCATCTTGATGTCCTTGTGTCCGTCCACTTTGAGCGCCAGCTTGAACTCGCTGTCGAAGCTGCTGGTGGTGAAGAGACGCTCCAGGAAGGTGTTGAGCAGCCGCTGGTCGAACTCGTTGTCGATGCGTCCTCCGTAGATGGACTGAGCCATCAGCGTCCTCAGCGCCGCCCACGGGATCTTATCCGGAGAGATGTTCTGCCGGCCCTGCGGAGAACGACAGACGCTCAGAGTCTCACACACACACACACAGATACAGCACAACAGACATGAGGAACAGACTCGAACCTTCGCCGTATCGTCCAGCCAGGTGTCCACCGTGTCGCAGGCCGAGCGCAGATCCGACTCTCCGAACTCGTACTTCTTAGACCAGCCCAGCGGGGCGTAACGCAGGCGCTCCTGGATGACGGCGTGGAACCAGGCCAGGAGGAAGTACAAGCGAGCTCTTTCGTTTGGAGACTGAGGGAAGAGACAGACGGCAGGCGTGAGTGATGAACAAACAAACTAAGAGGAGATTCTTCTGAAATGAACATCTGGCAACATTCAGAAAAAATGCTGCTGATTCCGATTCATCTGAAGAAGCTCACAGACAACCGCAAACACTGACAGAAGACCGTATATCATTATACTCTCACCACGCATCACAAAATGCAAATTTTTATCAAAGTGATTTCTGAAATATAACGGTCCTTATGACAATTTTCCATCACAAATGTGCTACGTTTCGCAGGTCACACAAATAAAGTAAATATGCATCTGATTGAGTGCACTGGAGATTCAGCGCTGCAGGAATCGCTGCTCGGTCATCTGCAGCGGCTGCGCTCACCTTACACATGCGCGCCACAGGAATACTGCTGAACGTGCGCAGCATATTAGCCTTCATCCCGGGAGGAGGCTCGAACACAAAGATACGTCCGGCCCGCAGCAGGTTCACAGGGACCTGAGGGAGATACGGTCAATATCAGACGACTCATTCCTCATGACGGGACAGCACACAGTGAGCACAGGAAGTGATGCGTGACCTTGGGGTTGATCTCCATGGTGAGGAAGAGCCGGAAGCAGGCATGCGGCTGCATGGAGTGAAGCTTCTTCTCCAGCTGCATCAGCCAACCGGGAGCCAGATGAACGTTCTCCAGCATCACCCACCTGACACACAAACACACGTCAGATCACGTGACCAGCAGACCTGACCAATCAGGAGTGAGAAGGGTCAGCTGATCTCCTCTCACCTGCCGGACTTCACCGCTGTGTTGATGTCTCTGTCGGCTTTATTGAAGCCTTCGGCAGAACCTGAAGATGGACCACATGTGTTACTTCACTAGTTTAACAGGGACCATACAGAAAGACACTACAGCACAGCACTGGTGGCTTTTACTAAGAACTTAATAAACACAACCAACAAACAATCTGAAACTTAAAACACAGATAAACTGCAATTGATTCAGCTTAAACCAGATTTTTATAGCATATTGAATTTTTTTGAGTTTTTCTTGACCGTCTAGATGGTTGTGGACAGTGCCCGGGAAAGTCACTTTAAAAAGTAATGCATTATGATACTGTGTTACTCCATGAAAAAAGTAACTAATTAAGGTACTTAGTTACTTTTATGGAAAGTAATTAGTTGCTGGGCAACTAGGGTTTGTTCCTTTTAACCGGTTAACCGTTAACCGACCGTGAAGAATTTTGACCGAGTAATACAATCAGTTAAAAAGTTTAAAAAGTTTAGTTTTTTTTTCTTTTAAATTAAAGTAGCTATTTTTTCAAGATATTTTAAAATGTTTGCTGCATGGTTGAAATACGCTATGCGTATAAAAAAAAAAGTGTGTTTTTTTTTAAAGAGGAAAAAAAAAAAAAGTCACATTTTATTATTTCATTCAGAAATAGGCCTAATGCCGACACGAAATGTTTACAAACATTATAATAAACACTGTAAACATTGCTAGGCTATTTTAGTTCCCCTCACAACAAATCCTTTCAATTAACAGTAAAGAAAAGAACAAGAATGAAAAATATAAAAAGCTATAGCAATATAAACGACAAGCAAAAAACGAATTCATTTAGGCTAAAACGAAACTGAAACCAGCGTTGCGTCTCTCATTCCACACAAAATCAAACGTTTCCGTATTCGCGATGTATTTGAATGGCAAATTATTATTTATCATGTAGCCTAACTACTTCACTGGCGTTCCAATACCCCCGTAAAACAAAATGGTTTGCATAAATCATCCGGCGGGTACGTGATGACACTAACGGCACAGATTTTGCGGCGCAATCACTTGAGGTTTTTCCTTCTAACAGTGGAAGCAACTACTCCTTTTAGTCCTAAAGATAATCGGAATTGTAAAAGGTTTGCTTTTATTTATGTACATTCACAATAAAAAAAACTAATCTTTGTGCTTTTGTAAAATAAACCTAAAGAAAAATAGGACGCCGCTTTCTGCCGTCTTGGTTTCCTTTCGCGCAGCACAACAATGAACCGAAACTCTGAATACTAGGCTACTTGTTTTTCTTTCGTTTTCTTAATTTATTATTCAAGTAAAAATATATTTCTCGTATAGGTCTATTTATTCGTTATATAGCCTAGCTTTATGATGTTTTTGTCCGCTGGCAGAAGCGCTGCAGGTGCGTGATGTGATGTGAAGACCAGTGAATCCTCATGTTCTGTTGTTTGCTGCTAATGTAAAATTAGGGTCACAGGCACTTATCCTTTCTAATTTAATTCAAATCTAATTTAAAATAATCTTGTCGGTTAATAATCGGTTAACGAGCGTCGGTTAGGGAAAAAAATAACCGAATGATACCCATATGGCAACGATTATCGCATCCAAATAAAGTTTTTGTTTACATAGTATATGTGTGTACTTATTATGTGTATATATAAATAAACACACATGCACGTATATATTTAAGAAAAATATATTGTTTATATATTAAATATATTTATAATATAAATGTTATGAATACATATATACACGTAATTATTTTTCAAACTATATATACACATTACAGTATATATATATTTATAATACATAATTACGTTCTGTGTGTACTGTGTGTATATTACGTAAACAAAAACTTTTATTTTGATGCGATTAAAGTTTTATGTTAATAATTGAAGTTAGCATTACATTACGGTTAAGGATTACTTTTTTGTCACCTGGGCTGCGCTTGGTTATTAGTTTTTTTAATAACAAACAACCCAAAAGTAATTTTCTTGGCAACTGTAAAGGCCCTTTCACACCAAAAGTGAAATGAATAATCTCAGGCTGAAGGAAGAGCTTCTTTTTACTTCTAGTTGGTCGAAAAAAGTAATTTCCCAAAACTGGTTGTGTACGTACCGATGGAAATGGAGGTGATGTGTTTGTTCTGCTCAGCTGCGAGATCCCGCACCAATCCGCTGGCATCGTATCCGGGCACGGAGCACATCAGCACCGGCGTCCCCGGCTTCACCTGCACACACAAGCACTAATGCAGCATCCGCAGCATCACAGCGTCAGCACACCACAGACACGCATCCCTACCTCACTGTCCACGATGTTAGCCAGGTCCAGCGGCTGTTCCATGATGGCCATGAAGGTTTCTCCCATGACTTTAGACACGAAGATGTGTGTCATGGCCAGCAGACGGTCGGGTCTGAACGCCTGGATCAGCAGCAGCTGGTGGACTGCCTGACCGATCAGAGCTGAGGACAAACATCAACATCAACAAACACGAGTCAGTCCTGCAGTCTCTCACAGGCAGCTGCGTGTGGAAATGCATTGTACTCACTGGACGTCTTCTCTTCGGTCCACAGGTACGGCACTGACAGCTCCGGCGAGTTGCTCTCGATCCACATGAAGAATTGCTGGAGGACAGAAAGGCATTGTACATTCAGATGCTCTGCGGTGAAGAACAGACGCGTACAGGACAGACAGACGAGAGACGCTCACCTCGTCGGCCTGCACTTTGGCCACCAGGTCTTTAAACGCAGGCAGACGGCTGAGGCGCACCATGGCTTCGGACTGCTCGCTGCTCAAACCCTTGACTTTCGGCACCGTCGTCCCCCTCAACACGATCTCTTTCCCACGCAAGAAGTGCTGGAACTCTGCGTCGAATGACGGCTCGCTGAGAAACACGAGGGGAAACATCTGAGCTGCACATCCTCAGAAATCAAACAGCTCTGATCTCCATCCACTAGCTCATGTGTGTCTGTTCAGCATCTCACTAGTCGATCACAGGCCTAAGCTTCATTTACACGGAGAAACCAAGAGCGTCATCGGATTCAAACGCACTACACGTGAAGTTCATGTGAAACTTATTACATGACTAATGAAGGACGAGGAGGATATTAAGAAGAACACTGAATTCAAGTGGAGATTAACTCCCTTATAGAAGAAAGTGCATTTGTGAAATCTGAAAGCTTTGTACCAGGTCATGCCCTTCAGGTTGATTCGTGAGAGCAGCATGGCAAACGTGACGTGGTCCTGATGCAGCATGCCTCGAGCGACTCGGTTAAACGCCACCTAAACAGAAAAACCACCACACGTTACTAAATATTTCCTAAACAATGGCCCTTAACAACAAAGGCGATGCAAAACAAAGAACATCACAATGCATAATTTCAGCAATGTGACATTCTACTACAGTTAAATCAACTAAGTTCTTTAAATCGTTATGATACTTCTAATATGGTGAATGGCGTCCGATTCTTTCCCAAACATCTGTTCTGGGAGTGTGTAAGTTTGGTGAGCGGGTACAAAACTATTTACAGCAGCAACAAATGCACATGTGCACCGATCCACTGTAATTATTCCACTCAACTGTAGGGGGCTCTAAAGTCACAAAAATACACAGTTGCTTTAACTAATCTGCTGTTACTTGTACAGTTAAATGGGTGTAAGTTCAGCAGAAAACATACTAGAAATAGAGTCAGGTGGACTGTATCTGCATCATTTAATGATTGCAGGTTTGCATAAAATTAGTTTTTTTTTGTATTTCCCTGTGGGTTTTTATTAACTGAACAGGAAAATGAATCTGTTTTTGTGTGAGATGAGAATCTGAACATTTGCGTTTGGCGTGAAAGGCCTTCAGTCCTCAGAAGCAGCGTTCCTCACCTGGAACAGGTCTTTGGTGATGTGAGACAGACGCTGTGTGTGGTCGCTCACGCTCTTCAGGTTGGAGTTCTCGTATAATACAGTGTGGTAGATGTCCAGAAAGAACTGCAGCGAGTACTGATACAGGAAGTGCATCTGTGACAGAGACGGATCCAGCATGAGCCAGAGTTCACACACGCAAATGCACACACACACACACACACGCGCGCGCACTCTTGCACGCAGACTCACTCTCACACGCTCTCGCACTCACTCATTCTGACTAGGGGTGGGCAATGTGGCCAAATATATAGACCTAGCCAAATAAGTTCTCTTTCACTGCTGATTGAGTTTTAACGGCTTAATCACTTGTTTTTAGACCGCAATGCTTAAAAACACGTGCAGACGATAAGTTTTCATGACCAGTGTGTAACCGCGATAGAGACGATAGTCCAAAATCTCTGCCGGTTAATCGTGTCTGCCGGTATATCGCCCACCCCTAACAGACACACACACACAGCGATGAGCGCTGCAGACGTGTGACCTGGTTCAGAGCCTCCATGGTGAAGTAGATGCTGCTGCAGGCCGAGGACAGAGACAGATACTGCTGAGACACCGTCTCCACTTCTTGCATGATGATGTCCGTTTCCTCCACTTTCCTGGTCACCTCCGCTGCCTCCTTCTTCAGGTTCTCCAGGGTGGTGATGATGGTGTCGTCGTCCAGGATGCGACCCTTGACCTCATTCAGGGCCTGCAGCAGTGATTTCTCCAGCTGACGCAGACGCAGCTGGAACTCACCTGCGCAGATTCAACAAAAACACTTCAATTTCTACACACTGTAATGAGTCGACAGCACTTCCTGTGACGCTCTCTGTCACTCACCCTGCAGCTTCAGCAGGTCCGATCGCTTCTCGTCCACGTCCGGACGCTCGGCCTTCAGGACCTCGTTGAGACACTGGCTCTGCAGGCTGCTGCGGGTCACGGTGAAGTTCACGAAGGTCACACGCGAGCAAAGGTCAGGAGGGAACTCCACCTGCAAAGACACGTCACAATTCAACCGTTACCGTGTGTTGTGCTGCATAATTAATCAGGAAAATACCTGTGAGCATTTATGATTTCTAAAGCACGTGAGATCTGGGCAATAAGAGCATTACCGTGGGGTCTCGTGTGGAGAGGAAGATGACGAAGGAAGGAGACAGATCGATGTCCTGATCCCCGAGCGTGATGAGCACTCGGCCGCCGGTCCTGCGCACCTCTCGGTTGAGCACCGGGTTCAGTATGGGGTCGTAGCTCTCCACGTCCTGACAGAGAATCAATGAAAAAAAAAAAGACTTGACTGAGCAAATGAAGGACGGAGCCGGATGGTGTTCCTACAGTAATAATGAGGCCTCGTACCTGCACCAGCAGAGGGTTGCCGAATCTCAGAGCGCTCTCCAAATTCTTCCTGAAGGCATCGTCCAAAAAGCTGGTGCGGGTGATCTTTTTGTCTTTATATTCGTTCATGATGAACTCCGTGGCCTGACCTGATGGGTCGATGATGAGCGGATACCTGCAGAACACAACAGACGCGTGAGAAATCAGCAAGAGTCCTTCAGTAACCCACCCGTCTCGTCTCGGCTCTCACCGGTTGAAGCGCTTCAGCATGATGGCGTTCTCGGTGCACAGGTCGTCAGCGGGCAGTGAGTTGGCCTGCCAGCGCAGCCTCTCGTCTGCATTGGACAGATACTCCGTCCTGGCGATGTCCGTGCGGAACTGGACGGGAGAAAGCGCAGGTTTCAGGATCTAAAGCTCTCAGTGCTGCATTATGGCATTATTCGGTGATGTTCTCTGTACCTGAATGTTGGCCTGCTGGAGGTGATGGGACCAGGTGGTGAAGAGGTTCTGTCTCATCTGCTGGTCAAAGTAACCAGCGTAAGCGATGAAGGCGGCGGAGAGCAGACAGTCTCCAGCGATGGTGGACATCTGGTTCTTGAAGGTCTCGCTGGTCTTTTCCCATCGCTCTCTCTCAGCAGATAAACTCTTCAGCAGTGCTGTGCTGCGGTTCACCTGCACAGAGATTAGAAGACTAGTCAAGCTTAACAGACAGCTGTTCAGAGAATACTACAACTAGCCAGAAGACAGGTTTCCCCGTCTAAGCTCTGTGAAGGTGCTTCGAAAGGTTTGTTGTATTCAACTTTCAAATGAGGAACAAATGAAACGCATTGTTTGTTGGCTTAATTTTTGAACATCACGCCAGCTTCTTTGGCTCTTTTCATATCTAAAACCAGATTTAAGTTAAGAAGACATTTTATTAAATTACATTTGGATTAACTTGATTAAAAACCTTTTCAATGGCATCAACAGAATAAACCACTTCCTCTAAGCAGCAGCAATATTGAAATGTGCTCATCTCAGTGTTTGTGGTCATACCTTCGCCTCCACAGCAGCCAGATCAGCTTTGATGGCCTGCGCTTCAGAGATGAGCACGGCGTACTCCTCCTTATAGCGTGCGATGCTGTTCTCCAGATCCCGGATCATCTGCTCCACCTCCTCGGCCTTCGTCTTGTTGTCTTTAGCGTCGTCCTCCAGCTTCTGCAGCTCGTTCCTCAGCGGCTCGACCCGCTTCAGCATGTCTGCGTAATTCAGCTGAACACAGAGCCAGAGATCAGCAGCGAGTCGCCGCGCTCGCGCAGAGCTTCAGCGGTCAGTGTCGTACCTGAGCGATGGCCCACTTGACCATCGGCCCGCAGGCCAGAGACGCCCGGTTCACCTGCTCGTAGTTGTAGCTGGGGTTGGACATGTAGTTCTTCTTCATCTTCTCACGGATGGAGTCACTGGGACGCAGGAACAGTGTGTTAGAATGAAGCCGACTGTGATTTCATCATGACACAGAATGAGGATGAACTCGACTAAAACATCTACACACTCCTGTACCCTTCACACACGATCTCGGGGATTTACAAACTTTTTGTCAGCCAAACCCCTTTGAGCTAAAAGATTTTCTTCCAGTCCCCCTGAGACCTGAAGTTACTATATTTTAATTAGGGCTGTCAATTTAACGTGTTAATTAGGTGTGATTACGGAAAAATATCCTAAGATTAACGCATTTAACCCCAGACCTGATGCAGTGTCTATTGATCAGTCATCCTGCATTTATTGATCAGAGTTCAATAAACAAAATATCGTTATATTTTAAAAACAGTATTGTCAATATTGCTCATTTCACAAACAAAAAGTTCCAATCGAAGTTACAGCAGAACTGTTGAGCGTCTCTGAACAACACACAGCAGTGATTCATTTCTGAACGAATCCAAGGTTGAGTGAATCGAGCGAGTCAATGATTCAGTGACTCGTTCATAAAGGCAGTCACTTGCTTCGCTTCTGAATGAATCAGCTGTTTGAACGAATTGGTTGAATGAATGAATCAATGACTCACTTTTTAAGACCGTGACTTTCTGCCACCTACTGGAGTTTGTAGTTTCTTATTTAGAGTATCATTTCATTTTTTTAATCTAAAATTATTTTTTTTCTCAATATGGAATCAAAATATTTCTTTCTAAAGCTACTTTGTGCAATGTCTATCGTAATTTTCTTAACAATGACTTTAATCTTTTGGGGGGTAATTTATCAGCATAAATTGATGTGTGATTATTCGGCACATCATGTAATTAATTAGATTAAAAAAATTTAATCGACTGACAGCCCTAATTTTAATAACGAAAGACATTGCGTGTCACAGGCAGTTAATGGTCACATGACATGCAGCTAAACAGAATATCTAACCTATTTTTAGTGTTTTATTTGAAAGGTTTATTTATTTATTCTAACATTACATTTACAATTTTATTGTCAGCTCTTCATCGACTCATGAACCCCGGTTTGGGAATCCATGCGGTGACGTCTGAATGACAGACAGAGTCCGTCTCATACCTGAGAGGAAGAAGTATGAAGGATGATAATACCTCGTGTCCTCAGAGACAAAGTTGACTATGCTGGAGATGAAATTGTCTCTGATAATAACTTGTCTGATCTTTTTCCAGTCACTAGTTTCCTCCCCCAGCAGGAGGCAGATCGACTCTAGAGCCAGTTTAACGGCTGCCGGAGGGTTGGCCATAGCGCGAACCTCAACCAGATGCTGCTTCTTAATCGAGCTGACCGCTAGAGAGGGAATGGAGGTGTGTGGTTTAGGACCATGAGGACACATGGGTTCACGCGGGGGAGCGGAGCGGCCGCGGAGCCGGAAAGAGGAACCGTGTCACGTGACGAGCCAATCAGAGCTCCGGCCCATCATTCTGGGCCAGCAGTTAATTTGATTTTAAGTTTGTGTCTCGCACAGAGACGAGGACCACGCTCGTCCTCTTTACACGCTACGCCACCGCTCCGCACCCCGCAGTCAGTCACCTGATCTCATCAGCAGAAAAGTTCACAATAGTGGGGATGAAGTTCTCGCGCATTATGATGGAGCGAATCTGCTTCCAGTCGGTGGTGCTCTCGCCCAGCAGCAGACAGATGGACTCCAGAGCCAGCTTGACTGCCGCCGGCGGGTTGGCCATCGATCGCACCTCCACTAAGTGCTGCTTCTTAATCGATTTAACAGCTAAACAAGCCACAAGCCGTGAGAAGGGGAAAGAGTGAAGACAGGAAGAGGTTAGCGCAGGGAAAAGACCACCGAACACCGCTGGCAAACAAGAAAGAGCTGAAAGCAGAAAGAACTGAAGGAAATATCCACTGACGTCTCCGGCGACTGACAGTCACGGTTAAAGCACTGCCTGCCACTAGGTGGCGCTTGTTTTAGAGCAGATGTATAAATAGGCGTTTTGATTATTAGCCAAATGTTTCTCAAACATGGAGTGTAAACTCTTGAGGTCATACACGCCTCACCTGGGCTCTTAAAGGTGCTGTATGTAAGTCTTTGACTCTACTAAAGCATAAAAATACCATAATATGTTTGCAGATATTTAAGAAACATGCCAAGTCAACATACTTGTTTATCTTCCGTGTAACCCGCCCACTGCCAGTTTACCCAATTGTATTTCGGCACTCCGGGTTACTAGTTGGCGGAAAACACTATTCATCGTCATGTGCGCTCGTTCCTGTTGGTGTAGTCAATCTGGCAACCTGCGTGTGCGTCAGGTGCCGGGTGAAAAAACCCTCTCCAATATTTTGAGTTTGGACTACAATACCTAGTTCAACCACTGGGTGTCAATCCTACATACAGCACCTTTAAACCAGTGAATATTTCCTTAGTGGATCACAACTGACAGGAAAAATGATTTCAAACTGATATTGTATTAAACGTGAGCAGATTCTCTCAACATGTGGATCTGGACAAACAGCAGCACCAACAGTGGAAGCGCAGAGGAGAGCGGAGCGAACTGTACCGTTCTGAGCCTCGATGACGGCCGGCTCCACCTGGTCCAGATCCTGCTTCACGCTCAGCTGCTTGACTTTAATCACTTCCTGCTGCTTGTAAACTGCTTCCTGTATATCCTGACTCATGACCTGTTAAGCCAAACAACACCAGTCAGGTTATTTACGAGAGCAGCGGCACAAGAGCACTGAAGCGATGCGCTGAACGATGACTCTTGCCTTCTTCTTCTCGGCCTCCTGCTGGTCTTTCACCATCTTCTTCAGCTTGTCGTTGGCAGCAGCGTTCTTGACCTCCAGCTCCTGACTCTTGATCCGCAGGTCGCGCCGCAGCTCCTCCACCTGTGACGTCACACGGTTAATAACGCTAAACGAGCTCATGCGTCTGCACGCGTGATGTCGTGTGAAGCGCGCACCTGATCGACGGTCTCTTTGATTTTGCGCAGACCCACGTTCAGATGCATCTGCTGCTCCTCCAGCTCGCTGCGCTTCTCGTTGAACAGGTTGGCGTAGTGGTTGATGAAGTCCAGGTAGTGTCGCGGGGTGATGGCCATAGTGCGGCCGCCGCGCTTCGCCAGACGGTTGTTAGCCTAACACACACACACACACACACAGAGAGAGAAATAAAGCATCACAGCATGCTCTGAAAGCAGTATGCATCTCATCAGACGGCGAGCGAGACGCTCTTCTGACCTGGTGCAGCGTCTGATGCACGAACACACAGCCGTTGATGATAGCCTCGCGGTGTGTGGGCAGCTGCGGCAGCTTGTCGTACACGGTGGGCATGTAGTCCGGCACTTTGTAGTTGGGCTTCTCCAGGTCCATCTTGCTGGTGAACTCTTTACCCACCTGATAGAGTGCTTCAGTGGACCAATCCCCAAACCAGTTGAGCACACACCTGAGGAGAAACACCATCAGTCCAGCCAGAGCAAACACGTGACACCCATCCACCACACAATCACACATTAGCCCTTCTCCGGTTAGTGAGCGAGCACACAGGAGTCAGCATTAGCATTTATTGCATAATACATTCGCAAACAAAGCACCGCTTCCATCCCATGTTCAAAAGAGCAAAACCACTTCTCGGGAAACAGATGCAAGAAATCAACAATAAAATTAAACTTGCTGCACCCGGGAAACCTGTGGCTCTTTTTTCCTACGTAATAAATGACGTGCGCCAGACAAAACGCAAAAAAAAAAAACGATGCTCACGATAGTTTCACACTTTTTTTTAATTTAAAGGCACATTATGAGTGAGAAGCAGACAGTCAACAGAACACAAACACGTGCTGAAACAAGTGCCCGCGATGAGGACACTGGGAATCTAAAATAGGAATATTAGTTGAATTTAAAATAAAAATTTGCATTCGAATGCAAAAACAGTGTATTTGAGTTTTAGGTGTGCATCAGGCGAGCTTATCAGCGGCGCGCGAGATACAGTGAGGATGTAAGTGTCGTTGTTGCATTTTAATGTTTTTGTTAGTCTATACCCAGTTGAAGATGCGCCGCTGCTGCGTTTTTCATTCAAAATATTAGAAAAAAAAAAAAAAAAAAAAAAAAAGAAAAAAAAAAAAAGAAATATAGAAGCTCAATGCGGAGAAGATATTGTTTATGTTAAAACCGAAACCAAGCCATTCACACAACGCATATTCGGCGCATTCTTGAGACGCACAACTACGACTGAACACTTGCATCTCGCACAAGAGATGAATAGAAAGCCATGTACAGTTAAGAGGTTCAACTTTTAGAAAACAAGTCTGGAGAATTTGGGGTTTTATTCCATTCCACTGCGTCTCGTATGTTTTTTAATGCAATCGTGTGATCGGTGCTTTAGCTATTTGTATTAAGCTATGCATAAATACATTATGCTGTTTTGTTCATAATTGTTTATGCAATTTGCAAAATCATATGATTTATAAATATAAGTTTAGACGGTATGCACTTTTTATAGACAGCCGTTATTTTCATTGCATTGAATAAACAGTTTAATGAGGTGCATTATTCTGCTCGTCGCCCTCCTGTGGCCTCAGGAGACACTGAACACCTATTCAACCTGCAGATAAAAAAAAAGGAGATGTTTCAATTTTATTTTATGTGTTTGACTGTTAAAACTAAAATAAGTTGTTGTTTGTGGTTATTTAAAAATACAGTGGTTAAAAATTAAATCTTTTTTTTCTACGGTTTAAAAAAGGTTATAAAAAAAAATTCAATTATTATCGATATCTAATGCTATGAAACATTGTATCGTGATAATTGTTTTTAGCTATATCGCCCAGCCCTGTGTTACGTTATCTTTCATTCGGACGCCTGATGTTTGGAACGCAGTCGTGTGACGCAGTTATGGGAGGTGATTGTTTTACCAAATCATTTTCAATACTTTGACTCAGACAGTTCAAAATGATTAAAGCATCATGAGATGGTGTGTGATCAGATTCATCCAGTTATCCAGTCACATGATCTGCTGAGGCAAAGTCACATACACTCTTTGACATGCACCGAGGAATTTATTCAGTAAATGGGTTTCCAATGTAGTTTATGCGCATGTCTTCTTATCAGATAAATCTGACTCAACTGAGCACACAAAATGCACATTTTTAGAACTTACGCACATCATGGCATTTCCTTCCAGTGTTTTTTTTAATGCAATATTCCAAAATTGGCATAAAAGTAGGTGGATGGAAACATACACACTGACAGTTCTTTATTTTAGCAGACATGCCCTGCATTCCTGTAGAGTTAGTAATAGCAAAGTCATGAATTCTATTCCCAGGGAAGGCATGAACTGCTCAAACATGGATAAAAGCATGTGCCAAATACACAAACGCACCTGTTGAAGAGGGCAGGTGAGGTGGCCGCTCTGTCCTTCAGCCCCTCTGACGACGGGTTCATGGTGAACACCACGTGCAGGTTCCTGATCACCTGACTGGTGAACCATTTGTACAGCTCCTCATGGGTGTCCAGCATCAAGCCCTCCTTCTGCGCTCCTTCCTTGCACTGCGTCATCAGGGTGGCATATTCGTCGCCCTCGAACAGCCCGGGCACCTGCAACAGCACAGAGCAGTCAGAACACACGAGGAGACGGAGAGCGAGAGCGGGTCTCCGTTCACGGGTCGCACCTCTCCGTTGGCCAGCAGCGTGTTCATGCGCTCCAGGAAGCCTGAGTCCAGCACGTTCGACTCGTCCATGATGAAGGCGATCTTCTCGTTCTTGCAGCCGGAGCGGCGGAGCACTGTCCGCAGGTCTTCGTCAAAGTCCTCGCCGGTGTATTTCCTGTGGACCTGTGAGGATACGATGAGTTACAAAAGCCTCAAACAAACAAAACTTGACAGGCAATCAAATGTTTGCTTGCTCTAACCTTGATCTGATAGACAGTCAGTCCATTCATCCAGGCCACGAAGCGGGAGAGCGTGGTCTTTCCAGCACCACTGACGCCGATCAGGAGCAGGTGACCCTGCGGCTGACGGAAGATTCTGGAGGGAGAACATCAGCGTGACGTTACTGAAGCGTCAGCGGGGTGAAATAACAAACCGCTGTGTTTCTTCAGGCTCTCTGTACCTGTCGATCCTCAGCACGTGATCCAGAACCTCATTGAAGAGCACCAGAGGAACGTCCAGCTCCTCCTCGTAGAACACCTTCAGTCTGGCCTTCACATAGTCGCGCAGCTCCTCCTGCTCCACGGGAACGTAGTCCTACAGGAGAACAGCAGAAGCGGTCAGTCGTTTCCGAGTCTGCAGTGATGTCCAGAAGAGTTCAGCTCGGTCACTCACCTTGGAGAGCCAGTTGCTGTACAGGATGGGTCTGTTAAGGGCTTTGGCACGGTCGATGTTAGGAAAGTGTTTGAGGGAGACCATGTTTATGTTCTCATCTGTCCAGCGTCTCTCCTCATCCTCCACCAATCTGCCGGGAGAATCAGTTCAATCCGTGTGCAATGTCACAACAATGAACCGCATACTTATAGGTTTGCTGCAGCTGCACATTTTGGAACGCTTTGAAATGTAACACTGTTAGAAGAAAATGCAACATCGTTCCAAAACAGGAAACAAAACTGTAACAAAGTGATCTTCAGATCTGAAAAGAGCCTTAAACTCACCGGTCCTGGAAGAGTCGCAGTGCTTCGTGAGCCCAGATGCGAATCAGACCCTCCACAGGCAGCGTCTCCAGCGGCCGCAGCGCCTCAAAGATGCCTCGGACCCAGCGGGTCATCTCTCTCGGGGAGTAGATGTAGTGTGGCTGCGTGTCCTGAGTGAACCGCTCCTGCTCAAACACAAAGCAGTCAAGATAAACTTTTCATCAGCTCAGGAGACGAACCCATGAGCGTTTAGCGGTTTAAATGCAAACCTGAGACATGGTGTAGAACTCGACCATGGCTGCCGTGAGCGGCTCAGCAAAGGTCCGTAGCGACGGGATGAGTCTGAGCATGGCTCTGTTGAAGGTGCCGTAGATCTGCGTGAGTGAGGCGGGGCCCGGATAGTCCACATACACCACTGGCACGTGACGCAAAAACCTGTAAACGCTCACACGAGTTAGGCCAGGACATCACTGAACATATCTCGGTCTTTATTAGCGGTGATGACGACAGCCGAACCTGTATGAGAGCGGCTTCCTGCCGGGGTCTGTGGGAGGGTTACAGGCCCCGACGAACTGGATCCGCTCCAGCTTCACCCAGGTCTGGTCTGAGGTGCGGTAGAAGCCGCCGTGCTCCACCATCTGAACACAACACCGCACGGGTTACACCCCAGAGAGACACACACAGCAGGAGCCGGACTCAGCGAGACGCTCACACACGCACCTGTCTGATGAAGGAGATGACTCGCTGCGTGCCGTACTTGTCCATGTCGGGCAGGTTGATCTCGTCGCAGAAGAGCACCAGCCACTTGCCCAGCTGCACCGGAGCCAGAACCACGCCGTTAGGAGTCCTGCGGTACTCGCAGTAATGATCGAAGGTCTTCAGCAGCAGCTCCGGAGTCGTAGCACTGGAGAAGTTCAAACCCACCACCTGAAGAAAACACATTTCACAAGTGTCCAAGCAGTCGACCCAGCATCACATCACAGAACACAGCTGTGCAAGTAGATCTGCTTTAGGAACACTGCATTGGTTCATCTGTAGGAAGAAACAGTGGCTTTCCGAATGCAATTTATTACGGTGTCCAGAGATCGTCGACTGGCTCTCACCTCCATGTCCGGCAGGGCTCTCAGGGCACTGAACAGGGTCATGGTTTTCCCGGAGCCCGGCGGCCCACAGAGCACCAGAGGCTTGTGTTCGGCCAGCCAGGTGTAGAGCAGAGCCTCGTGACGCACCGTGTCCAGAGTGGGCACCACCACGTCCGGCGAGGCCACCTTGTGCGTCTCCACCTCGATCTGAGGCACCTTCACCTGCCAGGACTGCCACTCGCCCGTGATGGACACCTGACGGATTCAGAGCAGCGTTAGAGTCACACTCAAACATCACACTCCATCTGAGACTGCGTCTGTTCGCACCTCGTAGTCGATGATCGGCACGTTCGGCGCGGACGGGAGAGACACGGTGGTGATGCGGCGAATGTATTCTCCCAGCTCCGCTCGCATCTTCAGCCTGCTGTCACCCGAGAAGGACCACAGCACCGCATAGATGAGGTATTTCTGCACGACATGCTCAAAGTTAGCATGTGTCATTTATACTCACTCACGTAGCAAGTAAACACACAGACCGGCTCATTCACGTGTCACACCTGCATGTATTTCTCCAGCTGGTCGATGGGCATGGGGAAATCATGGTGGTTGTTGTTGTAGAGGGCCACGTTGCGGCAGGCCTGATGCAGCATGGAGAAGAGCGAACTCAGCGAGCGCAGACGTGTGAAGTCCATGATGTGCTCCATCTTTGACGCGTGTTCCAGAGCTTTGATCACCAGACCAGTGGAGGTGAAATACGGCTGGAGAACTGCAGCAGCGTCTCTCTGGATCTGTGGATTAAACACAAGAGGCTCTAAAAACTGACAAATACAAGAGAAGGACAAAAACAGAGTGATAATAGAGAAGGATGCAGAACAGGACACATCTAGATCCTTGTTTTTAATTTAACCTTTCAAAGCTACTGTATCATATTTGATGTGAATTTCTAAGGCCTCAAAATGATCCGCTTGGTCAAACTCTGCTGTCACTCAATCTGCTGCACATCTTCGGTCTCTGATTGAGAGTTTAGAGAGTTTTATCCAGTCGAAGCTCTTTCAGTGTAATTCTGGAGCTTCACAAGTCAAATCTTAACTGATTTTGATCAAGCAAGCATCAGAATAACTGCAGTAATATCTCCAGATGAACACTTACTGCACTGAAGCAGCTCAGCTTTACTTGATTCTCCATCAATCATGTTTTAGAGTCTCAAATCTGATCCTCAGGATCTTTTGAGGAGCGTTTGTTTCCAGAAGCTTTTCTTTCACTGTTCCTCAGCGGAGGAATGATCTTCACAAGCCTCCAGAACATCTCACATCTTCTGAGGAGCCTTTATTTCTTCAGCTCTCAATCACTGCATTATATGTTTGGATCATTTCAATCTCATTTTACTGAGACAGATTACTGGAGATATAGAGCGATGACTGATATTTAGATAATTTTACGTAGTTTTGCATGCTAGAGTACCTGCAGCATGGGTGAGGCGGCCTCCTCGCCCTCGTCCTCCGTGGCCTTCCTCATGCGCTGGGCCTCATCCTCTCCCTCATCCAGTGGGATGCTCCGCAGACGCGCCAGGAAGTTGTTGAAGATCATGTCAGTGCTGAGAACGTCCTCGCTGAACCAGACCATCCCGCAGCGAGACACGGTGGCCAGCGTGGCGTACTTCAGGTCCTGCACCTCAAACATGATGCGCACCTGTGTGACGAGAGCAACATCAGCATCATCATCATCACGACTACAGACTCAACCGTCAGATCAGCTGCTCCGTACGTTGGGCGGCAGGCTGAGACGCTCTCCGTTGGGAAGAGTCAGGAGTTTGTTGTCGTCCAGCACAGAGTTCAGATTCTCCACCCACTCCGGATCCACATCACCGTCGAAGATGATCCACTGCCGCTTCTGCAGCTCTCCGCGAACGTTATCGATGATCCTGAACAAGAGCGCGCACACAGACATCAGAACAAACCCAAAATGACGATCAGAGCTATGATGAGACGAGGACTCACTTTCTGAGCACGTGTGTGAAGAGCCCGTCGGTCCACTCGCGAGTGTTGGGGTCCAGCGTGCCATACAGGTGGTCTTTGCTGATGGCTTTGGGGTCGATGATGTGAGCGACACCCTCCAAACCCTCCAGCCTCTCCAGGGCTTTGAGCAGGACTCTCCAGGCCATGGTCTTCCCACTGCCCGACGGACCGACCATCATCAGCCCGTGATTGATCTGCATGATCTGATAGAGCTGCAGCACCTGAGGAGAAGAGCAGAGAACGGGTCAGGACTCATGACTCTCTGTGTGTGAGCGCTGTACTATGAAGCGCATCTTACCTTCTCCACCCACATGCTGCCCACGTCGTCTCCGTCTCCGTACGTGAGGTACATCTCAGCGCAGACCTTCCTCAGCTCCTCTCGCAGCGCCGTCATCTCTCCGCGCATGTACTGGACGCCGGGGAACACGTCAGAGAGCAGGCTGAAGAGCAGCGGGATGTCCTCGGCCACCAGCTTCGGCACCATGGTCTCACACACGCTCTGGATCAGAATCTGAGGATCGAGCGCATGAAGCGCGGTCAGAGATCATGGATATAACAAGATCTACTCTAACTCGCATGACAGTCGACGCGACACCAAACCTGTCTGTTTTCTGTCATTCATGTTCCCCGTTTTTACTGTGAAAGTTAATCTTCATAAGCTCTTATCAAAATAAGATTCCAAAAAATAAAAGCTAAAAAAGTCACAAAACAAACTTCTCTGCTGAAGCGAGCCTGATTTTTTTGTTGATGCCAAATTTAACTATCATCGCCCAACTCTTTTTATTAAATAAAAAAATAATGCTGGAAATATGTCTCTTTAATCTGCATACATACAGTACATTCACATAAAGCTATTTATACTATATAACAAATCTCAACTGCTTGATTGTTTGTATCGTTTCAAAATGTATATTATCATTCAGCTCTAATCTGCATTACTGTAAGGTACGAAGATATGAAGATCTTATAAACATCATGATTTTACATAAGGAAGTTTTGAAACAGTGTTTCGTGAAAAGAACAAATTAATTTGACTTGAAGCCCTTTTATTTTTTTCAATATCTCCTGTAATATATCCAATCGGCTCTCATGCTCTTCACACGTTCTGTTTGAATTGGAAACGGCAGTAAAGTGGCTTGAAGGCTTTCTGCTTCTGTTCGCTCATCTCACCTCCTGCTCCGGAAGGTTCTCTGCGATCTCGTTCTCATCCACGTCCTCGCCGCGCTCACGCTTCTCTCTCTTGATCTTCTGGATGCGTTCTCTCTTGACGTTCCCGGCGCTGATCAGCACACTCTTGAGCGCTCGCAGACCGAAGTCATAGTGAGACTGAGACGACAGCTGCTCGTCACACAACCTGCAACCACAGACCAAAGCAGCGTTACGTTACCACTTAACACATGCACAACAACAGCTGAAGCAGACGGAGACGCACTTGAAGAACGGGACGATCTTCTTGGCGAGGATCTCAGCGGTGCGGAAGCCCTGCGAGTACAGCATGACCTGAGCGATCAGCTGCCGGTCCGGTTTGGTCATGGCCAGACTCCTGAAGAGCTTCTTGAGGTTATCGGGCAGGTTGGAGCGTCCGGCGTAACCGGGGTTCATGGTGATGAAGATGGCCATCTCGGCACTCACCTTCACCTGTTTGTTCAGCAGCTCTGTGGTGACGGGCACACCTGAACACACACGAGCACAGCTGTGATGATCACACGACTCTGTTTGGATGATCAAGGCTCAACAGTGCCAGCATTTCACTCGCATTTGCGACTAAAAATAGATGTGTGGGAACTGGAAAATCTATGTAGGAGCATGAGTGTGAATACAATTTATTAAACATCCTAACTTACACGGTAGCCTATTACAAATGTATTAATTTCTTCAGTTAATTTACGGAAAAACAGTGATACAGCCTCATATGATTATTGAATGTTAAAAAGGCGATGCACAGATGAGAAGCGGAGCAAGCGCAAACACATGACTGATTCGTTATTATTGTTCGGTAACACTTCACAGGCTCCATTAACATTAGTTAACATGAAATAACAATGACTGCATTTTAATGACTTAAAATAAAGTATTTCTTTAGTAAAAGATCTTTAATACATGTATTTAACCTGTTAGGAGGACAACTTTTTTTTACTTACTAAATTATATATTGTGACAAAACCATATACCGTGACGAAAGCTTCAACGACTATTGTGAAAATTTGATACGGTCACATACCTAATGTACTTACCATTTAATAGGACTTTAAATAGTTACATAATTACCCTATTAAATAGAGTCTGAAGCAGAATTATTTAAAAACATTGTGTACTTTCTGTATTCTGATAAATTAAATAATTGTGTTTGTAAAGATCTCCTTATATCCCCTTAAGCTAAAACACATCATTTAAAAAATGTGCATTGCGCCCCTAAATTTTTTTAATGTGCTCCTTGGGAATAAGGTAAGCGTCGAGCCCTGATGATGAGGTTCTGAACCATAGCGTGCACGTACTGCGGTCTCGGTTGGGGTTGCTGTGTTCTCTCAGCGCCACCTGGATGTACTGGACCTGCTGAGACACGGCAGACAGCATGCGCTCCTCCAGACGGTTGAACTCGTCGAAGCAGCCCCAGGCGCCCACCTGACACAGACCCACAAAGATGCGGCCCATCGCCTGCAACACAAGACACCGTCAAACCCCTGTGATTAAACACCGGTTATTGACCCCCGACACCAATCCCGTGACACCAGTCGCACCTGGAAGTCAAAGGTCTCGTCGCAGTTGAAGACCAGGACGAAGCGGCCCAGCTGGTGACCCAGAGCTTTGACAGACTCCGTCTTCCCCGTTCCAGCAGGACCTACAGAACAAGAACGCCCGTCAGCAACCGCACACTTCACATTCAGCTCATGCGCACACGTCTGTGTGCTCCACTCCAGCAGGAAAGGTGAGACTGACCGAAGGGCGATCCTCCCAGACGGGCCTCCAGCGCCTGCGTCATGGTCAGGTAGCAGCGGTCGGTCAGCGGCGTCTGCACCAGCTTCTCCTGCACACCCAGGTACTCGAAGCCGTAGTTGAACTTAGCGTTGGCCATCTGAATGGAGAGCTGCTGCAGGACGTCGGTCTGCTTGGGGTCGAAATAGAAGCGCATCTGGCTGAGCCACTCGAAGGATTTGGGATTGTCGATCTTGTTCTTGATCAGAGTTCTGGTCACGTCTCTCTGGTGCACCAACTCCGTGATCTACGAATGAAAAACACGCAAGTCACGAACACGTCTGCAGAGCTCGTCATACAGAGTAAATATCTGCATCTATGTGCGTGCATCAGAAGGATGCCTCTGGCCGTTGCATTTCACAGGTTTTACGAAGGTAAGACTTTAAGACCTTTTTAAGGAATAAGCTGACAGGAGCACCATACCTCACTATGTTTTCTAAACATAAATGTGAAGGTGGGCTCAGAGAAACCAATTAATTCAAAGGAAAAACATTTTTCTGACCCCATTAGCAGATATTTGTTTTTGTCTTAAGCAGAAACTTAATTTTGTTCAACTTCTCAGAAAACGAGACTTCATATCTTAATTTTGCATTTCAGGCAAATGTATCTTGTTTTAAGGATGTTTTAGATATTTGTACTGGAAAACAAGGCAAAAATACTGAGGAAGATATTCATGTTTTGCAGTGAGGGCAACATGTAATGCCATGACTTTTGTTTTTTGTTTTTAAGACTTTCTGCTCTGATTTAAGACCCACAGATAGCCTGGCATTGCTGTTTTTCTGCCCTGAAAACAAATGTGATTGACAGAGACTATAAGCAAGACATGGCTGTATTTTGCACCATGAATGACATCTCCAGCTGCATTAATCTTCAGTTTCACTCATTATCAGCACAGGTGCTTCTGAGGTTCTCACCAGGTGCTCCAGCTTCTTCCTGCGCAGCGGCGGCTGCTCCATCAGAACCGTGTCGGCCAGCAGGTTGAGCGTCGCCTTCACGTTGGCCAGCACGGCCTGCAGCGGACCCATGTCTTCCCCGCCGCCGATGGTGGTCAGAGCGCTCTCCACGTTCTCAGACCAGTCGATCTGAGTGGACAGAACCACCAGCTGGGCCTGGACGCAGCGAAGATAGGGGTTAAGCACTCATGAAGACGTGTACAGATGCTGGGTTAGTCTCAGAGGACGGGTCACCTGGTATCGGTCGATCCAGTTGATGTAGGTGCTCAGGTCGATGCCCGTGCTCTTGTTGAAGGTGCCCACCTCCGTGACGGACTCGGCCAGCAGCTTAGCCAGCGTCACCCGCATCTCACGCTCCACCAGCGTCAGCCACTCGTTGATCTTCGGATGCTCCGTGATGGACACCGGCGTCTTATAGAGCACCTGAAAACAACAGCACATTCCAGAGGTTTCCCACATGAAGACATCACTCATATTACTGATTCAACTGCACTGACGCTATCAGACGAGATCAAAACCAGAACTGAATCGATCTGAATAATGACACTAATGTCTTCTGCAGAGCTGCTTTACAGCTGAAACGGAGTTTGCATCATTGACTGAAACAAGCACATAACGGAGGTCCCAGTCTCTCTCGGGTCGAGCCGTACCTCCTCTCCCTCTCGGGACGAGATGCCTAGCACCTCAGTGTTGTCCTCGTTCAGCAGGATGCTCGAAACGCCAGCGAACATTTTCTTGAAGTGTTTCTGCAGTTTGGCCACATTCTTACTGTTGCCGATGATCTCCAGCAGATCTTCATCACCAACAAAGTAGAACCTGCGGGAAACAGAAATGATGAGTGTTTAGACAACCGTGACAATACGAGTTCAGAATGGACACTGGACGGCTGATACTGTAAAGCCCAAATGTCTGACCTGGGGAAAGACGAGCGCTCTCTCTCCAGATATTCTCCCAGTGCTTTCTGGATCTTTCCCAGCAGGTCAGCGAGTCTCTCCAGCGACCTCTGAACCCCCTGAATGTTCAGGACATCCATGACCAGAGGAGACTTGGTCACCTTCTTCATCAGGGCCAGAAACTCCGTGCTGATGCTGTGAAATCAAACGAGTCACATGTTAAAGCCTAAAGCCTGCGCTCTTCAGCACACTGATGTAATGGAGTCAGCCGCTGACCTCTGGAAGCGCTGCGTCTCCACAGGAAGCAGGTGTTTGATGTCTGCACTTCCTGTGAAAATGCCTTCCAGGTAAACCCAGCGGCGCTGCACGTCGATCCAGACGTCAAACAGAGCCATGATGCGGTTGAGTTTGTCCTCCCAGCTCAGAGCGTCCTCCTCGAACACCTGCCGAGAACAGAGACGTGTGACGGAGGAACTGCTGTGACGCATCGTTTCTCTCTAACATACGGTTTCTCTCGTTCGGTGTGTACCTTGTAGTAGGGCGAGAGCTTCATGGCAGACACGCTGTTGATGTGCTCCTTGACTTTGTTGAACAGATCGTCCCATTCCAACGGAATCCGCGTCACTTTGTTTTGAAGTTGACGAGGGCGAGTTCGTCCAGTTTCCAAACTCACGAATCTGCGTGAGAGGAAACTGTGAACCACCTCTTTAAAGAGCACCTATTATTATCTTTTTACAATATGTAAGTGTGACCCTGAGCACAAAACCAGTCATAAGGGTCAATGAGATTTCTACATCATCTGAAAGCTGTATAAATAATCTTTCCATTGATGTATGGTTTGTTAGGATAGCACAATATTAGGCTGATACACAACTATTTGAAAATTTTAAAAAAACTAAATATTGAGAAAATCATCTTTAAAGTTGTTCAAATGAAGTTCTTAGCAATGCATATTACTACTCAAACATTAAGTTTTGATATATTAACGGTAGGAAATTAACAAAATATATTCATGAAACATGATCTTTAATTAATATCCTAACGATTTTTGGCATAAAAGAAAAATTGACAATTTTGACCCATACTATGTATTTTTGGCTATTGCTACAAACACACCCGTGTCCCCAGAATGTGTCTGTGAAGTTTCAGCTCAAAATACCCCACAGATCATTATATCATTTTGAAAATATTGAGTGGAAGCAGAAACAGGCTGTTTTTGTGCATGTCTCTTTAAATGCAAATGAGCTGCTGCTCCCCGCCCCCTTTTCAGAATAGAGCTGCGCCATTACAGCTCGTACCTGCTTAAAAACATCTGTTTGGTTTTTATTATCATGTCCATCGCATTAAAATCATGCGTTTTAAGCCATATTAGTTTAAACTTCTGATATACGGGTTTTCTGAGCGCACACATCCGAAGCATCCGTCACACGGCATTCAAGTACTAAACTAAGCTCTCCTTCATGTCTTATTGCGCTTAAACTGTCAAATACACACAAGTTACGAAACTTAGTGGGTTATGTCTGTGAAGGTAAACAGCTGGGGTGTTTATATTAGATCTGTGACAGGTGTGTGACGGAGTCGGACCTGCTTGAGGAACTCCTCGAGAGCCATCTCTCCCTGCGCCACCAGCAGCACGTCCTTCACCACCATCTCGTTCTTCTGCAGGTCCACGTCCCAGATCTGACCCAGACTCAGCTCGGACAGAACCCAGTTCACATGCAGACGCTTCATCAGCTGCTTCCAGTGCCGGTCCTTCAGCGCCTCCGACTTCAGCTCGATCACCAGCATGTTCACCTGAAGAGGACACAGGGAACGGTTTAGGCGTTTCAGCGGCTCTATCCCAGCATCCTCCGCTGGTAACGCAGGACCGGCTCACCTTCATGTACCCCTTGAGCAGTCTCTGCACGTACTCGTAGGAGGCGTACTGCCGCAGACGGGCGGGGAAGTTCTTCAGCTGGTTGAGGAGAGCGTCCAGACTCTGGCGCAGCTGTACAGAAGAAGAACACAGACTCAGTGAAAGCCAGGCTCGGGTACGAGTCACACGAGACGGCAGGTGTGTCGCTCACCTTCCGCGGCTGCACAGAGACCCACGGCTGCTCCTTCATCTGATCGATCTGCTCCCAGACCTTCGACAGCTCCGACCAAACACCCTTCAGATCCTGCAGCTCCTCCAGAGCCACCTGACGAACAACACGGACACGACACGCGTTAACAAGAGCAGAATCTTCAACATACAGTTTGATCTCTAAATGATGTGTGAGAAAACTGAGAAAAGTAAATATTAAGCTGACTGAACCCAGCGTGTTTTCATGCACTGGACAGTTTTGAGCTGTTTTTCTTCCATATCACGACTAATGGAAAGAAAACATCCAAAATACACATTTAACTGTTTATTTTATTACACTTTATCTATAGATTTCAATCTCATCCATTAGGATGCAACGATCCACCGTGAGCCGGTTGAACATCGATACAACTATGTGACGATTCAAATCGGTTGATATGTTAATCGACTCCTAGATACATTTGTGGGTGAGTTTTAGATGAAGCATCACTGAGGGGAAGTGACAGTCTTTAGAAAAGTTTTAGTGATAGTTTCTTTTCATCTCGTCTCTGTATAGTTCATACTAGTGTAGCGTTCATAAGCTGCTGCTTGGTTTACGGCGGCGGTAACCAAGGAAATGCTGTATCGCTGCTGTTCCATAAGCTCCACCTGCTGTCAGAGAGTGAATCTGCTCTCATTCAGCTCGTCTGCTGTTTCATTCAGATATGTTTTATGTAGTATAGTTTCACAAAACTAAAGTCTGATCATTCATTTTGTTTTAAAATGTCAAATTATATAATCTAATTTAGTTTAAAAACTTCTCATGCTGCATGTATTCAGCATCTTTGTTTGCATTGTGATTCAAATGCAGTGGTTGCCTCTAATTTTAAATGGAAAGAGCACAGACAAAGCCTTTGTTTACATGAAGAGATTTGTGTCTTATTTATTTGATTAGATTTGGGGCTTGTTTTAAAACTTAAATTTAGTTTTGTTATTTGACATTTCAATTTCACAAAGAAATGTGCAGTATTTTGTCCAAGCAATAATAAAAAGACACCTTTTCATCGCGAATCGCATCGCGAGTGAATCGTTACTGCTCTATTCTGAAGGTTTGTTCATATTTCATTCACACTGATTTCTAAAGCATTTTACTCCTAAAATCATGATGAAAATGTGTTTGTTTTCTGACTTATGGAGCAATAAAAATAGAAATCCAAATTCCCCTCTTGAAAAACCTTTAACTCGACTTCAACAAAATCAAACAAGAATTTTAAACCTGGCTTTATCCAACATTCAGATTTCTGCATATTAGTGTGCATTTAATTAGATTAAATGCCTCGTTTGCATATGTAAACGAAATTTCTGAAATCTTAAAGACTTAATGTACTGTGATTTACCAAATGGGGAAAGTACGGTGATATCTATCAGTAAGGGTTCATCGACAGCTCAAACATCTATAGATTCTGATGGACTCTGTGATTGTTAGCTGGGTTGTGTCTCTTTAAAACCTCTTTAGAACTCCGTTCATAACAGAGACGCTTGTAAAGTCGTGGCGCACCTGCACTCTCTCCTCGCTGCTGCTTAACAGACCCGTGTCCGTCAGCTCCAGTGCCTCTTTGGCCTTCGCACACTTCTCTCTGTCGTCCTTCAGACGCCCAAACTTGCCCTCGTAGATGGTGAGCGACTGCAGCGCCTCCTCTGGACGCAGACTGCCCTGCAGCGACAACAAGCAGACAGACTCTGAAAGAGGCTGAAAGAGACCTGAAAACAGCGTTCATCTCCAGACACGTACTGCTACGGGTTTGGTCTTCTCCCAGTCTGACAGCAGGTCCGTGGTGCGGTTCTCCACCGCGCGGTCCTCCTGCACGATCTTCATCTGGAGGTTAGCCACCTGCTGCTGGATGGCCGTGTCTTTGCGCTTCATGATGTCGCTGAAGGCGCCCCACTCGCCCTCGATGTTATCGATGTACAGCCAGGAGGGAGGGAACTGGAACCGCTGCTTCTCCAGCAGACGCTGGCCGTTGCGGAACAGCTGCATGAGACCAGAGACTTTAATAACGTTTGCTCCAGAGAATCGTGTTTAAGACTCTGTACGAGGCAGATTGTACTCACGTCCACTTGCTTCTCAAACTGTTTGATCTTGCGTTTGAGCGCCTGCACGTACGTGATGAAGGTCACAGCATCAGAGGTGCTCGCCGTATCCACCGAATGCTGCTCCAGTTCTTGACGAGACTGCAAGAGGATCACAGAACAGTTCAGAACATTCGCTTGAGCATCAAACATGACCTGTCCCTTCAGCGAGAGCTCGGCCCACCTTGGAGATCTGCGAGTGGAAGTCCTGCATGTTGTTGCCCAACATCTGTCCAAACTTACTGAGCACCTCCTTATGCCACGAGTCGTACTTCAGATTCACCTTAGATTGGACCTAAACGACACGTTAAAAGAGACACTTCAGCGTGATCATTCGTGGAGAGAAACCTCAAGACTGAACCATGAGCGGCTCGCTCCTGACCTTGCCGTAGTCGATGATGGCCGGCCCGAACTCCTTCCTGGTTTCTGCGTTGTCAAACGTGCCTCGAGCTTTGCGGATCTGCACGAGCAGCGCCTGCCACTTGTTGAGATCTTCTCCCAGACGGTTGTAGATGTTCTCGGCCTGCATGTCCCACAGACACTGGTACTGGAGCCACACCTGACGGAGCAAACGCAGTCAGTCTGGCGTCTGAACACGCTTCACTCGCTCACGCTAACAGAAGACGCTACCTTGACGTACTGCTCCACCTCTGAGACGATCTCCTTCACTGCATTATAAGCTTCTTCCAGCGCAGACGGACCGTCAGGCATCCTGGTCAGAGCGTTCCTGTAGAACTTCTCCTCTTCTGATAACTCGTATTGAACACCGACCTGCGTGAAGAGCGAACGTTAAACCTGTATGAGGTTCTTTCTTCTGTGCAACACAAAATATATTTAAAAAATGTTAACCAAACTGCGCTGGTAGCCATTGACTTGGAGCAGTCATAGCCTAATGGTTAGAGACGGACTTGTAACCCAAAGGTCGCGGGTTCGAGTCTCCTTGCTGGAATGTGTGTGTGTGTGTGGTGTGTGTGTGTGTGTGTGTGTGTGTGTGTGTGTCTGTGTGTGAGTGCGAGTAGGGTTGCAAAGGGGTGGAAAATTTCCGGAAACTTTCCAAAAATCCCTGGAATATTCCAAAAAAATCTTGGAAAGTTTCCAAACTTTCTGGAATATTTCCAAAATTTATTGGGAATTTTCCACCTTTTTGTAACCCTAAGTGTGAGAGAGTGTGCGCGTGCGATGGATTGCGTGTGATGGAGTGCGCGAGAGAGAGCGCGTTTCACTTCCATAGTATTTTTTGCCATTCTATGGAAGTCAATGGTTACCAGCAACTGATTGGTTACTAGCAGGCTTAACAGAGTGAGTAAATGAAGACAGAATGAACTGAAAACTGAAGACGAATGCAGAGCAAACAAACAAACACACAGACCTGATATCTCTGACTCTGGATTCTGGGTAGAGACAGAATGACCATCTTCCAAGCAAACATCTCCTGGTAAAGCCTGTAGCGGCAGTCTTCGATCGGCGGGTTCAGATAGATCACCTGGTTCGTGATCCTCAATTCATGGATGACATTCTGTTTGGACGAAGAAAACGTTTCAGTGTGAAGTTATGAATCCTCAATGCACACAGGCTCAGAACTACAGGACGACGTCTTGCCTTAATCTTGGGATCTCCGCCGGGCTTGTGACTGACTTGAGGAGCCTCGGTGTCCATGTCCACATCAGCCTTGTCCTCCATCTGTCCCATGAGAACCTGCGTCCAGGTTTTGAGACCTGCCTGCAGACGCACCCCGAGGATGCGCTCGATCTACGGAGGAAACACGATCACATCTGATCAAACACCACTCTCTCCGGACAGACTCTGCGCTTCTGTCCAGCTGGACTCACCTCGATGTCCAGTTTATTGACCCAGATGGGCAGGTTGGAGTACGAGTGCAGGTTCAGGTCGTCCACAGCCTTCTGGATGCGGTTGAGGATCTCCGTGAACATCTTATTCTCGTACATGCAGGTTTCCAGCGAGCGCACCTCCAGATCAATCTTCTCCTCGAGCAGAAGAAGATCATCCACCTAAGAGCGGAATACACACAAACCAACATGACATTCACATCACTTTTCATCCGGACTGTAAACACTACACAGCTACACTACCAACCGAATCATGGACACACACCACTGAATTTATTTAAAGCTTTAATCAGAAGCTCAGTTTTAACCAGGCATCCATAAAATGGTCCCGGCCACTGCAAAGTGAATTAAATAATGACAAAAACACCATTAAACAGCACAAAATAAAAAGGCCTAATTAAAAAATGTAATAGAATATGTGACCCTGGAGCACAAAAGCAGTCATAGACGGGTCAATTTTTCAAATTGATTTATAGATCATCTGAAAGCTGAATTAATATTTCCATTGATGTATGGTTTGTTAGGATAGAACAATATTTGGCTGAGATACAACTATTTGAAAATCTGAATCTTGATGTGCCAAAAATCTAAATATTGAGAAATCATCTTTAAAGTTGTTCAAATGAAGTTCTTAGCAATGCATATTACTAATCAAACATTAAGTTTTGATATATTTACGGTAGGAAGTTTACAAAATATCTTCATGGAACATGATCTTTACTTAATATCCTAATGATTTTTGGCATAAAAAAAAAAAATCAATAATTTTGACCCATACAATATATTGTTGGCTATTGCTACAAATATCCCCCAGCGACTTAACACTGCTTCTGTGCTGCAGGGACACATGTATTAGAGTGTACTACAATCGTAGATTAGGAAATCGCCAGCAAAGCTTAACCTCAAACTGACGCTTCTCTTTTTAATATCTATCAGTGGTGTGTGTGTGTCCAGTCATCTGACTGGTGCTCTAGTTTAACTGGTCTTGAGCTGGTCGACCTTTTCTTGGAAGTTGAAGACGGTTTCGGCCAGACGCTGGACGTACGGGTCGAGTTTGTAGGACTCCCAGACCAGAGAGATGCCCTCGGTGACGAGCGCCTGCACCTCCTTCTTCAGGCCGGCCACCAGCAGCGAGATGGACATCCTCTCCTCCACCTTCTCGCAGGTGCGCTCATAGGTGCGGACGCTCTCGATGAGCGAGATGGCGAAGGGATACAGCTGATTGGCCTGATGGGCTTTGTTGACAATGGCCAGCGGCACGCGGAAGCTCAGCCACTTCAGGTTGCGCACCTCTTTGGAGAGCGTGATGATCTCGGGCAGGAAGTTGACCCTGAGCTTGAGCACGGTGCCGGTGCGTCCGCGGGCACGCGTGTTCTCGATGGTGAAGATGCGGCCCGACACGCCCAGGTTGCGCTGCTGCACCTTCCTTGCCCAGTCGTCGAAGATCTCCTGCGTGTTGAGCTTGGCGCGGAAGCTGTCGCCGTCCTGCTTGAGCTTCAGACCCTCCACGTGGTTTTCCCAGCCCTTCCCGAGGACGTCTTCCACGCGCTTCATGTAGGCCGTCAGCTGCCGGTCGATCTGCTTGGCCCAGATGATGGAGCCGGAGACGGGAGGCAGGTCTCGCACGTGGCTCATCTTGCACGACTGGCTCTGAGGATACTGCACCTTGAACTTGTCGTGCAGAGCCTCGATGTCGTCTTTGACGCGCTGGATGAGCTGCGTCTGGTACTCTCGGATGGCTCCGCGGATGTGCGGCCGCACGAACAGGGCGTTGAAGCGGGAGAAGATGCGGAACATCTCGTTGGCATTCTTGGCGGTGCCCAGCTGGTCTCGCAGGCGTGCCGTGATGCGTGTCTCCACGCGGTCGATGCGCTCGTCGTAGCGCTTCATGGCCGCTTCCCAGGCCTCCACTCCCTCCTTCGAGACGTCCAGTCCGTCCACTTCCTTCACGTTTTCGTAGGCCAGATTGACTTCCTCGATGGCGTTGACGTCTGCGGCATCGAAGAGCACCTCGGCCACCTTCATATCGTCGGGCTCGGCCGTGTTTCCCGGAGCATGCTGGGGCACGGCGGACACCTGGAGAGAGGCAGTCTTTCATTAGTTTTAATGCATCCAGACTTTTACACATCTGATACAACTCGAACTGATTTTTGTGCACGTACGATTAGAATCCCATTTAGTAAGTGTGGATGGCAAGACAAAAACATGAAATAATTTTTACAAATATGTTTCAAGCTACATTCATATGTGGTTTTAAATTCTGTGCCTCATAAGTCGCCAAGGCAACATGTTGTTACATTGTAAGAGCATCTATATTGTAGCTGTTTTTTTTGTCAGCACACCAATGCAACATCACTGCCACAGAAATCAATGAAGATATTGTAAACTGGATCTGAAGCGTTGTGATACAAAGCGTGGACTGTCAATCAGACTCCAGTCGGATGCACAAATAATCAGATTTCAGAATCAGGGACTGACAGTGTGAATGTATATGAACTAAAACGTTTCTGACAGACGATGTCATCTCAATCCTGTCTGTTGTGTCACAAACTCAATTTGAGGCTTGTCAGGGAACAATCTGATTAATGAAGGCTGGTCAAAAGAATCACAGATCAGAACCATCACATCCAGAAGCCGTCAGAGTCATACCTGAGGTCTGAGCACGCGAACGATGACGGCTCTCAGCTGCTCGTGTTGCCGTCTGAAGCGCCGCATGTGGTCCAAGCGGGCCTGGAGCTTGCGGTGGGCCGGACTGAGACGCCACACCATCTTCAGATTCTCCTCCCTCTTCCTCTTCACAATGTCCCTCAGGAGCACCTGCAGCTTCTCGTACTCATCCTCCCACGTCTGGAAGACCTCGAAACACGCCACCATCACCTGCGGAAGAAGAAGAGCGTGAGGCGTGAGCTGCAGAGCATCGCTGCGGGGAGAGCGAGTGCCGTCTCATCAGCCGTACCTTCTCAAACTCCTCGTACGCCACGTGCATGAGCTTGCGAGTGCCCAGCACTTTGAGCAGCTGAGAGCTCAGGTCTCTGGAGATGGCCTCCACCAGACGCAGCGCACGCTGGATGGGGTACTTGGTGTTCCGGATCTTGCGCAGGTGATTGAAGATGGCCATCAGCGCCTGACGGATCTTGTCGAGCTCAGAGGCCGACAGGAGATCGTTGAGGGGAAAGTCCTTCATCAGAGGGTTGTAGTCGTTCACCGTCTCCACAGCCTGCTTCAGGCCTGAGAGAAACACACCAGAGCGTTCACAAGCGTGCAGCATCATGGAGATGGCTCTCGGACAGACGGCTCACCTGTGTCGGTGTCGAAGCTGACCGTGGCGTGGAAGCGTTTGCCGTGTTTGAGGATGTCGAGCGTCAGCAGCACCTCCGGACTCTCCCTCTTCTCCTGGATGCGGTTCAGGGCTCGCTCCAGGTTCAGCCAGAAGCTGATCTCCTGCAGAGCCGTTCCAGATGCAGGGTCTCGGTCCAGTTTAGTCACCTGAAAGAAATGGCAGACAGACCTGAAATCCTGATCCGCTGTAGGCTAGGCCTGCACACATCATCGGTGCTAAGAATGGAACAATTCAGTGAACCTTTAGACCAGTGGTTCCCAAACCTGTCCTGGGGGACCCCCTGTCCTGTACATTTTGTATGTCTCCCTAATCAGACACACACCCAATTTAGTTCTTGCAGTCTCTACTAACGAGCTAATGAGTGGAATCAGGTGTGTTAGATAAGGGAGACATACAAAAGGTGCAGGGCAGGGGGGCCTCCAGGACAGGTTTGGGAAACACTGCTTTAGACAATCAAAATGAAAAGGTTAAAAAAAAAAAAAAAAAAAAACTGGTTTCCTGATGCGTTTTATGTTTATCATATTTGCTGCATCAGGCTTTTATGGCTCATACAGTGTGATACAGTGAGAATATGGATGAAAAAAACAGCACACTTTATTCAGAGACTCAAACTGAGCAAAAATAAGCAATTTGGTGCAGATGCTGATATTTACATGGCCAAAAAGTAAGATGAAGTTCAGATCCTAATGTAAATTTATAACTGCATTTATTTTAGCGAACTACTTTGATAAAATTGCATAAATATCACTTTGTCTCCCAGTTTTGCAATGTAATGTTTCCCACGTTTCGGCATGTAATTTCTCATGTGCAAGTTGTTCATTAAGCCTTTTAGATTTCCATCTGATCGTCATTAATGCAGAGCAAAAGATGACGTCAGTAAAAGATCTGCTGTTTTCTTCACCCAGAAAGAATGAGGCTTCAAATTAAACTGATTTGATGCACCAATTATTAAGCTTGTGATTCGTGTGGGGAAACTATCAGGACACTATTTCAAGGTTTTTGTACGTCTGCACCAATACCATTAAACATCACAATACTGCAGTTCTGATTTACATAACATTTCATTGATTTTCTACAACTTTTATTTATATAAACCAGCAGGTTGAGTAAATAAGATGGAGCCTAGGCTCTCCTAACTGGACGAATGTGAAGCGTGATCACGACACATCATACTGTGAGGTATCTGCCCTGTTTTTAATTGCAGTAGATAGTACGGTAATGTCCTCTGAAGGTCAGCGAGTCTCAAACCTTCTGTATCTCCCGGATCCAGCGGTTGACTCCAGACTGCAGCTGGTTCAGGAAGCTGGGATCCTCCACTTTATCCCCGAAGTCTGTGACCTTGGGCTTCTCTGCGCGCTCGTAGCACTGCTTGGCCACGTTGGTGATGATGGGGTGGATGAGCAGGCTGATCTCGGGGATCTCGATGTTCTGCTGCAGGTGCAGTAAGCCCATCTCCAGCTCCGCGATCTTCTTCTCCACCGAAGGGGCCATCTTATCTCCATCCCTGCGCAGACACACAAGACACGATGAGGCACGGCTTGCGCGCGCGCGCGTGTGTGTGTGTGTGTGTGTGTGTGTGTGTGTGTGAGAGAGACACGTTACTCTCTCGTTACCTGTCGGCTTTGCCAGACTCTCGGATGTAGGATTTGAAGTACGGAGACACAGCATTGCTGATGAAGGAGTGCAGCGTCTCGTACGGAGAGTCTTCGCTCAGAGTCAGAACTCGCACCTGAGTGGAGATGGGTTTGTCCGCATCAATCACTCCGGTCCGCTTGATCAGGGCCAGGCTGAAAGATCAAGATCAGGTGTTTCTGATCAGAACACAACAAGACCACATCGGAGTCACCAGCTCACGCTCTGCGCTCGTTACCTGTTTGATTTGAGCCCGTAATGGATATCGATGCTGATGCTGTAGGAAATGCACTCGCGCTCCTCCTCGCCTTCATCACCTACATCCTCTGCAGAACAACGACAAACAACCAGCCGTTTGTGATAAATCAGCTTGTCTTTATTTGACCATTCATCACACGTCTGACGTGACACGCAACTCACTCTCTCTCTCTCTCATCACACACTCACTCACTCCCAATCACTCACGCACTATCACTCACTACACTCACTTCACTCCCTCACCTCATCACTCACTCACATCACTCACTCACTCACATCACTCACTCACTCACATCACTCACTCACTCACTCTCACACACACACCTCACTCTCACTCACTCACACCTCACTCACTCACTCACTCTCACTCTCTCTCTCTCTCTCCTCTCTCTCACACACTCTCTCTCTCTCTCTCTCCTCTCTCTCTCTCTCTCCTCCTCTCTCTCTCTCTCTCCTCTCCTCTACTCTCTTCTCTCTTTCTCTCTCTCTGTCTCTCTCTCACTCACTCGCTCTCTCTCATCTCCTCCCGTCTCTCTCTGCTCCTCTCTCTCCCCCTCTCCGCTCTCTCGTCCCTCTCTCTCTCTCTCTCTCTTCTCTCATCCTTTAGATTGCTTTATTGGCAGCCAAAATTATTACATTTGTATTGCCAAAGCAATTGCTGCTGGACTGCTTACAAATAGTACACATGTATTTACAGAAAGAAAAATAATAATATATAAAAAGTATTAAGAATGTAGTGCAAAATGAATTACTAATGTAAGTATTTAAACTAGAAATAAAAATAAAATAAGTGATTAGACAGATTTACAGAAGCAGAATGTAGATCTAAGTAATATAATAGAGTAATTTGGCGTAATATAATCTACATGTGCTGGAAACATTAGATCAGGGCAGGGTGAGTGTTTTCTCTTCTGTGGTGAAAGGCAGACACATATTGAGCAGCAAACACTCGGCAGTTCTTCTGTTCTCCTAACAGATACGGTAGTTTCTCCTGGTTTGAAAGAGTTTTAAATGTCTAATGGATGTGCTGTGTTTTATCATAGAACACTGTCCGTATATTTGTGTATTTGGGGCATTCTGTTAGGAATTGCAGCTCTGTTTCCATCTGATTCAGATCACAGTGTGAACACAAGTCTCTGCTCCGGTGGCAGCCATGTTTTCTCTCGCTCTCTCTCGCTCTCTCTCACACACACACACACCTCTCACACACACACACTCTCACACACACACACCACTCTCTCTCTCTCTCTCTCC
>JADLZN010003485.1:0-63006 GCA_018155175.1 Sinocyclocheilus anophthalmus
ACATCCTTGCTGAATAAAAGTATTCTAAAAGTTTTTTTGTTTTTTTTTTAAAGAAGAAAAAAAGAAATTTACTGACCCCAAACTTAAAAAAAATTTTTTGGATACAGTATTGACACGAACTATAAGACGAGTTTTTTTTTTTTTTTTTTTTCCCTTTGGGGGGGGACAAACATCTGAAAGACGCGGTTGTCTTATTTTCAGGGTCTAGACTTTGACATGTCATTAATACACCCACAACAATAGGTGGCGACAAATACGCATAAAACGAGTGTGCCATGAAATACATAATGTAATGAGTGTTGTAAAGATCGCGAGTAAAACAAAAGAAAAAGAAAACATTACAGCCGCATGAGTCGTGACTGTCACGTTAGCATGATGGGACCAAACTCCCTTTGTGATTTTAAAACGCAAGACAGTTAACCCAGATTTGAAGACTGCAGTAAGATTTAACTTCTACTGTTAAAAAGATATTGGTGGGCTACTATTAGATGGATAGCTTAAATGTCCTAATTCAGATGGGCTACCTGTTTTTTTTATTATTTTGTTAAGGTGTATATTTTTTTTATGTGATTGTTGGTACATGTTACCAGTTTTTACCATACTTTAAAAACAAAAATTAAAATAGGAAAAATATGCAATATGAAAATAATTGAAGACAAAATGTGTTTTACTGAGAAAAAACAAGATTTGTTTTTTAAAAAACCTTTTTCCAAAAGGTACATCTGGAAAAAAAGGGAGGTCGTCTTATATTCGGGCCAAATTAAGGTACTGGTGTATATTGTAAGAAAATATTTCTATTTTGAATAAATGTTTTTTTTAACTTTTTATTCATCAAAGAATCAAATAAAAAATGTATCACAGGTTCCAAAAATATTAAGCAACACAACTGTTTCCAACATTGACTATAAATCAGCATATTAGAATGATTTCTGAAGGAAATGTGACACTAAAATCTGGAATAATGATGCTGAATATTCAGCTTTGCTTCACAGGAATCAATTATATTTTAAAGTATATTAAAATAGAAAACTGCAATAATAGGCTATTTCACAAAATTACAGTTTTTCTGTATTTTTGAACAAATAAATGCAGGCTTGATGAGCATAAGAAACCTCTAAAAAAAACATTAAAACTCTTACTGATCCCAAACTTTTAAACAGTAGTATATAATGGGTGTTTTCACATCTTATTTTTATTATCTGTGTGTTGTTGTCTTTGTGTACTGGAAGCTTGTGACAAACAAATTCCTTGTACGTGCAAACATACTTGGCAATAAAGCTCTTTCTGTCTTCTGATATGCGTGTGTGTAATATACAGTAGGCATACTACAGTATATATGAAAATGCATACATTTCAATTAAAGACAATTTATAGAATAAATATGGACTGCTTTGGGTGCTTGACACTTCATTGGTCATTTTCTGTTTTAAGAATGATATTCAAGGTTAAGAATACGCTGGAAGTTACTTAAATGTAAATACGACTTTCCTTATTGATCACGTCTTCCCTCAGGTAAAATGCACGTTTTCTTGTGTGGCTGGATGTTGGAATCACGTTGTTCGCATTCGCTCAAGCTGATTTGCTGAAGTCGAAACGCGGTTGTTAAAAAACCCAACTCCGTTTAGCGCGAGTCCCGCTCGCTGTGAAGCAGGAGCAGCCAGCAGAGGATTCTGCTTGGTCTTAAAGCCTCCCTGGAACGGCTATGTTCACAAATCAAACACTTGTCAAAAAAAGAATGATTAATTCTCAATTTAGAGTTTGTTATTCGTATGGTCTAGGTGTTCATACGGCATAGCCTATGCCTTAAATACGGGATAAACTGCGTTTATACGTATAGCTTTCATACGGAACGCTTCTTGATGCCTTAAATACGGGATGATTCCGTATTATACGGAACGGTTGGCAACCCTAGTCGTGTCCTCTTTTGGAAGGCCAAACAAAGTAGTTTCGCTTTCACAACGAAAAAGCGTCACAGAGTATGCAGAGGCCGGCTTGAGTGAGCAGAGGCGGGCGGCCTTGAGAACGGCACGGCCGGCGGATTTTTTTCGGGACGAGGAGCGTTTGGCGGGCTTGCGGCAACCACATGTGAGGACCCTGGCTGGACTCCGTTTCGTCCACTGTGAAAGCCAATCCGGCGATCGACAGCACAAAGTTGATGTATTTCTTCAGCGAACAGCACGGATCAGCTCCAGGCATGACGAAGAACATATCGTCCTCTTTTGGAAGGCCAACCAAAGTAGTTTCACTTTCACAACGAAACATAGCGCCTTCACGACTTCACGTGGTGGCAACAACAATACTACAGCGAGAATAAAAGTTACGCCTTCTTTCTTTGAGTAAACATTTGGGCACCGTTATGCAAATCTTCCCACATCGTGACGTAGACGTGGCGGCATGTTAGAACGAGTCGTTTTAGGTTGACTCTTAGCTTTTATAAAGATATCTCTTTGGATTTGAGACTTTAGGTCTTTGCAACTTTACAGATCTTCTTAATGCACCAAGACTTGTAACACATCCAAAGAGAAAGGAAAAATTGAAATCGCATCATATGACCCCTTTAATTTGTCCCGTGCCCGGAGCATCTGTTCATGTATAACTAGAAGGGGCGTAACACCCAGCTCTCAGACCGAGAGTGGATGCCAACGCCTGACTGGGAGGCAGTGTGCTCATAGATAACCCTCTAGGGCAGTGGTTCTCAACCTGCGGCCCATCACGAATTCAAATGCGGCCCACCATGCTGAACACAATTTAAAAAAAAACTTTCAGTTTTACAATTCATTTTAGTTTTTACAGTAATTAAAAAATGTACTAAACAAATGTAAGCTATAATGTTTTTGTTATGTAAAATATTTTTGTTTTTCATATATTATTTTCAGACATGAAAATAGACCTGTACTCATGTAATTAACGTTATGCATTTAACGAACACTTACAAGTGCGCACTTTGGCAGAATTCAATTCAAATAGTCATCAGCAGCCATTAGTTCGGTAAAATGGAGCATCAGAATGTACACATTTGTTATTAAGGGAGAAAAACGAATTTTTTATTGTGCGTACACCCCCCACTCCCGACCAGCGCCCGGAACGCATACAAACAAGGGTAGTCGCAGCTGTGAAGGTAGGAGAGGGCTGGACTTTCGGCATCAGTTTTCGGTTTGCCCCGCCACTCACTTGAAGATGTTCAGGCTAGAGCCCTGCACAGTCCTCAAATATATGACGTTCAGGCCCTATCCCGGCCCTTGTCCGACAACTTATCAGAATTACCAGCCCGATCCCAAGCCAAGCCCGTTTTTTTTTCCCCCCTTCTCCCAAAACAGCTTATAGCTACTACTGTTTCAGCTATATTAATATAGTTCAGTTTTGTATGTAATGGCAAAGTGTTTATATTTCGTTTCATTTTTTTTTTCATTAAGTTCATTTAGAAAAACGTTTGGAGCATTTTTGTTCATTAAATATACGTTTTTGTTTTTTTAAGTAAGCCAAGCGGCCAGCGCAGACAATAGGGACTAGCCTATGTTTGCTCAATTTAGCCTTCTCAAATCACCAGGACTTAAACTAAAATAAAATATATAAATATAAAACAGTTCAAGCATATAACAATGTTTTAATGTTAAACCTAGATAAATGTGCGCTTTATCCAATAGTTTGTGCGGAGAGTGAAAGCTGAAGCCTTTGCAGGACATGGAGGCGCCAGCGCACTTTACTCATAAAGGTAAGAGTAATACATCATTCGTAACTGTAAAGGGTCTACTTTTATTTGTGTGCACTCACAATATCAACAAAACCTTGTGCTTTTGTAAAATAAGTAAAACAAACAGGATGCGCTTTCTGTCATCTTGGTCTTGAGCAGGAGCGCTTCACAAAAATGAACCAAAACTCAGCGAATACATGCCTCAAAGACCTGATAAATATATCTATAGAAAGCTTTAAATTACTACTTAACGAAATAAAACAAATCAAAAACAAAAACTCTTTCATTATAATCATAATCCGTAAAAATGTACTTCTCTCTCTGAGGAGATGGCCAGTCAGGATCGACAATTTCATCCTTGTGACACTGACTCAGAAAACACTAGTTTATTAGTAAATAATTCAAATATCTCCTTACTATTTTCCCCCTGACACATTCATGGTAATTACTTTTGCCGGTGCTTTGTGGCAAGCTTTAGCCTATTGTGTGCATTTGAACACAGAACTCTTCAGCTCCGCTGACGGCACGCACCATACATGCTACTGCTGCTGGACACTAAACACCGTCGAGCCGCTCTTGACAGTCGTGGCAGCACGGTCTCGTGTTGTTTCCACCAGCACGGAAATTTTTTTTTTCATCACTAATTGATGAATGTCTAAAATATAAAAATAGGAGAAGCCTAAAGCAATCCCGATGCTCGGCCCGCATCTGAACTATGACTTGAAAATTGTCCCGAAGCCCGGCCCTAGGGGCGTAAAAAAAACCAGTTCGGGGGCCCCGTCGGGCCCGGGCTGAAATGCAGGGCTCTAGTTCAGGCAAAAGGAAACACCCATACTATGCAGCAATCATCCTTAATTGCAGAAATGTGGCAAAACATCTCTGGAGAGAACCTCAGATTATTAAATTCGAAAGTGCTTTCCATATTTGGATCAACATAGGCTACATTTGTGAATGCACATTTTCTGCAATGGCGCACATCAAGTCATGCTTCCGTGCGTGTCTTACAGACTGCAACTTCATTGTGCTGTTACTACTTTCGAGCCGAATTTCACAAAATTGGTCATCTCCCGACAGCATCAGGTGTTTTATTAATAGTGAGTATAATTATTTATTTATTTATTTCAATGAGTGTAATTGATTAGATATCATAATATTTATGCTTTAATAGGCTATTATAAATCTGGTTGGTTTGTATTTGTGACATAATATGTAAATGATATGTGTGCGGCCCATGAGATTTGCACTTGGACCATAGTGCGGCCCAGTGGAAAAAAAGGTTGAGAACCACTGCTCTAGAGTGAGGGAAGCACTGCTGAGCTCACCAAGAGAACAGCCTAAGAGGAAGGCAGAGTCCTGACATGCCACCCAGCGGAGCTCACAGAGTGAAGGATTCAACTGTCCAATGAGAGGGACTCAGTTGCTCAGAAGGGAGCAGCGTGCTCACAAGAGACCTTCTACGGTGAGGGGAGCACAGCTAGCACGACCAAAAGAAGCAACCCACCAGGGAGGCAGAAGGTAGCCCAACAACCTGGCTGCTGACCGGAGCTCTCTGGAGAGGAAACCCAACTCTCAAAGTAGGAGAGGAACTACAGACGCTCTATTTGGGAGTGGCGAGCTCATAGGTGAACCTCTACGGTGAGGGGATTACTGCTACGCTCACTCAATCAAGGAAGGCAGCCTAACAGAAAGGCAGAGAGAGGCCCAATAACCTGAAGCTACTGCCCAATGGAGCTCCAGAGAGCGGATGACGTAATAAAGGAGACCTCAGATGCTCAATTGGGAGCAGCGTGCTCAAAAGTAACCCTCTAAGTGGGGGAGCACTGCTAAGCTCAGCCAACAAAGGGAGAGCAGCCTAACGGGGAGGCAGAGAGAGACTTGACTTAACCCGAGGCTGCCACTCAATAGGGCTCCCAAAGTGGAGGACTTGACGAAAGGAGGCCTCAGACGCTCAAATGGGAGCGGCATGCACAAAGGAACCCACAAAGGTGAGGTGAGCACTGCTAGGCTCGGCCAAGAGAGGGCAACCTATCAGGGAGGCAGCAAGTGGCAAAACAACCTGATGTCACTGCCACAGAGCTCAAAGAGCAGAGGGCTCGACCCTTAGCAAAGAAAGGGGGACCCAGCTCGACCGAGGTGATCATTAGCCCAGGGCAAAGTACCTAGCTCTCAAGAATAGAGAGGAGAACTTACGTAATCCGCCCAGGACTGGTGAGCTAATAGAAGACCCTCCCGCAGTGAGGGGAGCACGGCCATGTCCAGGGAGCAGAGCACGTTATTTTCATGTTTAGATGTATGCTTCAGGCACCTGTCACACTGAAGGCATTCCCCATAGTGACCTCTAGAGGACGCAGTGTCTCATTCCCTTCTCAGGGAACCATGGTTACATACACAACCTGAGACGTTCTAACCGGTAGCCAAACTCGAGTCATGTAACGAAATCAAATTTACCTACCTGTTTTACTTAGAACCAATTAATTTTTAATCCCTGATTTTAGACATACATGAGATAATTAATAAATTATTATTTGATTAACGTTTAAAAATAGCGCTAGAAATGTTATAATTAAGGGAATTAAACATAGGCCTAGGCATTTGAAAATACATAATGAAGTGTCTACACACTCAATAATTCCAAAAAGAAAGAGAAGCATCGGACTTAATCCAAACAAACTCAAAACACATTACAGTGACATTTCTTAGGATCCCCAACATAGCAGAAAAAACTAATGTTTTCTGTTAAATTAAGCACATAAGAAAAGTAAAACAGATCTTAACGTTTCAGTTGGTAAAAGCGTTGTCCGCAGTGTTGAGGTGTGGGAGCGCGGGTAGATGCTGTGGTTTTTGTTTTTTGGGTTTGGCAGAATTTGTCCAGTCGTGACGCACCAGTCGTTAAGTGTGTTGTGTAGTGGAGTGACTCAGTCATTAGGTTTGTGCTCCTTTCCGATTGTCAAAGACTCAAAATCTGTTCCAGCGATGGAAACATCGTTAAGTGTGTTGTAAGAATGTTCAGCTAGTCGTGTCGTGTTTCCCAGATGTACAGAGTAACTTTCGGACACAAAATTCCGTTTTGCTCCGTCAGAAAGAAAATAGAACAAACAGCAGAACCGCTGCATCTCCGAACAAGAGTGTTTTGTTCCTCAGCGTTACACGGACTAGCAAATGATTCAATCAGGCTATAAGTAGTCATTTACAAAGTTAAACGAATCAGCTTTTTAAACGAATCGGTTGATTCAACTCACTCATTAAGACAGTCACTTGCTGCCACATATGGTTTCATTATTTTAAAAAGTAGCTTTTCTTTTTGCAATCATTTAATTTCTACATTAAAATTTTATATTTAAACAATATTTATGTACAATCCATCTATGAATTTTGTTGATATTGATTTCATTTGATTGTTAATAGCCAGCATGTTTTTTATTCGATTGAATTTATTGATTAAATAAGAACCTGACATAAGAGGACACAAATATGACAATAACTTTTATAACACTAATAAGCCAACATCTCTGGCTTTTTTTTTTTTTGCTGAAAGTTATTTCAGGGTTTTGATCTCTCAACTGAGAGAACACATTCTGTTTATTATATTATATTGTGCTACATTGAGACTGGCTGAAATGCTTTGACCGATTTTCTGTGCCAATTCAGAAATAATACAAGCTAAAGACTCCAGCAGTAATAACATGATCAGCATTTGCATGTGTAAAAGGGGTAGGTATATATATTATATATATATATCATTAATAATAGAAATATTAAATGACATCAGATCATTATCTAGTCTCATGTATACTCCATATAGCTAAAACTGTAAATTCTACTCCTTGTTATAATTATGGTAGAACCATCACTTCTACCACTAAAGACTGCTTTGTAAATAATCTTCCCTATTTGTCTCAATTTCTCAGCATATCCAATAGCTCAGAAAATCTTGATGTAATAGAAACTATGGACTCTCTCTTTTCTTGCACTTTAGATATGGTTGCTCCTTTACGCTTAAGGAAGATTAAGGAAAACAGTCCGACACTATGGTATAATGAGCGCACTCGCGCCCTAAAGAGAGCAGTGCGGAAAATGGAGCACAGCTGGAAGAAAACAAAACTAGAGGTATTTCAAATTGCATGGCAGGAAAGTTCCGTTTCCTATAGAAAAGCATTAAAAACTACTATAGCTGAACCGTGGCATGTGTACTGCAAATACAGATGAGTATCATCAATTCTGACGCTTTTCCTTGCGTTCTCCTCCGAACACTATGTGCCATTAGGGGGTGCCGGTACGAGTATCGGTACCAAACGGTTCACGGGGCAAATTCCAAATGGAAGTGATCATCCCTATCCCCTTGGAGTGGGGACTTGAGTGAGCAGGGCACGTGCATGCCATTATGTAGTCATTTGGAATGCACTTGGCAAAGGGAGCAATGTAATGTCCTCATTATCTTCAGCTGGCATGAAAGTTAACTGGCAACAAGAGATTCCGATGTACTACTTTCTCTCGACCGTATGTGTCACGGATTTTATTAATGTGCAAAGATGGGTTGGAAGAAACAATGGAGTACATGGTGGGCTCCCATTTATCGGCAAGCTTCCATTTACCTCTACTGCCTTTGTCAGTTGGTGATCACGTTCTCGTTGCTAACAAAGGTAAACCCTTAACTCTCTTATTGTACTGATCAGACTGATGTTTCTGTTCTGCAGTAGAGTTCTTTTGAGCCAGCAGCATAGCAGACTGCAGATCTCTGACAAGGGATTGAACGCAGTCGTTGTAAATCACAGATGGCCTCATCACGAAGGACACTTTGAAACATAAGGTCAACAGGTAAAATGGGCTTGGGGAGAGCAGAATCAGTGACATCAGTGAGAGAAACATCTTCCACTGCCAGACAAGGTGACACATCTGCCAGCTTGGTGTTACGTCGAAGAGTTATCCGAGACTGGGTAGGATTTAGAATCTTCATCGGTACCCATCGATCACCCTACATAGGAGACACAACACGTCCAACAAGAACATGACGGGGTGCTGAACGTGAAGTAGTGGGTTCAACAATGACGGTGCTACCTGGGGTAATATGAGTGTTGGCAGGTAATTTTCCCAACACAAGGTGCTCACTCCTGGGAAGTAAAGTGACTGCTTGACAAAGCTTCACTGAGCCAAGTTTTTCATGTTGAGGGGAACCAGAACAACTGGAAACAGCTCAAAAGCTTGAGAAACCCTTCACATTCTGGGTTGCTGTTTTGACAGGAAATGAGTTCCCAGTACTTCTGTTCAGCTTTCATGTTCTGAAGCACACATTTGATGACGTTACTGCCAATAATGAACTCGTCCTTCTGTCCAGGTACTAGTAAAGTAGGTACGATGAACTTAAATCCATAGACTTCGACTTCCAGGTCATACGTGCACTTAGGCTGAATAGTAAGACCACCACAGCCAACAAGGACCACGTTACCAGGAATCACTGAGGGTTGTGGGAGAACTCCATCGGCACGCAACTTGGATTCACCTTCTGTACTCAGGGTGCAAGCCATACTGCCTGAATCAAGCAAACTAGTCACAGGAGCATAGAACAGATAACTAGCTCCATCAATTTTCTGAGATCCCACATATAACACCGTTTTGTCTGGTGGCAACAACTTGCAACTATTTACAAAAATTTATTGTGGGTCTGACTCATCATTTAGGGGAAGTTCACCACTGCCCATGTTTACCCCCTCCACACATGGGCTTTTTAGTTTAACTGGGTGGTAGGAGAAAGCGGTTCTGTGCTCTGTAGACCGACACACTCTACATGTTGAACTCACACTGGACTTGGGATCTGAATTTTTGGGATCTGTTTTGATGGTTCTATTAGAATGAGACGAGGACAGTGAGGCAAGTGCATAGCGATACAACTTTATCCATCATGCCAACCAACTGCTGCATACTAACATTAGGAGTAAAAGGAGACTCGTAGGGGTTGAGCTGACAATTTGAGCATGGTGACTGACCTGATGAGAGTTCAGGAGGCTTGAACTGAAAAGACAAAGCAAGGCCAGGATCTGGACAATGAGAGACAAACATCATTACAGCTTCACTTGCAGGGTTTTCAACGCACTTACTGCGCCTACGCAAACACTCATCAGCCACATCAATTGCCTTATTCAATCGTATCCAATAGTCCATAGGGCTCTCATCCGTCTTAGGGAGAGTGTTGTAAAAGTCAGCCATAGGCATGTTCGAATACATCAACTCACTGAAGTTTTGTTTCAGAATATCAAACACTGTACTAGGGAGCACTGTAGCGGTTGGCCCTGGGAAACTGTGCAAGGACACTTTGACTACATCCCTCGCTTTCCCTGCTAATCTGCTCAAGATTATATCGGAGGCTTCAGAGCATTTCTTACTGTTCAAATAACTGTACATCACGTCTTCCCATTCATGCTCAGTAAATGAATCACTTTTATCACCCCTAAAGAAAGGTGGAGGTGTAACAGTGTTGGACAATGACTTTAAAGTTAGAAGCATCAACACATTCACTTGAATGTTGCACAACTGACTTAGACTGCATTTGGCTGGGCTGTTGTGCTACATTGATACTGGCTGAAATGCTTTGACCGATTTTCTGTGCCAAATCAGAAATAATACCCCCTAAAGACTCAGCAGTAATAACATGATCAGCATTTGCATGTGTAAAAGGGGTAGAACAAGCAGCTGGGCTCTCTGAAGCACCAATAGCTGAATCAGACATGTGTACATGGTCAATTTCTGCATTAAAGAATGCCCTCCCTCTCCCAAAACATTGAGGTGAAACATCAGACATTTTGTCAGTGTGCTGTATTCTAGCCCCTTGACGTGACAGAAGACCTGACCAAGTACAGTTACCTCCGTGTGTTTCCGCCAGTTTTGTTTCCGGTTGTTTCTCTGGATCGCCTCCTTCGCCCCCAAATTCCATTCTTCCTCCCTGATGGAGAGGGGGGGGGGGGGAGCGCTCACTCGAGGACCATACCAGACTGTTTCTGGCCCTCGCCGAACTTACCAGCTACCCGGACATCATGCTTTGCGCATTCTATGTTGCTAGCCTGAACACCGCGTGCAGAGCGCCATCGTCCGAAGATGGTCTTCAAGCGGAATTTGCTGCCTTCGTGGAGTGGACTCTGGCGAGAAACGGATCGCCATCCTGCCCCGTGGATGATCTCGTCAAATCCACTCCAGACCCAGTGCCCAGCCCACCATCTCCACGAGGTGCGGAGCATCAGCCCGAGCCCACCGATGACAGAGAGCCAATTCCCGCTGCGAGCCAGCGAGCCAGGCGCAATGCGTGGGACTGAGAGAGGGATCGCCCCAGACGACTTGGTCGGCACCCGGGCCATTCATCCTCCATGGCTCCTCCTTCCGTCGGCTCCACCGTGGGTCGACATTATGGCTGTGGCCTGGGTCCAGCTGGGCTCCTCCTGCTCCAAGCCCCTCCTGTCTCCTCCCTGGACTCTGTCTGCCGGCCCCCTGCCAGACATCCATCCTCCTCCTGAGCCTCCTCCATAGTTCCCAATATGTCAGGATTCTGGACTGTTCTGAGTCGTGTTTTGCCCCCGTTTCTGGTCCCGTGTTTCCTTATTTGGTCCTTCCTGTTTACATTAGGTTCCCTGATTAGTTCATCATTTGTTTCCAGCTGTGTTAATTCGCCTTAATTGCCCTGTGTTTAAAAGTCGTAGTCTGTTCAGTTTGTGTTTGTCAGGTCTACTCGGTCTCTACGTGTGTTGGCTCAAGCTCCCATTGTGGATTATCTCCTGAGTTTCCTTGATTAAAGACCGTTCTCGTTTACTCGTGCCTCCTGCGTGCTTCCTCAACAGCGTGACGTGACACTTGCAACACGTTGACTTGTCACAAATATTAAACTTAGCTTTTGACTTATGATTGCAAATGTAGCCAAACATTGGAGCGCTTAAATTAGCGAGGAAGATCCTGGCAAATCGCCAGGTCGGGTCCTCACAAATGGGAAAAAAAGAAAAGAATATGTGCACACAGAAATCAATAGCTGGAATCAAATGTTGTAATTTTACAACAATTATCTGATTCCTTCGTGTTTGCACTGTGGTCTGTGGAGTGGCCTGAAGTGTGCATATGACAGAGATTGACTTACTATAAGGAGATGAGAGGGTCTGTATTACTTACTATTGGAGAAAGCATAACGGTCAACTTGGATCACGTGTGTCTTAATAACCAGTCACATTACAGCCTTGACGTCATTGAATTTCAGTCAGAGTTGTGCGACACTCAGTCGCCATTTACGGATACCATAGGAATGAATGAGAAGTGCCGTAATATGAATCTGTCGCAAAACGTCAGTGACTTCTCTTATAAAGCGGCATTTCCCTGAGAAGGGGAACTGATGCTATGGGAGCACCCTCAGCCCTCAGCGTGACCGGTGTCTAAAGTACGTGTCTTAAACGGGACAAACTTGTTGGCCGACGACAGTCCATGAAGTCACTACTGGTGTTGAGTAAAAGAGAGCATTTGCAGTACACGTTATCATCTTCTTTGGCTGTGTTCCACTTCACATTTAGACACGCACTCGCAAACTTCTCTAACCATTTCTCCTGGGGGGAATCCCCGCTGCCATTTTGAAGTGCATTCCACTTCGTGAAGGGGATGAGGGAAGTTTATATGGACAGTCCCTCGACCCCCCTTTAGCCAAAAAAGTGTAACGGCTAATGCTAACGGGAAGGAGACCAGAGGCCATTTTTTTAATGGGTGTAAATGGAGGAGAGGCTTTACTACACTGAATAAACAGCTTTTTAGAGGAAACAGCTCATTTAATGGAATCAACAGCCTATTGGCTAATCTTCAACATGTTTTACACTAAACAAAAATTTTGGATTTAACTATTTTTTTGAGTTTACACCAAAAACCATGGTACTCATTATACTCATGACCAAAAACTTTTTTTTTTTGCAATGACGACACAAAGTCATTAAAACTATTTCAAAAGGATAAAATGCATAACATAAAATGTAAATCAATGGCTGCGGTCACTTTGAGAGTCAAAAAACATATGGAAGCAACACAAAATTGATATCTGTTGCTCCCGACAATATATTGAAGCAAAGCAAATAGACTGTGAAGAAACTAAACATTATTTACATCATTATTACCTGTCATTTGCAGTCTAGCAGGGCCCAACGAGAGACCATCAGCCAATGCAGCTGAGTGCAGTTTTAAACTATCTCGATAGAGAGTATGGATCCCGTTTGACCACGCCTAAAGAGAACCTGTAGAGGCAACAGGACCCAACAACCCATTCACGCCTACAGAGCTACTGCTCCTCAGAGCCGAGGTACTCAGGAATGGTTTCCACAGAAACACATCTCACTCGTACCTCAGGGAATGCAGCGTACTCAAGCCCACTCCGTGAAGGGGCGATTCACTGGTTCAACCATAAGGGCAGTGTGACAGGGAGGCTGGATCCAGTACCGATGGGTGAGAACATCACCACGATCGGTCAACAGCGAGAGGTTCTGACTTCAGCAGTGGAGGTGCTTGCATAGGTCCTAACCCTAAACACAGTCAGAAAAGCAGGAACAGGTCCAAGTAGCGCTGCGGAGAAAACTAGTTAGTGAATTTACATAAACTAGCAATAGAGTGGATGAAATGGATCGTAATCACAAACCACGGCTCCCGCGCATGACTCAAGCTCACAGGTATCATCTGAAGGCGAAGTCCGAAGAGCACTTGGGTCCAGACCATCAGTAGGTAGGTCTATGGGACATAGAAACTAACCAAAAACATGCCTCATCTGGATCACCTCCCTCAAATCTTGCCTGTATCCTTTGACTCACGCCTCCTTTGAGACCTACACGAAGGTGGGGGAGGGGCGCGAGTCACGGCACTATTCTTCTGTGCCCACCTCTGACCCTTAGATCGAGACGGGCCAGGACCCCTCTGTTGTTCAGGCTCAGACCTGGACCTTTGTGGAATGAAGGATTTAAAGGCAGCCGAGCGTGTCTTGGCCTCCTTAAACTTCTCAACCATCGTCTCGACGGAAGTGCCGAAAAGCTCAGAAGGGGAAACTGGCACATCAAGCAGAAAGCCCTTCTCTTTCATTCCGATATCCACCAGGTTCACCCACAGATGCCTCTCCGTAACCACAATGGCCGCCATAGATCTGCCAATGCCAGTGGCGGCCTGCTTCGTGGCACGGAGAGCGAGATCTGTGGTGTGATGCAACTCAGCCATCTCATCAGGGGATAGACCCTGGCCTTTATCCAGGTCTTTCAACAGGTCAGCCTGAAAAGCCTGAAGCACCACCATGATGTGCAACGAAGCTGCAGCCTAACCTGCTGCTGTGTATGCCCTGCCATTAAAACAAGATGTAACTTGAAACGGTTTGGATCACAGGGAGGGAGCCTTAAGAGAAGATGTCTCACCCACAGAGAGATAGCTGGCTAGCGTCTCTTCAATAGGGGGCATCTTCTCATAACCGTTCTCACGCATCCCCTTGATATTGGCATAACTAGTATGCTGAAACCTATGGATGTGGGATGAAAACTGAGTTTTCCAAGTCTTCTCGATCTCCACATGGAGATCAGGAAGAAATGTAAGGCTCACTTGAGCTGGAGGGTTATGATCAAAATGACAATGCTCATCGAGGTGGCCTCGAGGCGCCACTTTCTTAACCCGCTTCCACCGCAAGTCAAGCTTCGTTGTGGCGCATTCCATAACCTCAAGCAACTCAGCGTACGCAGAGCAGGAGGAATGAGAGGACTCAGTCTCAACCTCTTCGTCCTCATCCGACATCTCCTGCTCTTCCTGGCTTGGAGCCAGCAGAGCACTAGCCGCTGGATCAGACAATGTAAGAGAAATAGCATCGTCATCCAGCAGCTTACTCTCGTCCATAACTGACAAGAGCGAAAGGGAAAGACCCACTCTCAACTCATCAGCCAGGTCGACCTGCGATCCCCACGAGCTCATTTTCCTCAGTGCCTCAGCAGTGGTGGGTCCTGAACTGCGAGGAGCTGATGGCTGTCCCTCTTTCCTCGAAAAGAGAGATAAACGAAAGCGGAGCTTTTTCATTGAAAAACACTCACAATGCATGCAGATTGCCCCCTTGAGGACATTGCGCGAGTGCTCTTCACCCAAACAAGAAGCAAAGAATGGTGTATCATAAGGTTGTAAATAACGAGGACACGGATCCACACAATTCTTAAATGCCTTACTAGTGCTTGCCATGGTTTAAAGAGGAAAGATCGTTCATACCGGAATGCACGCTTCAAACAAAACAGTCGTGAAGATGAAGCGGATGATGTGTTCTCCCGGCGCCTTTTTATACTGTGGTCGTGCTGGGTAATGATGTCATAGGCAGTCGCCGGGCCAATGTTATTGGCGTGTTTAGATGTATGCTTCAGGCACTGGTCACGCTGAAGGTGTTCCCCATAGCAACCTCTAGATGACGCAGTTCGAAGTTCCCTCAGAAGGGAACAAATTAAAACATCGTCCATCACTTAATAATTCAAGGACTCTAATTTCCTCATCGATTGACACACAACTATATATATAATTAATATATTTATAGAATAATTTAGATTTTTTCATATTCGCGATTTATGATCAGTGATGGGCAAGCTACAGCGATCATCTGATGAGTTTTGAGCGCTCTCTCTCGTCTTACTGCCATTACACATAGTGGGGAAGAAATATCATCAAAATGATTTTAAATAAAAAATAGCAATTTAATGAGTTTCTGTTTTTATAACATAGCTATGCATATGATATAGGACTTAGCCTATCACACAAATAAGAGTCCTTTTTTTTCAAATATCTGCATGATCGCAAATGTACAATAAACAACAACTAAAGCCGAGAACACACTACACGACTGTCAGGCCGATTATGAATGGAATTTGGTCTTGATGACGGATCGTGCCCAGTCAGACCGGGTCTGTTCCAGTTGGGCTCAGTCGCTGTTTGCAGTCGTTGCCAGTCACTTTTACAAAGATTTTTTTTAACTTGTTTAATATTTGCGACTGACACCAGCAATTGCAGCTATACAGAGGAGATGCGTTCACTGTCAAACATCATTCAGCATTCGTTTTGTAATTTTGTCATTTTTTTCTTGATTACAAGAAAAATCTCAATAGTTCGTTTTATTATTAATTTCTTGGTTTGGAACAGTTGTTGAATAAACAACTAAACTGAACTATTATGCTTGTCTATCTGCTTGACTGACAGTTTTATTGATCACTGAGAGAGCATTGACTTGTTATGATGTTGGTTTAATATAAAAATAAATAAAATATGTTCCTAATACAACTACAGCTTTTAGAACAATAACAACCAGATAGCTCTGGGACAAACGTGTTCCCAACAATACAACTATAACTTAAGAACAAGCATGTTCCCAATAACAAACGAGCTTAAGAACAAGCATGTTTCCAATACTAGACAGAACAAGCATGCGTGCGTGTCTGATACAGGAACAGAATCAACGCTGAACTGACGGCTGCATCCGAAATAACCACATTTCAAGGTAGGAAGGCATCGAGACATGTCGAATCAAAAATTAGCTTCAATTAAAGCGCACTCGTTGTTTGGAATTTTTGCGACGGAAAGATGTATCCATTGCGCTACTCCAAGAAACCCATTTAAAAGACGGAGATGTTCATCGCTTTCAAAATAAATATTATAAGATGTTGGCATGTTCATGTGCGCTTAACAAATCTAAAGGCGTCTTAATCCTGTATAAGAGATCACTAACTTTGTCTGTGGATTCAATAGGGAAAGATGATTGTGGCCGGTTCGTATATGCAGCCACTAGAATTAATCATACCAAAGTCCTCAACATCTATATATGCACCGAACTTATGTGACCACCAATTTATGGATAATATTTCTGGAACTTTGATTAATTTCAATGATTATCACATTATTTTAGGCGCGGATTTCAATGCTTGTGTCCACCCTGAGTTAGACCGCTCCTCCACTGACTCTGTCGCAACGCCCTCGACAGTAGCTCTTAATAGTTTAATTGCAGAGCTTAATCTTGCAGACCCATGGCGTATTAAAAATGGTAATACTAAAGCCTACACATTTTATTCTACCCGTCACAAGTCGTTTTCTAGGATTGATTATATTCTGGTTGATCCTTCTCTGGTCCAATACATCAGTACTATTGATATTTTGCCTATTTTGATTTCGGATCATTCACCGGTTATTTGTAATATCACTATAGGTGCCAAAGTCTCTAAAGTCAATAGATGGCGCTTTAATAATACATTATTATACAACATCTCCTTCCTAGATCAACATAGACAAGAATTAATTATTTTTTTGGAAATTAACTCCCACTGCCATAATCCACAGATGTTGTGGGAAGTTACAAAATGTTTAAGGGGTAATTGCATCTCATATTCTGCTAAAGTCAAGGCCTCTAGGAATAAACTGTTTGAGGAGCTAGAAAAAAAGATTCATGATTTAGAACGTCAACTGGCTCGTGCTTTTTCCGATAAGCTTAATCAGTAGCTATCTTTATTAAAACAGAATATGCTTCTCTATCTATATCCAAAGCTGAGTTTATTATTCACAGAACGAAGCAAAAATACTATTTTAATGCAGATAGGCCTAGCAGACTGCTTGCACTGAAACGCAAAGAGTGCAAATCTAAAGCCAGCATTGACGTTATTAAAACTGACTCTGGTGAAATTACTATGGACCCAAAGGCTGTTAATGATGACTTTAGATCATTCTACTCTACGTTGTATTCGTCTGAGGTCTGCCTTGACAGAGGAGAATGTAGTGATTTTCTCAGTCACTTGAATCTTCCCACTTTACCAATCTCTGCTCAAGAATCGCTGGATGCTCCTTTAACATTAGAGGAACTCCAAAATGCAGCTAAACTGTTGCAGAAAGGTAAATCTCCTGGCCCTGATGGAATTCCTCCGGAGCTCTATCTAGCTATCTGGGATATTGTGGGCCCCCTAATTCTGAAGTCCATAAATTATGCCATTGATCACGGTACACTTCATAGAGATCAAAATGTAGCCATCATTACCCTGTTGCTTAAAAAAGACAAAGATCCACTAAGTTGTTCTAGTTATCTTCCAATATCTCTGATATCAGCTGATGTCAAGATCTTAGCCAAGGCATTGGTTTTACGATTGGAACCATATATTGACAATCTGATTCATTACGACCAGACTGGCTTCTTGAAGGGCCGTTTAGCATCGGATAACATGCGCCGACTATTACACATTATTGATCATGCTCAGACCACTAATGCTACCTCCGCCATTTTATCTTTGGATGCTCTCAAAGCATTTGATAGACTTGAATGGAACTATCTGTGGGCTGTTCTAGAGCGATTTGGATTTGGCCCTAAGTTCCTAAATATTATACGATTGTTATATAAAGGTCCTTCTGCTTCCGTAACAACAGGTTTCTGTCAATCACAACCTTTCTCACTTCAAAGAGGTTGCCGGCAAGGTTGTCCCTTATCACCAATTTTATTTGCACTCTCACTAGAGTCTCTCGCACAAGCTCTTAGACAAAGCCAAACAATAACACCTATAACTATTAACAACTCACATCACCACATCTCATTGTATGCTGATGACATTATGCTTTATCTTTCAGACTTAAATACCTCTCTACCAGAGGTCTTGCATTTGTTCAACTCCTTTAGCACTATGTCTGGTTATAAAATAAATTGGGATAAGTCATCCTTAATGGCACTTAATAGCATTACTAAAGCAGCATCTCTACCTAGTGGCCTTGTCTTTGCTAATTCATGTACCTATTTTGGTATTAAAATTGCTGATTCTTTGTCTAGGATTGCTCAGACAAATTTTTCTGGAATCAGTCAGAAAATTAAGCGGGACATACAGAGGTGGGACAACTTTAAAATGTCAATGCAAGCTAGAATTAGCACGGTTAAAATGAACATTTTACCCAGAGTTAACTTTTTATTTTTCATGCTCCCGTGTTTTCCTCCCCCAAAATTTTTCAAAGAAATGAATTCATTAATCTCTAAATTCATCTGGGGTGGTAAGCGTCCTAGAGTCAGTCTTTCAGTATTACAGCGTGCAAAACCGCATGGCGGTCTTGCTCTTCCTAATTTAATGCTTTACTACCTTACTTTCCAAACTAGGGCCATGCGTGTCTGGGTGGACACTCACTCCAAAGTACCCTGGAGAAGCATTGAGTCTGACCGTGTTCTTCCCCATAGACTTCAAGATCTGCCTTTTACTGGTGTAGGCTCAAGAAGTTTACATCAGAGGTTCGGAAATATTATTTAAACTACTTTAAAAGCTTGGTTCAATGCAGAAAAGATTACAGGTGACCGTGACGTGACCGTGACGTGACGTTAAAAAAAATCTCATGTCAGTCTCCTCTCTGGAACAATGCCCGCCTATTATCTGGTAATCAGCCTTTCATTTACCCTTCCTGGTCCTTAAAAGGTGTGCTCACATTTGGTGATTATTTAATGGTAGTGGATTGCGCACATTTCAGGATATTCAAGCAGATTATTCTTTGCCAGGTACCTCCTTTATGTACTTGAAGTTGAGGTCTGCAATGAAAGCATATGGGGTACCCTGGAATTCTAGCCTAGATGATCACCCATTGTTAAAGTGGTTCAAAAATACTGGAAAAATTCAGGACAGTCTCATTGATCTATAAACAACTACTTGAATGTTCATATAAGACCCTGAAGGTATTAGCTGTGTGGGAGAGAGAACTCTCATGGTTGGGCTATAGTCCTGATTGGAATACAGTTTGATCAAATCTCTGTCTTACCTCCAAAACCCCTCACACATTCTTATTAATTTCAAAACTGTACACAAAATGTATTGTACCCCATATAAGCGTTACTTGATGAAACTCTCATCAATTCCTAATTGCAGTCTGTGTAACAATAGCTCTAAAGGTACTTTTTTACATATGTTTTGGGACTGCTCAGTTATATCCAGTTTTTGGAAACATGTAGTTCAAGTACTAAAACAGATCAAAAAGTTGCAGTTTGACCTTGATCCTTGTCTTATGTTGTTAAATGATGATTCTTCCTACAACTTTACATTAGTTCAGAGAAGATTGTTAATGTCTGGTTTCACTGCTGCTAAAAAAAACTATTACACAGCAATGGTTCACTCCTGACATGGATCTTAGAAGATTCTGGCTGCTGTCTTTTCATTATATTGTTTGTTTAGAACGCAGCACTGCAAGGATTAATGGGGCTAGAATACAAACTGTCACTTATTGGAGTAGTATAGCCCAAGCTCTAAAAGAATTGTTTTAAATTGATGATGCATTATTCTGTTTGGTAATTTGCTGCCGGGGTTTATTTGTATGTTTCTTTTAAGTTACCCTGAAGTGTTAATTACTTGCTGTACTTGTGTCCTTTGCGGGGGTTTTTTTTCTTTTTTCTTTTCTGTTTCTTGGTATTCATGCTGTCATCCAACATTTGTAATGTTATTATTTCAAAAAAAAAAAAAAATTGCTTCAATTCCTGCCTCCTGAGATACCTCATCTGGTACTATATTTAAAAAGCAGAAAAGATGTATCCTTTGCTGCCTTGATACCCACAATCCTGTGTGTTCTATCCTGTGATGGTTGATCAAATAAATAATTTAATATTTGCTTAGTTATCACCAAGCTCGTTCTATTTGTTGTAGATCATTGAACCATTAAGCTGCCTCAGAAGCATGTCCGATATCAGTTTCATGAGTTACCTTCATGAACAAACGCTGCGGTAACACTTTAGAATAGGGAACACATTCACTATTAACTACGACTTTTCTCTCAATAAATTCCTAATTTGCTGCTTATTAATAGTTAGTAAGGTAGTTGTTAAGTTTAGGTATTGGGTAGGATTAGGGATGTAGAATAAGGTCATGTAGAATCAGGCATTAATATGTGCTCAACTAATAAATGGCTAATATTCTAGTAATATGCATGCTAATAAGTAACTAGTTAAGAGACCCTAAAATAAAGTGTTACCAACGCTGCCTGCAGCGGAGAGGCAGCATGTCAGCAGCCTAGGTTTTCAGATGCAGACCACTTCAACTGAACAATGACCATTTACCAATTTCTCTTGGAGCTGCACAGCAGCAGAAATGATTCCGTTTGCACCATGGTCGTTATTTCCTGCTGCTTAAATCTGTGCTGTTGTGCTATAAAAATTAGTCTCGCGTAGCCAGACCTTCAGACTGATGGCTGAAGGTCTGGAATCTATGGCAGCTTTCATTGGCCAAGGCCCGCTCCTTGAGGTCGTTTGACCAACATGTCAAACAACCAATAACAGTTCATTTCATTCAGCGGCACGTTTCGGGGCATGGAAATGTTGCCTCAATAACAGACCGGTGTGTAAAACGCTCACACGTATTTGAAAGATTCTGTGCCGCAAACTTAAATATTTTACTACTTGAGAATCCAGCGTTTTTAGTGACTGATAAGCAATCGGGTCACAGTTGTAAACACAATGGCTTCTTTTTCATAAGGGTGTGGCGGTCACGGCATCTTTGTTTCCAGCGGACGTTAAAGAATTTGACACAAACGTCTCCGGAAATCCTGTATAATCCAACCCAATCCGATGACGACTTCAAAACTCCTGAAGTGTTTCCACTTTTGTGTGCCATATGCATCAGACGTTTAGCCAACAGTCCGAGCGTGGACGCTGAGGCTGAGTGGGGACTGTTATAAAAAGAAATCGACTTGATAGGTTTAATTAAAGGGGACATAAGACACATAGTTTTGGCCAATCTCATGTTAATCTTGAATACCTATAGTGTAGTATTGCATCATTCACATCTCCAAAGAGAATTCAGTTTTATCAGATTTATAAAAGAAAGATACAGCTTGCGATTCTCTCTGAAAACAGCCAAGCTCCTGGAGGCATGCCGTGGGCGGAGCTAAAGAGTTCGAGAAAATTACACTTACTAACAATCACAGACATTTGATGCGGTTTTACAGCAGTTCCTATATGACCGGGATCTTTTATCTCTGGGGCTTCTCCATCTTCCAGTACCAAACGATGTGCAAATCCAGTGTCAGAATGTACCTGGTTATAAAACATTCATCACCGAAATGACAGGAACAAACAAACATGCTTGAGAAACTCCATTACTGCCTTGGAAAAACAAATTGCATCCACTGTTCACATAACACTGAAAAGGTTCTCTTTTCCTCACATCCAAAAAACACACTCTTTAGAGATATTAGGCTTGTTCGACTTCATGCGGTGCCGCAATCGGCTGCCGCCTGTCAAAAACTATGCGTTCTGGTTACATTAAAAATGCTTTTGTCCAACTTTGATCGGCGCTGCAGCTGGCCTATGATCACATGTGCATTCAAAGTACCGCGAGAGCAAAACAGGACCAGCCGCCTAGGTCAGGCACGCAAAAGCCTTGATGATGACACTTTTTCTCATTGGTTAGATTCTGGGATGACAAGCACGATGTGTGTTGCATATTCTAACAATTCAATTCCAATGATGCTCACAAATCTGTTTTTATAACAGTAAAAGCATTTTTAGGTAGTCGCACTGTTATATTGAGTCACGTTTACAAAAAACACTGATGAAGCATATACACCCCCACTTAATTGGCATTTAAACATTTCTGTTGCTTTATGAAAACATATCAGAAACATCTGTGTATTTGGCAAATGTTGCATTTAAATTCACTTCATCTGTGAATGTATGCAAACACTTCGAGAGCGTCATTACCAGGAGCAGAAAGTGTCTGATTTGACATCTCCGCTTTAATTCCGCCCCGACTGCAAGCGGCTACTCTCTCCAGCCGGAGGCAGGCTAGTATAGTTCCTCTCGAACAACCTAGTCTTCTCGAGCAAGTAACTGCGGCACTGCCGAAGACTTCCGTAGCCATGAAAGAAACGCGTTAAGCGGTGCGCTCTTGCTCTTGCTCTCGCTCTTGCACGTGCATGCGCACAAGAATCCAACTCTTAACAGTGTAAATAACTCAGAATGCATGAAATAGCCTTAGACCCCCCCCCCGTTAAGCGCAGCATATTCGACCAACCCCCCCGCACGACACAGCGTGTACCGACCCCCCCCAGTGACAACATAAGTACCGCACATTCGCATGAACTAGCACAAGCATTTAACTGAAAAACACTTAATGAGCCCAAGCAACATAGATAGCCTTAGCAACACACATGTTGCCAATAACTGAGAGCATTAAATGGAACTTAGCTTGTGAAAACTTTCGAGAGAGTGAAACATAGCAGCTGTGAAGTGGATGCTTGATCTCTTGATATCCTTCTTGGGGATGAAGTTCCCATCTGAACTTGTTCTTGAGTCAGTCACATAACTTGTGGAGTCCATGACAATAATGTAGCAATGCGTAAAATAATGCTAACTCAGTCACTTCCGAATCAGGAAGCTTATAGGCCTAATCAATGCAGTGAATTCACGTGTTCAAGTTAACGAACTTGAATGAATTGGAGGTGAGACCATTGGGGAAGCGAATTCCACTTCTCTAAATTCCCGATTCCTAGTGATGGTGTTTTGCCTGCCGAATTCGCCATTTAATCAGCTATTGAGCAATGCGAAAACTTCTGATAATACTGAGAGATCTTATATATGAATGCTTAGATAGGTGTCGTATTCCCATAGGTAGATGGGGTTTAGCTGAGAGTCAGCTGATGCGAGCTTGACTAACGTGACTGCCAGAACTAAACATTCTCATCTTTTTTTTTTTTAAATCAAAACCGTTTTGAACTATAGAACATTGTTAACATTTTACCTTAATCAGCTTGTGGACAACGTATTTTTTTCTTGTTTGACAAATAAAGTGTGTATTTTTGTATATACTTGTATTTATTCCTCAGCATGTTTGGCAGTGTGGAACTGGAAAATCTAAACCCAAGGATGGTCACTCATGTACACATTAAAGTCATCTACAACTTAGAGGGACCCTTTTTGTAAGTAAATTTCTTCCTGTTCATCTTGTTTTCAATGCAATGCTCTGACACTGCAGTTAATTACAAAAACTTTCTCCCCCCAAATAATAATAATAATAAAATAAAATAATAATAATAATAATATAAAATAAAAATAATTTTTTTAAAATCCTTGTCGAAATGTAATGGAGTATTATTTTTGGCAAACAATACATCTCTTTTTTTTATTAGATATTTGATATGCTATACTTCAAGTATGAATCAATCAATCAATAATGTCTGGGCATTCAGGAACACTTATTAGTGATCTACAGTACAGTGACCTGGTGACCTCCAATGATACAATTGCTGTGTGAATGGCACACTTTAATACTGCTGTGCAATGAATACAGATCAAGAGCAGGATAATGAACATTATATAGTAATGTTTTTATATGACACACTAATCTTACAGCTGGCTTCGCTTTTTGTCCCTCTAGGGAGTCTTGCACTCAGGGATCCATCCTTGGACTTATAGAGGTTTTTAAAAAACGAGGGTTCCACTGGACCTGCACAGACAATGACTTGTATGTTTGATTTTCTTCTTTTAAAAATATTTGGATTGTTGAGCCCAGTAGTGGCTCTTGACCATAAATTTAGGTGGGGCAGATGTTAGGTCATAGCAATGGCTTATGATTAACCACCTGTAAGTTTTACATTCTACTGGCTGAACACGTGCATTTTTGACAAGAGGTGTAGTACCCTTGCAATTTCAGCTTGATAGTGACACGCTAACGTTGATTGACTGGCTCTAAGTACACATAGTACTACCTATAGTAGAATGTTCAAAACCTCTAGGTTTTTGGAATGTAATTTGAAACTCTGAGGTTCTCCCCAGGACGTGAGAATAATGTTTATATCTATATATTTTGATGTTGAAAACACATCTGAAAATAACAACGAACAAAGAATGAACAACTGCTGGAAAAGTGTATGATCCAAGTCAGGTTGTCTTGAGCAAGATACATTTTTTATATTAAGCGCTTCAAACTAAATCATTAACATACTTGGCTTGTCCTCCTGTCAGATGCCTGTATTGTTAAAAATATGTAAGATGTGTAGTGTTCTCGTGCAGTGTGTTGAAACTCTAACTAAACACCAAGTTAAACCGTAGCCAATGAAGACAGAGTTTTAGTATGGTTGATCATTTACTGTCATTCTTCCTCATTAACATTTGTTGTGAAAACTGTAATAAAACAATGCAGCAATATTCAGTGTCCATGTCTTGACTAACACTGCATTATAAATGACTATACATATAAATGACTATACTATAACAAACTACTGTTCTCCTTGTAGTAGTGATTACAATGGCTATTAGCATCACTGAAAGCTTGTACACAATGGTAAACAACCGTTTTTAGCAACTTATCAAACATCTCCTTTTAACAAAATCATTAATAATATGTAATCTTTAACATGTCTAATGTCATATAAATGAACTAATGGCATTGCCTCTATGATGCTTTTTAGTGGATGCAATGGATTATCAGAGAGAGCACACCCTGTCTGTCTCAATAGGGGCTTTCATACTCGTAGTTCTAGGAATTTTAGTTCTAGGAACTAGCCAGCAGGGTAGTTCCTGGAGAAACAATTTCTCCCTCAGGCCGTTTTCCTGGTTGAATTTGCACTGGCAGCAGGAACTCTGAAGCGGCCGACAGCAATGTCTTTTTGTAACGGAGATGGAGATGTAAATGCACAATTTACGCGATTGCAAGAGAAAAAAGTTGGACTAAGAAATTTTTTTATGACAACTTGCAGTGTTACATATCATCAAAGCTCAGGAAAAAACCGCAACACTGCCATAACAGAAAATGCCATTTCACCTGTTTCTATATGTTCATAAGGGTACATTTTTACCATGGATTTTTTAAAATGCCTGGTGGCCGGTGTTTCGTGAGCCTTTGGCCAATCAGCGTACACTTACGTAACTGGTAGTTCCTATAGAACTGTTTTAGACCCTGCTCTGAAGTAGGAGCTAATTTAGTTCCTCCAAACGGAGTTCCTAGAACTAAAACCATTCCTAGTTCCTGTGGTGTGAACATGTCAAAAAGTGGGTAGTTCCACAATTAGTTCAGGTACTATGAAAAGGTTCCCGCGGTGTGAAAGGCCCTATTGTTTTCATGTAGAACAGGGAGCACTAACAGGAAGTGGCTTAACAGGAAGAGACTTCATCAAATGAAACAAATAATTTTTTTTTTTTTACAAACGAGGTAGAAAAAGGAAAAATAATTATGAACTTCACATTTTTACATGAGAATGTTTACCAAAAAATATTTAAAGCAGATTTTTGAAAGTTAAATTCCTTAAAGGGTAACACTCCCCACCTGACCTATATGAGGACACTTTGAACTTGTGAGCATGCTAAACCTTAATTTTTAGATCAGTCTTTGGGTTGAAGTAAAACAACTTCTGCAATTGGCCTTAGAAAGGTTTTTATATTGCCTTAGTCAGTTGTTGTGACCTCAACCTTTCTTACATGGCCATCCTTTCCAGGAAATACGGCAGAGATTCTGGCCATGGGCCAACAGTTGCGGGCTATCTGCTTGTCCCTGAGCAGAAATAGATCTCCCACTTGAAGGTTTCTGCGAGGTACTGTCCACTTCTGTCTGTGTTGCAAGCAAGGTAAGTATTCGTGGCTCCAGTGGGTCCAGAACTGGTTTGCAAGAGCCTGAACTTGTCTGCATTGCTTTGTGTACAGGTCCTTGTCCGAAAAGTCTCCAGGAGGAGACGGAACTCCTGTCTTCTGTGTAATGCCGAGTTCACACTGCACGATTTGCAAACTCGTCGGATCGCCATTGTTTTCACACTGTGTGACTAACTGTGGTAGCATTCAGTTGCTGCTGTGTTCACAATGCACGATGGAACGACGACAGGAGGTCTCACACTGCATGACTTCACAATAGGAAGAATCGCCGACAGCTCTGTCTGGTCCGCAAACTACGTTTCACAACAAAAAACACGCGAGAAGTGATAAGGAAATAATGCGAGAACGTGCGTCAGACCGGAGTTCTCGAGCAAGACTGTAATTATTAAAAAAATATATATGTATAGCCCGCAAATTGTCTGTGAGCTGTTTTCCAGCTACAAGGAGAAAAAGAAAAATAGATTATGCAGGAGGGAGATGCAGGGTAGGGATTGGGTGTTCTGCAAAGAGAGGTGGAGGTAAATAATTTTGCAGTAACTGTTATGATGATGTTGTGGCTGGTCAAGCAAATATTTGTGCTTGTTTCTGTATGATGTTATTGTTCATATATCTATTAAAATACTGATATTCTGCTCTATAACTCCTCCCCAAACTTCCCTCTGCCCTGTATCTTGGTCTCTCATTGGCTGTAGGTCATCGCCGATGTATGTTTCAGTCAGAACTTTTTTCACACAGCAGGATTTTGAATCGCCAACAGGTCCAGATTTTTAGCATGCCAAATATTTTGTGGGCGTCGGCGATTCCCTCAGATCGCGTCTTTAATAATTCACTAGGGGGGGGTTTTTTTTGTTTTGTGCCCGTGATTGTCACTAGCGTGAACGCGCACCTATTTGCCTACGATTCGGGTATTTGTCGCGATTTCGCAAAACCTGGCGCGAGTGAAAAATCGTGCTAAATCATGCCATTGTAACTTGTCATAAGGAGCACTGATGGTGAAGAGTAGAATGGTTGTTCCTGGTCTGCAGACACAGGTAGGATGGTCGTTCCTTACTGATGCAATAACTTTTGCCATTAGTGGCAAATAGACTTTGTGGTTACGCAAAGTTTCAGCTATAGAAACCTTGAATCTAGGATCTTCTGGCAATGCCGGATCAGCGCTCCCACGACCTCCCCCCCATTTTGAAACTGTGTGGTGGGTTGAATTCCCAGCTGCATCCTTGCCCACCTTGGTATCTCTGCACTAATGCTGCACGATAAATCGCATGCGATATTTAAAGCGCATCTTATCAGTAAAGCCGTGATGGAGATTTACCGCTGATTACAGAACCAGCTTTCTGACAAGATGTGCATTAAATATCGCATGCGATTTATCGTGCAGCCCTACTCTGCACCATTTTGTTCGTTCCAAGCTCCTTGCACGCTCCGAAGAACTCATTAGTACCAGACAATCAGACCGGGATGTTTGAAAATTTTCTCGAAATGGCCTCTGAGTGCAAAGAAGCACCTGAGAGCATTTATGCAACTTGATGCGTCCATCAACTCAATGACCTCGATGTGCACAGCTCTCGAACTCTCAGAAGAACATGATGGCCCACCGCTTGCTCTACACCTGTCCTCCTCTGGTGCATCTGCTTGTGACAGACCAGGGTCCAAATACATCGAGACCCACCTACGTAAAGGGAGGGCAGATTTTGAAACGTTCAGATGGCAGGTCCACCATGTGTTGTTCTTCAAGCTTTCCATACAGCTTGCGATAGGTTATTCACTTCTGGAGTACTGAATTGATAAGCAACTTGCCTCCCAAGATCCACAATCCTGCTGCCCTGATTGCCTCTTCTATCAAGTGACGGCCTTGATGTTTCACTTGCTCATGGTGATTTTTAATGAGTATGTGGCTATCTTTGGGGAGAATTATTGGGTTCTTTTCTGCAGTTGCAACCTCAGAGTACTTCAGTCGTCCTCCAACACAAATGAAATTGTCCTCTATGATGACCTCTGGTTCCTCCAGGTTAGTAGCACATGTTTGTACTTGTGGTCGGATTTCTGAGTCATTTTCAGGTTCAATTAGCTCAAACGTCATTTGTGTTTTTTCTGCAGGTGGTTAACGCAGGAAGGAGGGACCGGTAAACCAAGAAGTCTGAGCCATGCAGGATGCAGGTAAGGATCACAACGCATGATCTGCAGGGTTTTCTTCTGTACGTACGTAGTACCACTGCTCAGGTTTCAAGGATTGACGGATACATTGGACTCAGTGGTGTAGTGGAGGGTATGCTTCTGTATCAGTCGGCTCTGCATATACCCACTTCTAAATCACCTCTGATGTGCATCATTCATTAGTGTCCTTCATTAGCCAAAATCATGACAGTCCACCATGACTAGCTAATCAAATCACATGTAAATAAATGCCAATATTCCCTAAACACACCCAGTAAAGACAATGATGTGGTCAGGATGTGCTGGCTTCCCTTTAAATTTGATTGATGATTGCGCCCGCGCCCGCCTCTCATCTCGACAAATCACGTGAATGCAAGCGGAGTCGGTCTGGGGTGCGAGTGCATGTCAGGGGAGGCGCGAAGAGTGATACATATTTTTTTAATTATTGACTACTAATTTGAATCAGTACATTATAATGAAAACAATACCTTAAAAAGGAAAAGAAGCATGTTTTTGCGATCAGATTTTTTTAAACCAGTAAACTCCTGGAAACTTTTCAGTATCCAGTAAATGAATGCCTTCAAACAGTAGCCTAAGTTCAAAACAGCTACAGAGAAAACCCGACCGTTTCATCAGAGATTGCTTAGAGTCCATCCTGTTCATGCGTGTATTTGGTATTAAACGTCACGTGTAGTTATAATGGACGCTGCTAAAAAAGTGTTTTTAGAGGCTGAACTGAATCCTATAGTAGCCGGTACCAGTCAGGTCAAGACCAGTGTTAATTTTCATCGCTGAATAGTTTAGTCATCATTCGTCAACGACATTTTTTTCACCGATGATAAACTAAAACTCTTTTTGAATGACAAAAACTATGACATTCATCTATTGACATTTTCGTCAACGAATAAAAACGAGACGAAATTGTTAGGGAGGGACGATTTGGGAAGAGATTAAATCAGAACGAATATGCTGCATGGTTCGGAGGTTAGATGCGTACATATGAACGGGCGGGACATAAGCTAACCTAACTTGCTGCACGTCGCATACCATTCAAAAATGCAATCTGTTGAGTAAGCGAAGAGCAGACAGATGGATAACTCTGCTGACGCAAAGAGAACTCAATTCTTCCAATTTTCTGAGCAAGACACTGAAGCCTACACACACAGACAGCACATTTCACAGCGGCGAGTACTCCGTTCGCTCGCATGAACCAGAGCATTACACACCAAATTATTTTAATTTTCCGTTTTGACTAGTATTCACATAACACAGTTTATGACAATCTTAAGGGAACATAAACTAGGAGATACAGGTAATCATACAGTGCTGCACGTAGTAGCCCTAAGATTCATCTAAATTCTTATAGCATAATATGTCTGCTTGAAAGAATGAATAATATGGTGAACAAGTTGCTATAAAGAATGCATAATTAGCCTATATAACCATTGGTATTTCGTTAAAAAGAAGACCATGTTCTTGTTTTTTATGAGAAGTGGTTTTATTTAATTTTACCATAAAGGCATGTTGTGGGTGTCACCGCAGTGAAGTGTCTATCATGATAAAACCTTAATATCAAAACTATATAATTAGTTTGGAAATTTTAGAGAAATTCTTAATAAATGCACTGTAACTTAAATCCGTTAGATTTTAGCCGATTAAATTTTCTGTAGATTTAGTCGACTAAATCTATAATTTAGTCACTAAAACTAAATGCATTTTAGTCAAAAGCTATACTAATCAAAATGTATTTATTATATTTTTTTCACTATATAGTAGAGCCATACATAAAATTGTGAAGGTATGGGGCAGTATGCATGGTTACTATTAGGGACCAGCTCATGGGAAATATTAATAATTTATCATAACTAGTTATAATTAATTATATATATTTAGATCTGCTGTAGATATTTAGCTGACCTCTCAGGGTCAACTGTCTGTCAATTCTAAGAACGTTAATTTCCTGGTTAAAGGAAATAACTTTCTTACTGTACAACTCTACACAGAGCTTGTAGCATAAATCTGCATGATTAAGTGACTCCAGTTATGAGCAAACAATGAACAACGTCAATTGTGATACAATAGACTTATTAACTACAAAACAATTAACTATCTACATACACACACACCACACACACACACACATACAGTTGGTATAGGAAAATGAGTTAAAGTTTAGGCAGTAAAAAGAAGATAAATAAAAATATGAAGCTATGGTATCATTTGATATTCAGCAGATTTACACCTGAAGGAAACATCAGATTCTTAGTTCAAACACACCTTTGTAAAAAGGTGCAAATGATACCTAATGTATCAATTAATAAGACTAAGTTTGAATACTTGCACGTCTCTTCTGTCTGAAAGAAAGGCTCGATGCAGTCCAAAGGTTCAAGTTGATATTTGCTGAAGTTGGTTGATGAATCTTGTTTGAATTGACAGTCAAGGCCGAACCTTTCACGTACTTAGGGGTTGCAGAAGCGTTCTAGCTCGTGTCTTCATCTTAGAATCTAACCGAACCACCGACTCTGGGCGGGTCACTGAAGTGTGGCCTTTAAAGTCTGTGAAGATTCACGCCTCTCAAGAGGGGCTTGTCCAATGAGAAAGACGGAAATTCCAAGCGGGAGGTGGCAATTGCTGGAGGGTTTTATGACCCTTTGTCTCTAAGCACGGTAATTTTTCGATATTAATTTGCTTGGGTGTTAGAAAGATTACTAAGTTTCTTGAACACTAATATTTTGCATAGATATAAAACAACAATATCCTCTCACTGAAATCATCCGAAACTCATTCATTGAAACCAAACATGGTATATTGTAAGGGTTACATGATGAGTGTTCTATCATAAGCATGCCTAAAATATCCTACACCACAACAGATAATATACAAACCAATAATAACACATGACCAAGGATATACAGTGGGGAAAAAAAGTATTTAGTCAGCCACCAATTGTGCAAGTTCTCCCACTTAAAAAGATGAGAGAGGCCTGTAATTTTCATCATAGGTATACCTCAACTATGAGAGACAAAATGAGAAAAGAAAATCCAGACAATCACATTGTAGGATTTTTAAAGAAATTATTTGCAAATTATGGTGGAAAATAAGTAGTTGGTCAATAACAAAATTTCATCTCAATACGTTGTTATATACCCTTTGTTGGCAATGACAGAGGTCAAACGTTTTTCTGTAAGTCTTCACAAGGTTTTCACCCACTGTTGCTGGTATTTTGGCCCATTCCTCCATGCATATCTCCTCTAGAGCAGTAATGTTTTGGGGCTGTCGCTGGGCAACACGGATTTTCAACTCCCTCCAAAGATTTTCTATGGGGTTGAGATCTGGAGACTGGCTAGGCTAGACCTTGAAATGCTTCTTACGAAGCCATTCCTTCGTTGCCCGGGTGGTGTGTTTGGGATCATTTTCATGCTGAAAGACCCAGCCACATTTTCATCTTCAATGCCCTTGCTGATGGTAGGAGGTTTTCACTCAAAATCTCACGGTACATGGCTCCATTCATTCTTTCGTTTACACTGATCAGTCGTCCTGGTCCCTTTGCAGAAAACAGCCCCAAAGCATGATGTTTCCAGCCCCATGCTTCACAGTAGGTATGGTGTTCTTTGGATCCAACTCAGCATTCTTTCTCCTCCAAACATTACAAGTTGAGTTTTTACCAAAAAGTTTATTTTGGTTTCATCTGACCATATGACATTCTCCCAATCCTCTTTTGGATCATCCAAATGCTCTCTAGCAAATTTCAGACGGGTCTGGACATGTTCTGGCTTAAGCAGGGGGACACGTCTGTCACTGCAGGATTTGAGTACCTGGCGGCGCAGTGTTTTACTGATGGTAGCCTTTGTTACTTTTTGGTCCCAGCTCTCTGCAGGTCATTCATTAGGTCCCCCCGTGTGGTTCTGGGATGTGTTCTTGTGATCATTTTGACCCCACGCTGTGAAATCTTGCGTGGAGCCCCAGATCGAGGAGATTATCAGTGGTCTTGTATGTCTTCCATTTTCTAATAATTGCTCCCACAGTTGATTTCTTCACACCAAGCTGCTTACCTATTGCAGATTCAGTCTTCCCAGCCTGGTGCAGGTCTACAGTTTTGTTTCTGGTGTCCTTTGACAGTTCTTTGGTCTTGGCCATGGTGGAGTTTTGGAGTGTGACTGTTTGAGGTTGTTGACAGGTGTCTTTTATACTGATAACAGATGCCATTAATACAGGTAACGCGTGGAGGACAGAGGAGCCTCTTAAAGAAAAAGTTACAGGTCTGTGAGAGCCAGAAAACTTGCTTGTTTGTAGGTGACCAAATAACTTATTTTACCGAGGAATTTACCAATTAATTCTTTAAAAATCCTACAATGTGATTTTCTGGATTTTCTTTTCTCATTTTGTCTCTCATAGTTGAGGTATACCTATGATGAAAATTACAGGCCTCTCTCATCTTTTTAAGTGTAGAACTTGCACACTTGTGGCTGACTAAATACTTTTTGCCCCACTGTATGTGTTCATTCAAAGAAAGGTTTTCCTATTAATTAATTAGAGAAGAGTCAATTTTTCACTGTGCACTGTGGATTTCCTATGGAAATTGTAGTGAGAGGGGTGACCCTCAACATGCCATTAGGTCGTAAAATATATCTGGTGTCCAGGTTGCCATTGAACATGTCCTTGGCCTTTCACAGACACTTGGCACCCAGATGTTTATTGGGTGAGGTCTGTGACGATTTGTTAATCTAATGAATAACTGATTTGTTAAATCAAATGAAAAATTGTGTAAATTAAGAGTATACCCACTTCTCCAGGCACCACTACACCACTGATTGGACTCTATTGTGAACATACACGTAGAATCGTTTTGACTAGTTTTTTGTTATAAATGTAGCCGAGTACCACTTTGCTATCTGTAAAGAACTTTGTCATTCAACTCTAGATCTAGCTCATCCTCAATGAGATCTGCCATCTCTACTGTTAAGACAGCAGCACACAGTTCAAGCCTTGGGATCATAGGTTCGGACAGGGGTGCTAGTTTCGCCTTGCCCATAACAAATCCTACTTCGACTTGCCCAACTTTCGAAAGTGCTTTCAGATACACCACAGCACAAAAGGCCTTAGTCGATGCATCCGAGAATACACACAATTCTGTGTGCACCGCTTCAGTTAGTGAGGTTGTTGTGTATGTAAGTGAAACATGAAGTTTTAGATCTTGGAGAGAATCTCTCCAGGCTTCCCATTTGCTTAGTTTGTCCTCCGGGAGGAATGTGTCCCAATTTCACTGTTCAAAGATAAGTTCTCTGAGAAAGGCCCTTCCCTGGATCGTGACAGGTGCCAATAGACCCAGAGGATCGAAAACACTGTTGACCGTGGAAAGGACTCCACAGCGGGTAAATGGCCTGGTAATGGTTGATGCGGAGTAGGTGAATGTGTCGGTCGTGATCTCCCATAGCAGACCTAAACTCTGTTGTGTGGGTGAAGTTTCTCCACTCAGATCTAGGTCCTTGATTACTGGAGAACAATCTTTGATGGGAAAGCGTCCATGACTCTCTGACAGTTCAAAGCAAACTTGTGTAAAAGGAGGTTTGACTGAGCTAGTGATGCTTGTGTTCGTTGGAGCAAATTAATTGCCTCAGCTTCAGATGGTACAGATACCAAACCATCCTCAACATAGAAATGTCTTTCCACAAATTTGACGGTATCAGCACCATACTCCTGTGCACCTTCTCTGATGGCTCTTCGCAGCCCGTAAATGGCCATGACAGGAGATGGCCGATTGCTGAAGACGTGGACCTTCATCCGATACTCAATAATTTCCTTGTTGATGTCATTGTCCTTGTGCCATAGAAAATGGAGGAAGTTCCGATGGTCTTCATGCACCAAGAAACAATGGAACATCTGCTGAATGTCCGCTAGGATTGCAACCTTCTCTTTCCGAAAGCGTAGCAGGACACCGACAAGGGAGTTATTGAGGTTGGGGCCTGTGAGGAGCGCATCATTGAGAGAGACGCCAGAGTATCGAGCACTGGAATCAAAGACTACCCTGATCTGATTGGGTTTTTGGGGATGATAGACCCCAAATGTAGGAAGATACCAGCATTCATCCCCTTCTCTCAGGGGTGGTGCTACCTCAGCATGTCCGGTGGTAAAGATCTTTTCCATGAATGCCACATACTGTTGCTGCATCTCAGGTTTTCTCTTCAGGGTTCTTTGCAGGCATGTGAATCGATTAACAAATTGCTCCTTATTGTTTGGCAAGGGCTAGCGTGGTTCTCTGAATGGTAGAGGAGCTTCCCAGCTGTTAGCATCATTACGGAAGATGTTTGTGTCCATTATTTTTAGGAAAGCTGTGTCTACCATGAATGGAGCAGGTTTCTTGTCATGTTCAGTTCTGCTGAACACTGCCCATCTAAGGGTCTTCTCAGTTGCTTTGCCAGACATGTTACAGCTTTGCTGCATCTCCTTGACCTGCATAAAGCTCGTACAGGTTTGAAAAATTGAATGGCGACCGCTTTCCATCACGTTGGTCTTGAATGTGTTGACCATTGACTTACAGTAGGTAGTCAACCAGAATGCCTATTACCGCCGCACTTACCGTCGCGGTAATGCCGCAGCGGCAAATACAAATCAGTCAGATGTGAAACTCATTTGTGAAATCACCACCAGTTGGCACAAAGGGAAGGTTAGCACTGTGGCAAAATGTGATGTTTTTACTTGTGAATGAAGATAAAATTTAATTAAATAAATGACTAGTTTAATAACAATAATAATATAGCAATATAACATTAAATCTGAACAAATTATTCTAAATGCTTAAAGTTTCAGCTGTTTGACTACAGTTAGAGTGAAGTATAGGCTGCAATGACGGCAGTGCTTTAAGAGTGCTACTTTTTACTGTGCATTATTAACTACTATTTGAGGTGTGCATATTTATTTTGTCAACATTACTGTCACAGATAAAATGTTTGAAACTTAAATTTAATAATTCAATGTTTATTAAATGATCTTTTTATGACACATATTCCGGTGTAAACAGCCTTGCTCATGACACAGCGAAAAATATAATGTCCGTGATTTAAAGAAATTGTAGATTACTTTTTTTTTTTTTTTATAAACATTCCTTCATATTAGTTCAAATGTTGCACAGCATTTATTCATTCCTGCGATTTAACTAAAACATTAAGAAACTAGAAAAATGTTTAGTCTTAGGTCTATAGGAAAAACATATGGAAATTTAAACCAAAGGAACGAATTAGAATCCTAATTTAGGCTAAACTAAAACAACTGATTAATAAAACATTTCTTGTGAGTCACATTCAACACAATACAACCTAAGAGTTTTGTAATTTAATGAGATCTTTATTAAGCTATATATCCATTTAAATGCTCTTTTGTGAAACTGAAATTTGCAGATCGGCCGAACCCAGAATCTGTGCAGCAAATATGATGGATTTCTACGGTGGCCGAGAGAGCTCAACGCGCTGCAAATAGAAAAAAAAACATCTGCAAATTAAGAAAACAACTTCATCAATTTGACAACACGTGCTGCAAATGCTCACAACACAACCAAATAAAGAAACGCACTGCAAATAGAAAAAAGCACCTGCATATTAATTAAACAACTTCGTCCCCCCCCGCCCCAAAACTGTTTTTTGACCATACACTCACGCAATGGGGGGAGGGGACGAAAACAGAAACACTGCAAATGCTCACAACACAACCAAATAAAGAAACGCACTGCAAATAGAAAAAAAGCACCTGCAAATTAAGAAAACAACTTAATCAATTTGACAACACACGTGCTGTTACAGTTACAAGTTGCAGTTACAAGTTGCAGCTAGAGTTGAGCTCCATCGTGGGGGCTGCAAAGGCGTGAATCGCTGCTCTTTCATATGGAGAGTGTCTGATGGCTCATGAGCGTTTCTATGGAAGCAAAATAATGCCATATGTCTTTGAAACAAAAAAAGCATGTTGAATAGCTCTAACTGAAAAAATAATGCATTGCATTAACAGTGCTTTCATTTTAATGCCTTATATTTTCAGGGCTTTGTGTGCATTTCTTCGGTCTGAAATTTAACATAGTTGTTTATTGAAGCTCATTTCAATTCAAAATATTTCACACACATTTTCATAATTAAAAATTCAATAATTTATATTCACCTTCCAGAATTCACTTCCAAAATATTCAATCTGTTCAAAAATACGATGTATAATATTTGACAGGCCAATTTCAGTCAATTTTATTTCCCTTTCCAAATTCGCTTTCACAAATTCAACAGATAATTCTACGCATTGCAAATCCGGAGCTGCAGATAGTAAGAGAGCACCATGCATGAAGCTCCAGCTGCTGGTCAGTTGCTCATCACAGGTGGCGCTGTTGCTGTTGATGAATCCAAAGTCATTCATTCACAAAAACTGATCTGCAGAAATGGAGCAAGAGGTAATTAGAAGTTATGATAATCAGGGCCAGTAAAAACATGTGAAAAGCTGATTGTATGTTTAATTCAACATCATTCCCGTAGCTTACATGTAAGCAGCTTTCTCTACCACAAAGAAGATTATAATGCTATTTTACCCAACGCTGATGTACAGAACTAACATTACATCTGAGGAAGACATAATTGCTTTCGGTTGCTTAGTTTCCTTAACTTGTATCATGGCTTGTGTGATGCTGTGCTGTAATACTGGGGTTTCCCCTCATACGTCACACTCCAGGATTCCCCAACGACGCTTAAGTGAACTAATGCAGTGATATATACAGTGAAGACTTCAGATCTCGGAATACACTTTATTGATGATGCGAACGATATAGACTACAGTTAAGCAGATGTAGAATATGAACGAACGCTCAAGGTTGTACGCTGTTTCCCTCAGAAATCTATTAAAGAACCTCATTAATGGCCGGCTCAGTGCACTAACACAATGACACAATAAATAAACCAACACTCAAGCTTACTGATGAGTCAACTATATAAGCAGATGAGGATATGAGGATAATATAAGTGTACGGAATGCCAAACTGCCGTTAAACATTTCCCTAACGAAACAAATGTGTTTATTGCCTCAGACAGTGATAATAATATGATTAACTTTGGCATCGAATTACAAAATATATAACTGTATATTATGTACATTTAAGTAGATGAGTCCAGAATATGAGCCCACTGTCACGAATCCTGTCCATCCACTTCCGTTGCTCACCACCAGAGATCACCCCCTCACTACTATGGACTCGTGCACCACACTAACTGTTTCACATCACCCCGGACTACTTTTCCCATCATCCATTGCACTGATTACACATACACAGCTGAAGGCACTGATAGCACACAGCTGAAACCAATCGCATGCTACATAAGCCCTTGACTTCCTCTTTCTCTCTCACTGCCAAGTATTGTAAGCACATATCGCTACCATAGTCGATAGCTACTTTACAGAGCCAGTTCCCATTCCTAGTTTGAGTTCTAGTTGTCTAGTCTAGTCTCGTCTAGTTTTCTGTTTCCTGATTTTTGCTTGTCCTGGATTATCTCTCTCATCTCGCCCTGTTCGAACACTGTTTGCCCCTCGCCTGGACCATAGCCTGTGTTTCGTATTAACCCTTTGGAATACCCTGTTTTGGACATTGTTCGCCGGAGATCGACGTCCGCTCACTGGACTACTCTTGTGTCTACCTGTTTGCTATTATCTGACCCTTGCTTGTTTTGACTTTTTTCTAGAATAAAAGCTTTGCATATAAATCCGCATGCCTCTCGTCTCGTCGGCTCCGTAACAGAATACTCAGCCACACAAGTATCCAGCAGCTTTTCAGAAGAACATTGGCCAGGTATGGACACAGCAGACTGTATAGCCCTCGAGCAGGCCACCATCCTCGACGAGCTATATTCAAGAGTATTTGAGATGGCAAATTATTAGATTTGCCTGACGATTTCTTTTATGAGGGCATTTCAACCGCTCCAATCACATTTCATCCGTGACAGGGTCCTCCCTTTCATCTCTATTCCATTTATGGCTATACTTTGTTGCGGTTGGTTGCTCGTTCACTGTGGGTGTCGCGGAGGAACACGACCCCGCACTCACTCGTGTAATGGCGGCCGCACTAGAACACGCTCACAAAATGGCGGACACAACAGCGCCCCGTTATGTCACAGCTGCCAATCCTGAATCAAGTCAAGTTGTTCTTCACGAGTCTAGTCAAGTCACGGTTGATCTTCATGAATCAAGTCAAGTCACAGTTGATCTTCGTGAGTCATGTCAAGTCACAACTGATCTTCGTGAGTAAAGTCAAGTCACGTTTGATCTTTGAATCAGTCAAGGCCCCAGTTTAATCTTCTTCGTGAGGCATGTCACGCCATGATCTTCGTGAGCCAAGTCACGGTTGATCGTCATAAGTCAAGTCAAGTTATAGTTGATCTTCGTAAGTCAAGTCACAGTTGAGCGTCAGGAGTCAAGTCAAGTCACAGCTGCTCCTCATAAGTCCAGAAACGTCTCAACTGATCATCCAGAGTCACGTCACATCACAACTAATCATCCAGAGTCACTTCACATCACAGCTGATCATCCAGAGTCACATCACATCACAGCTGGTCATCCTGAGTCACGTCACGTCACAGCTGATCTTCTAGAGTCTTGTCACGTCTCAGCTGTTCGTCCAGAGTCCTGTCACATCACAGCTGGTCATCCAGAGTCACGTCAAAGCTGATCTTCCAGAGTCACGTCACATCACAGCTGATCTTCCAGAGTCACGTCACATCACAGTTGATCATCCTGAGTCTTGTCACGACACAGCTGATCCTCAGGAGTCTTGTCATGTCCTGTCTGTTGCACCCAGATCTTCAAGGTCAGTCTTTCGGTATCCCAGTCTAGTATCTAGTGTGAGGGATGCACCGCTGGTGTCTGCACACACAGCTGGTATCCCCAAACCCACTCACTCTAACCCTTCTGTTCCTGAACTAATTCCCCTTTCTGAAGCGCTTCCCATGATGGGGATCACTTTATGTTGCGTTTGGGCTGCGTACACCACCACAGACCTGCCCGAGGTGGTGACGTCCACTCCAGAGGACTCCAGAGGTGGCGACTGATGCTGCAGAACCTTTTGGGGTAGTGTTCTCCGAGGCTGTGTTCTCCGAGGTGAGGGTGCCTGCTGCAGCTTCACCAAAGGTGGCAGCACATGCTGCAGAACCTTCTGAGGCAGAGGTGCTCGCTTCAGCTCCTTGCGTGGTGGTGGCGCTCAGCAACGCACTTTCAGCCTGTCATGTCACAGTCGAAGAGACCATTGCTGAACTTTGCACCTGTCCTGTTAAGAAGAATGCTAATGAACTCTCCCTGTATCCTGATGGTACTACTGTAGAAGCTCCAGAGGTGGCGGCAGCCGCTGCAGACCCTCTAGAGGTGTCAGTGGTACTCACTTATGAACTCTCGTCCTGTTCTGTTCCAGCCAAGGAGGCCATTTAATGAAATTTTGTTGACTCATGTCACGGCCTATGAACTATTGTCCTGTCCTGCACTGGTCAAGGAGACCATTTCTGAATCCCCAGTCATGCCTGTCATGGTTACTGAACTCTCGTCCTTTGTCAACCTGGCTGCAGAGGCCGTTGATGAACTCTCGTCTTGTCCTGAACTGGCCACGAAGGCCATCTTTGAACCATCATCCTGTCTCAACCCAGTCGCAGAGGCTGTCTGTGAACTTTCGTCCAGCCCTGAATCAGCCATGGAAGCCGCTTATGAACTTTTCTTCTGTCCCGAACCAGCCAAGGAGGCTACCTATGAACTCTCAGTCCTGTCTGTCACAACCAAGGACGCGGTCTGCGAACTTTGTGACTGTCCTATCATGGCTATGGAGGCCGTCTATGAACTATCGACCTGCTCTGACCCAGCCATGGAGGCTGATTGTGAATTGTCTGTCCTTCTAAATGCTGCTATTGAGTCTGATTTTGAAAACTCTGTTTTGCCAGCTTATGTCAATGAGTCTGATAATGTCAGTTAATGTCTGATAACTGTCAGTTTATCCAGAATCTGTCCATGAATCTGTGTCTGAATTATCTGCCAGTCCCGTTTCCCTCAATGAACCTGACGTTAATTCACCTGTCTGTTTCCACCCCACTGACAATTCTGATGTCTTACTATCTGCCTGCCCAGTATCAGTTCATGAGTTGTTTGTTAGTTCAGATTCAGTCACGAACAAGTTATGAACAATCTGTTCACCCTATCTCTGCCAATATACTCCGTTCTGAATTGTCCGCTTGTCTGGCTTTGACTAACGTGTCTGAGTTTGAACCATCTGTCTGTCCAGCTTCAATCACTGACCTGTCTGCCAATCCAGTGTCAATCAATGCATCCCATTGTGAATTGTCTGTTGGTTTAAATTCTGCAGACAAATCTAATTTTGAATTGTCTGTCTGTCCGGTCTCAGCTAATGAGCCTGAGGGTGAATTGTCAGCCTGTCCAGTTCCAGTCAGTGGGCTTGTTTATGAACTGTCTTCCTGTTCAGTTTCAGTTAATAAGCCAGACTTAGAATTATCTGTCTGCTCAGTTTTGAGTAATATATCTGAACTTTCTGTCAGTCCTGTTTCTGTTACTGATCTTGGTTATGAAATGTCTACCAGTCCATTTTCAGACAATGCATCCGATTTTTAACTGTTTGCCTGTCTTAGGTCTGTTCCTGAACCTAAATGTGAATGGTTAACCCACTCAGTTTTTTCCAAAGCCCCCAACTTTGAACTGCTTGTCTGTCCAGCCAATCTCAAGGAGACCTACACTGAACTTTTAGCACTGTCAGTCATGCACAAAGAGACTGTTAATAAGCCCACTGTATTTCTTGCCTTAGTCCTTGAGACCATAAATGCACTGTCTGTCTCCTATGTTTCAGTTTTCCCTAGGCCCCAGTCCCTGCCGTGGGGTCCTGATCACTCTGGTCCACCATGGGGGTCTGCCGACACGCTCTGGTGGGCCAGTGCTCCGTCTGCTCCACCGTGGTGGGCTTCTGCTTGGTCTGCTCTGGCCTGGTGGTCTTCTGCTTCTTCTGCTCCGCCCTGGTCCGGCGTCCGTCCCTCGCTCCGCCCTGGTGGGCTTCAGTTCCATCTGCTCCGCCCTAGTGGGCTTCAGTTCCGTCTGCTCCGCCCTAGTGGGCTCCAGTTCCGTCTGCTCCATCCTGGTGGACTCTTTCTCTGTCGGCTCCATCCTGGTCTCCGGCTCCACTCAGGGTTCCAACTCCGTCGGCTCCGCCCTGGCTTCCTGCTCCGCCTTGGTGTCCTGCTCTGCCACGGTCCCTGGGGGGGAGGGCTATGTCACGAATCCTGTCAATGCACTTCCGTTCGCTCACCACCAGAGATCACTCTCTTGCACCACACTAACTGTTGCACTTCTCCCCGGACTACAGTTCCCATCATCCATTGCACTGATTACACATACATAGCTGAAGGCACTGATTACACACAGCTAAATCCAATCAGACATGCTACATAAGCCATGGACTTCCTCTTTCTCACTGCAGAGTATTGTAAGCGCATATCGCTACCCTAGTCAATAGCTACTTTACAGAGCCAGTTCCCGTTCCTAGTTTGCGTTCTAGTTGTCTAGTCTCGTCTAGTTACCTGTTTGCCTGTTTCCTGATTTTCGCTTGTCCTGGATTATCCCTCTCGTCTCACCCTGTTCGAATACTGTTTGCCCCTCGCCTGGACCATAGCCTGTGTTTCGTATTAACACTTTGGAATACCCTGTTTGGACATTGTTCGCCGGAGATCGACCACGCCCACTCACTGGACTACTCTTGTGTCTTGCCCTCAATATACCTGTTTGCCACTGTCTGACCTATGCCTGTTTTTGACTTGTTAGAATAAAAGCTTTGCAGATGGATCCGCATGCCTCTCGTCTCGTCGGCTCAGTAACACCCACAAACTACAAAGTTTCACCAAACCATTTTCTCTCCCATAGAAAACCAAGCGCAGTAGTTTTAGGTTTGATAATCAATGCATATTCACCTAGGCTGTTTTAGGGACCATCTGCAAATTTACCTCACAGTACAAAACGTTCTGTGAAAAAAAAAGTCCAATAATTTACTCAAACTGACTAAATATATATTGCCAATAACTCACCTTAGACAATACTTTCCTTAAGTATGTACACTACACAAATTTTTTTTTTTTTAAATTACAGTAATTCACTGTGGGTTCGTTTCCCGTACAATGACGTAACTCGCTGATTAACCACCACAGTATGATGCATTGTTGTGGAAATGAACTAGCTAGTCACGACTGTTTCCCGAAACCATGGTACCTGTGTCGCAGATCCATCGTTTAAACCACATTGGTTTGAGCTGTCATTATGACGTTGTTGTTGTTCTTCTATCTAATGGCCGACTGGTGCCATGAGCACATACCGCCACAGACAGTAATTTGGTTTTATTTTCTCTTTCCTTCGACTCAAATTCAATAGCCTACGCTTTTGAAATGAAGTTACGTAGGAGTGGAGTAATAATGCAACATTAATTTGTTCCACAATAAATTCTATACATATACACACACAGAGTTAAAAATTTACTCTTTTCTGAACCCAATGTAAATAATTTCATATAAATACCATTTCTTATTTAATATTGATACATAAGCACAATTGAAAAAGATGGGTTTTAAAAAAAACTGTGATGTACTGTTGTGGACACCTGTTGCTTATTTTGCTCAATAATTTTTCCTATTTAAGTCCCCTTGCCATTCAGCCATGTGTTAATGAAAATGACACGAAACCCCCAATTTGCAAAGCAAGAAATTGCAGTTCTTTTGGAGGAGGTGGAAAATAATAAAATCCAGCTATTTTCAAAGCTGAAAAACAGCATTACAAATGCTGACAAAAAAAAATCTGGGCAGAAATCACTCAAAAAAATAAATGCTGCTGGCTATGGGTACGAACGAAGCCCAGAAGAAGCCAGGAATAAGTGGAGGGACTTCGCAAGTGTGACAAAACGGAGGGCTGCGGCACGTAAGAGGGAAGCAAACAACACTGGTGCGGGTATCGATTCAGTTCCTGAGAGGTCACTATAGAGGAAGAGAAAGTTTTGGCCATCCTGGGGCCTGAAGCATTGGAAGGGATCCTTGGAGGTATAGATGCATGTGCATCAATCAGGCCTTTGCCTTCAAAGTTCAGGCCTCCAACATCAGGCCCTCTCCAGTATGGCCCTTCAACATCAGGCCCCCTCCAGTCTGGCCCTTCAACATCAGGCCTTCTCCAGCCTGGGTCTTTATAATTACCAAAGGGTCCTGGTCTATTGCTCTCTTTCCCTGATTCACCTCCGTCTGAGGCCTCCTCATGTGCTGAGCAATGTCCTCCTGACATTCCACAATACCAGCCATTAATCTCCCACCAAAGGAGAAACAGGGGACGTTGTGGCTGCAGTGAGAAGCTGCTTCAGTCAGAGAAGAAGAAAATATCTGAACTCAAGGAAATCAGGAAAGAACTGAAAGCACTGAGGGAGCAGCAAGACCAACATCATCAGGAGGTTATGGCTTATAGGAGGGCTAAATTGGAACTACTGCGTGAACGGGCCAGCAAGCCCTCTTTAACCATGTTTTTGCCTACTGACAGTAAGTGCAAACTGCATCATACCTTACTTAACATGGAAAGTCAAACCGTGTGCCTGTGGCTGATAGCTTTGTAACCCTTTGGAATATGTTTTTTTTTTACAGATCCACAGACATAAACCCTCTACTTCATCTATCTTTATTTATTTATTTATTGGCTACATTGTTGGCCACCATGCCTCCCAAAATCCAACCCCTCATCCTTGTCGTGGGAGGTGGAAACATACTTTGTCTTCCAAATGGGGCTCTGCTGAAGCTGTATGGTGCATGACATTCAACTTGGTTTTCAGTGATAAAGAAATTAAAAGCCTTGATCAGTTGAATTGAGATACAAAATTAAATATTCTATTTTATAACCAAGTAATCTATTTTGTAATATGTATTTTAAGTGTTTTTTCTAATACACTGGGCATTCATAAAGTAGTTTAACATGTGGAAAAGAGCATATTATTGTAACTTGACTCAAAGTAATATATTAATGCCAGATCAAAATGCAAGCAATTGCTGAGTGAAGCTGAAGCATGTTTACCATGGCATGTTATCCCTTATTAAATACCTAAATAATGTGACTAAGCCTGATTATGAAATATATGTATGGAAAGGAATTCAAACGTTTATTTTACAGTGGTGAGCCACCATCACATACACTAAAACCATCAGTTAACTGAAGTTGGCTATGTAAAGATTTTCTCATTTCACAATATTATATCAATGACAATATAAGCCAAAAATGACACAAAACACCCACTTAAGTACACAGATCATTTTTAAGAGATGCACGAACACTATGAAAAAACAGCATGACAACAGCCTATAAAAAAATCATTAACACATTAATATAATAATGCTGTACCTTATTACTATAACAAATCACTTGTTTAGGTAGTTCATTTAGAATGATTATTGTCTAAGGTGTTTCTATCATCTCTCTGGTGCATAAGTAGCAGGTGTACTAATGACTCCTCATATAAAACAGGATGTATGTGTGTGTTTCAAGTGCTCAACAATGGCAACTTTACAAAGAATCCTACAGCTTGAGCACAGAAGGTGACACAGAAGTCAGGCAGTGTATATAATTGCCTACATAAGGACACATTTTACCCCCCTTGACTCACTTTCCGATGATGCCATCTTAAGAAAATTCCGGCTTCCAAGGGCCAAGATCCTTGAACTACTTCAGGTTTTGGTGATAGCTGGCTGCTGGGAGACAGTGGATATCCTCTTCGCCCATACCTCCTGACACCTGTGCAGCATCTAGCCACCATTGCAGAGGAGAGGTTTAATCAGGCCAATGGAGGGACACACTCTATAGTGGAGAGGTCTATAGTAGGGTGACCATACATGCCATTTTCCCAGGCCAGGTTCTGGCCATGATTTCTATATTGCCTAAAATATCTAGGTTTTGGCTTTGTTTGCGTGTGCAGACCGATCGGTGTATGACATCGAAATACCAACAGACGGTTCCTTATGCCGTCAAAATGCTCTAGAGTTTTTTGATGTCATACACCGCTCGTTCTGCCATTCAAACGAAGCCAAAAACTAGATATTTTAGGCAATAAGAATCCTGGCCATGACGCGTCCTGGGAAATGGCACGTATGGTCACCCTAGTCTATAGTATGGCGGCAAATCTATGCAATTAATAACCGAGCGCACCACTGATGCTGGCAGTTGGAATCAGCTTCCAGAAGAGATCAGGGCCCGTATTCACAAAACTTTTTATCTTACCACTAAGAGTTCTCCTATATAGCAGTAAAAGTTTTAGCTAAGAGTTTTCTCTTAAAACCTATTCACAAAGCTGCTGAGAAAAACTTTTACTAAGGAATAGACAAAAGTCTTAAGCTCAGAGTAGGAAGAAAGGGTTGACCTCGTGCTATGGATATGTCAGCATGCTTATTAACTAATGCACACCGTGATTGCTGATGGGGGGGCGGTGTCTCTGTCAGTGATTATTTATTCATAGAAATAGTAGAGCGTCAATATTATGGTTGCAGTAGTCAAATAAAGGTTTAAAATAAAACTGTTTAATTGCCACGTCAAATAAGATTTTAAAAAGCCAGGCTAAAGTGTCACTAATTCAACAAGTATATGTCCGCTATTGTCAGCCTCTTACCTGCTGCTGGTCTCGTAAACAATTAGTGATTATAAACCCTTTTAATTAACAATCGAATGAATCATGCTGATAGTAAGACATTCCCAATGTAAAGAAAACCCAACTGGCGCAAGAGCAGCTGTTTACGACTATCTTGCCCACTGTTAATGAAACCAGGATATAATCAAATATTTGGAGTTGGGATAACCTCCAAACCAAATACGATACCTTTTTAAAAGCTCATTATTGTCAAAGGTTTTAAAATGTTTATGTTCCAAGTCTGATTGCCAGCAACAGCCATTTCAGAATAGTTTGTGGCTTGGTCTTAGTGACTTATAAGTCCTAAGATTTAGGAGCTAGTTTTAGTGCTAAAATGCTTTGTGATATACTCTTAGAGCAAAAATGTAGAAGTCCTAAATTTAGAACTGACACACCCATTACTTTTAAGATTTTCTCCTAAATCAGAGTTAGGAGGCTACTTTTAATGGCCCTGTCCACAACCATAATTTTCTACGCGGTTTGGCCGTTCGTACACACTCAAATGCAGCACCAGTTCACTGAAACCGAACAATTTTGAAAGCACCTGCCAGGGTGAAGATTTTCAAAAACTCCGGTTGCAGTGTTATCGTGGAGAAAGCGAAACCTGAGTTTTTGGCTTGTGACGTCGGCGGAGACTTTTTCATGCTTCTGATTGGCCAACATGGCTTTACGGTTGAGATTATATCGCCACCTGCTGGTTTGGCATGCTCTTGGCAGTGCTTCATAGCATGCTTTTGCGTATTCATGTGGACGGAGATTTTTTTAAAAACAGAAGAAGGAAAAACTCAGTTTATAAAAAATACCCGTGTACGTGTGGACATGGCCTTAGCCTTAAGATGTTTTGTGAATACGGGCCTTGATCTACACGCGAGGAAACGGGAGCCCGCAAGCTCATTTCAAACCCTCACGTGCGCATTATTCCCCACATCCTCGCGCTTGATCTTCCCTCACCTGCTTGCGCGAACACTTTTATTTTTGTCAGTTGTGGGGTGGGGCTTGCTTTTTTAATTGTAACCTCAAATGTCATTGGTTATTCCTCTTTTCCGGAAGTCAGTTTTTGGACGCCTGTTATAAGATGATTTATAATTATCTTGACTTAAAACATGGCACCAGTGGACCAGATGCATGTGAGTTATCGTTTCATTTGCTTGTTTTATTTATTTATTTAGTCTTTATTTAATGTATTTTAATGCATTGTTCATAGAGTAGATCTTTTTCAGATACTTTATTATCGGAAGTCGTCTGTTTAACTATGATTGCCGTCTTGTGATGATAGAGATTACACATCGACCCTTTTTAAAGACTGTCTGATGCACACACACATCCATGCATACATACATATACGTATACTTAAGCTCTGGAATGAATATAAAAGTTGACTGAACAGTAGTTTTCAAAATGTGTTTTATCTTTATCTTGTAAACAGATACATCGTAATATTCGGAGATTTGTTTTGTTGTGAATCAGCTCAAAGGACGAATATGATAATTATTAGAACTAGTTTACTTCTTATCAAATATTAAAATCCGCTGTACGATTACTGTCTGTCAATTCTTAAGAACGTTAATTTCCTGGTTAAGGGGAATTACTTTCTTACTGTACAATTCTACTCAGAGCTTGTAGCATAAATCTGCATGTTTAAGTGACTCCAGTTATGAGCAAACAGTGAACAACCTCAAGTGTGATACAAGTAAGACTTTATTAACTATATAAACACTTAAACTAGTCTAACACACGCATACAGTTGGTATAGGAAAAAGGGTTAAAGCTTAAGCAGTAAAGAGAAGAGAAATAAAGACATGAAGCTATGGTACAATTTGATATTCAGCAGATCTACAGCCTGAAGGAAACATCAGTTTCTTAGTTCAAACACACCTTTGTAAAAAGGTGCAAATGATACTTAGTGCATCAATTAATAAGACTAAGTTTGATATTTGCATGTCTTGTCTGTCTGAAAGAGAGTCCTGAGGCAATCTGAATGCTCAAGTTGATCTTGCTGAAGTTGTTTGATGAAAAAGAACCAGTTTGAGTCAGAGGATCTTGAAGTGGAAAGACTAGGCCGAAGCCTGGCCCAAGCTTAGGTTGGGTTCTTGAGGACTCTTAGCTCTGGATCTTGCCCTGGAGTTTCTGCATCTGAAAACTTGTCCCCTTTAATTCTGATCTTGTGATCTTTTAAACTGTGAGGATGTCCCACCATTCAGGAGGCAAGTGAGCCAATAAGAAAGTGTACCTTCTGAGGGAAAGTTTACGACCCTTTGTCCTCAGGCATATGTTTTGCATATGGACTTTGATTGGATGTTGATGAAGAAACTATATTAAAGATTCTGGTAACACTAATATCTTCCATAGGTTTCAGCATATAATATAAATGAACATTTAGACCATTAAAAATCCAGACGAAAGATACCAAACATGGCATACCTGTGATCTCTGATATCAATAGTATGCAATTCTAAATTGTTCATTTAAAAGAGTTTGTATCAATCAGAGCATGTGAGCGAAGCGGAGCGGTGTGACTACGCTCCGCTACGTTTTCCGCTCTATGGACGTGCGCTCTGCTCAGTCGCTCTAACCGCCCAAGCAAGCGCTCCGTTAATATTCCGCTCACTCTCACCGTGAACCAGTTCCCGCTCAGATCCCGCTCCGACATACAATTTCTCTAGTAGGCCTAATTGTTTAATGTTTGTAACGAAATTCTTGGATTATAGTCTAAAATTAAGCATGCTGATAAATAGCAATCATCATGTTTCAGAGCGAAATTCTAACATTCTTCTTAATTTTATTAATTGTAATGTATTAATTAAGTTTTATTAAATATATGAATCTAACCTTAGCAGACCTACCTAAAATGCAAAAACTGAAAAGTGTATCTGATTTTCGTTAACTTTATTTCCGTGAAAAATAGCTGCAGTTGTTGTGCAATAAAACATTCAAAACAGGCTCATTAAAACAAACGCACACACACACACACGAGATACCTGTAGTATAAAGCCTTGAAAAGCACACCAAGATAAAATGCACTAAAGAACGCTTGGTTTTAAGAACTGACTTTTCAATGCATAACACACTTTCTAGTGTCAAGTAAAATAAACCTAACTGCGGGGAACGGTGGTCTATTAAAAACGTCTCTTATGTTACTGGATTTTAGCATTTACTTTAAGACATTGCTTGGTCAACGGTCAGCTTCACATTCGCTGCTGTGCCCGAAAACACCGCTCAGCGCTGGAAGAACCACTGGGATGCTGGTATTTGGCGGGAGGATCCAGCACTGTTTTTCCCAAAATCCTAGTGGTGTAGGCTAAATGCTCTGTACTCTGTGTCTTATTTCGGCCTATCATACAGCGTGTGTTATCTTAGGGTCTACAGATTAACTGATTATTTAATATACACGGAGCTCCGCATAACTTGAATTAACAATTCTTTTTCTACGACGTCCACAGGTATGATTCTTTTTTTAATGAATTACTTATTCTTTTATTATTTTAATTTATAATGATTTTAATAAGTAATTACGAAAAATAATAATTTGTTCCACGATTTAGGCCTACTATAGGGAATGAACGAATTATTGAACGAATGAATTCGTGGCAGCTAAGCCTAAACAAGAGAATAAATACTTAATTTGTGGCCATAATTTAGATTAAATGAAAAAATTAATTCTTAATTCGTGGCCATAATGTAGTCCTATCATAAAAGAGAACTAGCCTATTCTAAATTAGTTGGCCGTGATTGTCTGCATGTCATGATCGGGCTCCGTACAACCGAATATAACCTTAGCCTACCTGTTTATTCATTTATTATGGTATGTAACTAGCTCACCTTTTGCGGAGCACATCCTCATGCTTTCTGGCGATGTGCCGCTTCAGATTCCAATATGAATCTTTACTAACTCTCCCCGCACTCCCTCTCAGTTTCTTCTCCCTGCTCATTCTTAACTTACTTTACTTTACATTTATGTATAAGGCTTGCAACTTCGTTGAAACAATATCTGATCTCCATAACTGCTCTGCTATTCTCGATCTCTACAGATTCTCGATCTCAAACAAGCAAATCACCAAACGGCATTCTGGGTTGAGCGAGCGTTTTGAGCGAGCAGAGCGGAATCTTCAGAAAGGCGCTCTGCGCTCTTAAGGAAATATTACCACTCCGTTCCCTGCTCCGCTCACACTCCGCTCCACTCACATGCTCTGGTATCAATACATAAGCAAAACACTATAAGAGGAAAAATTATGAAATGGGGAAAATTGGGTACATGTCCCTACATTTCTCAAGTGGTTCTATCTAGAGGGAGATAGAATTAGGATGGACTGTATAGTGCAAGGGTACGTTTGTCTGTTTCAAAGTGAATTTAGAGTGAAAACTCTACATTCTTTTGAGTTGTAAAACAATCTTATCTTGATTTGTGTCTTTGTTACCATGGTAACCAGAGGCCTGATTCTCACTACCACATGTTTTGCTTTTTGGGGAGGGGTATTGTCCACTATTTGTTAAATATAACAAATACTCATGTATCTGATTGGTCCAAATGCTACATAATTCCCACCTTTCGAGCATTGTTGTCCATCCAATAGACAACAGCGTCAAAGGTGCAGAACAATCGGACACGCACCTGCTGCTCACAGCTGGGAGACAGGGGTGGCTCTCTGGCTGTTGGCGTCTCCAGGAGTGGTTGTAATGCCGTGGTGGATGCTCTCAGGTGGTGTGCTGTGGTGATGTAGACCGTAGCAATGTGCGGGTCCTCGAGCTTATGCAGCAACTGTCGAGGCTGTGTCACCTGTCATCCAGTAGGCGGCCGGAGGGCACAGGTGGTTGTTAGCCTCTGTTCTGTTTGATCGTCACCAGAAGTCTGATGTTTGCGGTGTCGCTTGGCTCTTGTGGTGGCACTGACTTGAGCTTGCCTGAGTTGTGTTGGTAGAGGTTTCCCTGTTGGGCATGTGGGCCCGTTGCTCCATCCAACGTTGTCTGGCTGCTTCTGGGGTGTCAACTGGTTTTAAGGGATGCTCCTCGCTTGGAGGGGTCTGATGCTGTGTTGCGTCAGGCCAGGAGTCAGAAGTTTGTCCTTCCCTGTACTCCTACGTTGAGTTTTGTTCAAGGAGAAGAGGCGTGTCCAGCTGTGCCTTGTGCAACCTCTTTTCACACCTGTGTGAAGGGTGTGGATGAGATTTTGTGGGGGAACTGTCGTTGGACATCCGTGGTGTATCGCAGGGTGGAGGACGCCCTTTTCCATGGCTTCTGCCCATGGTGTCTGGAACCTTGGCTGTTGCCATGGTGACGTCTCTGTCCTCCGCTGGCTAGTGGCTTTCTGTAGAAGGGGCTTACATTGTGGTAAAGCTGGGTGCCTTCTGGTGCCTGCTTTTGATTCTGGTGTGAAGTTCAAGAAAATTCCCCCCTTTGGGTTTGGTCTTGCAAACACTTTTTTGGTGAGTCCTTGTGCTTGTTAAAGGCTCTTGTTCATGCTCACGCAGTTGTTGAATTGGCATATGTGTTCAGGCCATAATGCCTATATGGTGACTTACAATGGGGTGGAGGTTTCGAAGGAAAAGGCTCTTGAAGCTGATGTCCTCCCCATCCCAGGTTTATTGCAAGCTCCGAAGTAAGCTCGCCGAAGTCTTTGGTAGTAATCATGTGGAGTTTCATGCTGGCCCTGTTTGGTGTCTAGGGCAGTGATCAGTCCGTGTTTAGACTCTGGGTCTGAGAATTCTCTTATGATGGCTTGTTTAAGGTGCTGGTAGTCTGATTGGATGTGTCCTAGCTGTCGAGCCAGGAAGCATCACATCCAGAGCAGATAGAGTCTATCTTGATGGTTCACACTGGTCCAAGACTGCAGGTAAAAGTCAATGTCTCACATGTAGGCATGGACTTCATGGTCTCCTGCAAGTTCTGGTGTGAATGCAGGGATGTTTCTGGCCATTCGGTTGAGTGTCACTCCATGTGTCATTTCAGAGTTTGTCTGAATTGATCCTTTTCCTTCTGCAGCTGCAGAGGTTTTCAGAAAGCTGACTTGTGAAGTGTCAAGCAGAACTTTTTCCCCCCTTTGGATCTGTGTACAGGTTGAGGGGTTTTCACTGCTGGCATTGTGAAGTGGCAGCAAGGGGACTTTTTACTTGCGTCCATGTGCGCATCTGTAGGCTGTGCAGTCTTACTGAACCGTTGTCACGCTCCTCTTAATGTGCGAAGTGGCTGAGTCCGGGGTTTGCTCTGACTGCTGCAGATGGCCTTTCTAAGGCTTATCTCTAGTAGCTATCTCTCTCGCCTTAAAGTTCCACATATGCTGTTTTTTAACAGTGACTTTGTGTGAAACAGTTCTCTTTTCTAGTCCTGTGTGATGGCTTTTTCCAGCGGCGCTTGTTGTCCAGCAGCTGTTAGAGCCTCCTGGAGACTGGTGATTTCCTTCTGTTGCACTATTCTGTCAGGCTCCTGGCATCTGTTCTGTGCCTTCTCTTGCTGAGTGGGTGTCAGTTCCCTGTAGAACTCTGTGACTTGCAGGTTCAGTTCATTTACTTCCTGTCTGAGGCCCTTGAGGGTGTGGGCCAAGGAGAGGATGATGCTGGTCAGGTCCTGTTGGTTCAGGCTGGGTGTCAGGTGTTCACTTTTGTCGCAGTCTCGCTGTTCCTTTCTCTCCCATTGGAGGTCGTTGGCTGCTTTGGGCTGAAGGATATCCATCACAGTGCTCTGCTGAGTTTCCAGGTAGTCCTGGTGGCTGCAAGGGCTGGATGTCTGTGGAATGTCTGCGACATACTCGTGGGAACACCAGAGAGAGAGGCACAAGGCAAATGCAGGTATGTACAGAGGTGTTAAGGTATCTCTAAGGTGAACGGCTGTGTAGGCCGTGTAAGGTGGGAATAGCTGATGTGGGGCAGCTAGTAAGGCAGGGTGCTACAATTTAGTGTTGGTAAACAGAACTAAGGACTTTGAGTATCTTTGTTAATGGCTGCAATCAGCGTAGACTGATGACTGGGCTTGTACATATCATCAAACAATCTCAAAACACTGATGGTTCTTCTCAATGTCACTACGAGGGTTTTTGAAACAAATAAAAAACTGAAATAAAATAATAAGATGAAATCAAAAAGGAAAAGTAAGAAGGAGGATTTTACCTATTTAGTTTTTGCTAGGAGATATGGCTAAGCAGGTGTCACTTGTGGGTGATGCTGCAGTAGATTTTATAAACCTAGGGTTAGACTGTTAGCTAAGCTAGCAGGGACACACCAAATACCTCAAGGTCAAAAAGAAAAAGAAACAATGGCAAGTTTTCCTAGTTCTATCTGGGCCTACATTGTGTTGAACAGTAACTGCACTTCAATGTACTAGGCCTGGCACTGAGGAGTGAGGAGACGTAGAGAGGAAACAGGGATTATGCTAATAATAACCTGTATAACTCATTAGTATACCACAGTTGCTAGAACTCCTGTATCCCTATACAAAGAGGGAATATGGTGATGGTACAATAACTGAAATACGGCAAAAGTCCCGGTAAAATTCCCTTATGCTCTAGAAGACTAAAGGCTAGGTAAATAAACAGACTGATTTAAGTAAATTTAAAATGTAATTAAATTCAGCTTAGCTGAATAGGCATATTCAGCCTGAAACAAAGGTAAATAAATTAGATAGAATAGAGGAATAAAGTCAAACTGAAGAGTAAAAGTAGAGTGTCCTTATAGCTATTGGAAACTAAAACGAAAGGTGTATAAGGATGTTGATTCAATTAAATTTAAAATCTAAATAAATTCCACTTGGCTGAATAGGAAGGGATATTCAGGCTAAATAAACATATATAAATGAAATGAGATAAAATAGAGGTAGACTAAAAGCGAATTCTAGCTCCAACACAGATAAAACCCAAGTATATGGGTTTTGACGGAGAGTGAAACCAAGAGTGAGGGGGTAGAGAGAGAGAGAGAGGAAGAAATTGTTTAAACTAGTGATGGGGGTCTTTGACACATGCTTTGTAGAGCTTCGGGACCTCAGTCGATTTTTATAATTTTTTTAATCCATGATTCATCAATGATGTGTGCATCAAACTGCTAAATTCATGTGTTTTCAATAAACAAGGCTTCTTTACACATCATAGTTGTTTCAAATTGATTTGAAATTTTAATGGTTCGATGCTAGGTCTCATGAACCAGTGTCTATGATTTGTATGTGATCTCGTATAAATTATATAAATTCGTACAAATTTAGTGACGCATTTAATAAAGGGAGGATGCATATTTAAAAGTCTCCTATTGGTCTTTAAGTTTACTGAAATATAACGTATTAAAAGACCCTTAATATTTAAGGGTATTAGGGATCATTGATTGTCTTTAATTGATTACACCTTACATAACACTTTGTTTATTGGTTTGGTAAGGTGTTTCGTTGAGTTGAGTTTTCACTGCACTGTTCTGACCAGCAGGGGTTATCAGCACCGAGCACTTCGAAACAGTGAATCATTTGTGGCACAATTCATTAATTTGATTCAAAGCCTTGAGAAGCTTTGTCTCTCCCATCACTAGTTCAAATCAAAGTCCCTTAGTCTAAAAGGTCCCAAGGTCTGTAGTATTGGTTTAAATGTTTCACTCTACACTCACACGGGTCTAAGTATTGGCTGAGTGCTAACAGCTATCAGTTGATGTAGAGGGCTTTAACTTGAATGCGTTTAGGGCTGCTGTAGAGCTAGCTTTGGCTACATGCAGTTGTTTGTTTACACAAAGGTCTGTGAAGTGGGTGCTGCTGTCAGATTAACCAGAAGAGTCTGCTCACACTTCCGGGATCACGTGTTGCTAGGAGACCAATGCAAACTCACATCAACCCAAGCGGAGCAGCGATTGATCTGCGCTCTGAGCATGCATAGGAAACTCACATGTGGTCAGATGAGGTGTGCTCAGTCATTACGTCACATGCAACTCATTCACAAATCAAAACAGCATGTTCACATCAGTGGTGAATTCATAGTTAGCTACGCTAGAATAACACCATTAATTTGACGTAAATGTTTCACATGATATGAATCAATATGAATACAATGATACGTAACACATAATAAGGCCTTAAATTAGTGAAATGAGGAGCATCGTTCAGATCACCTATAACAGTGCTGAAAGTGGGGATTTCTTCGCCCAAGATCAAACTGATGTATTCTGGTACCATTTATATAGGCTGCTAATCTGAGATTCCTTCGTCAGAGAAGACTTGTGTTCTGTTAACAACTGAAATGAGGATTTTTTCGCTAATATCAGGTTAGTTTGTTATCGTACAATTTGAACATGCATTATAGCATTGAATAACTTCTGTACTGTTTGTAGGAAAGTGCATTCACGCTATAGTTTTATCTGATTTTGATCAGAAACTGGTATGCGCATGGTGAAGAAGTTACTAACTTATGAGACAGGCACATAAGATTGATTACTGGGTCTGCGTGCAAGCAATGTTTAAAACGACACCACCATTCTTATGTTTTCCTGCTAGCTTGGTCACAGTCTCTGGGGGTCACATCATGCACTGCTGCAGGGATGCTTGGAAGGGACCCCCTCCTCTCTGTGGTTGCTGGAAGTATCATGGTTCTGTCTGCTGAGTTGCTAAACAGAAAATGTTGGCTCCACCCTTCGTAGCTTTGTGCAAGCCTGAGGGAGTTTGCACTTCTGAGGGTGAGGGAGTAGGGTGTCTCTCCCACTGGTTCCTTTTGCAGCCTATAAGAGTACCTGAGTTCTCTTTGGACCATGTCAAGTTCGTCTTGAGTGTTTTTCAGCTGCTGGATCAGAGTCTCAATTCTGGCAATTTTGTCTAAGAGCTCAGAATTTGCTGTTTTAATAGTAATTTTTTGTGGGAAAGTTTCCTTTCTGGCTGCCTTTTCCAGGTGCTCTCACTGTTCAGCAGCTGTCAGAGCCTTTTGAAGTTTATTGATTTCCTCCTGTAACTCCATTCTGCTGGGGTCCTTTTGGGAAACCGCCGTGATCTGTTGCTTGAGATCACTTACCTCCTGTTTCAGACCCATAAGGTTGTGGGCAAGGCAGATGATGATCTTGGTGAGCTCTTTGTAGTCATAACTCTCGCGTGAGACTGAGTAGTACTCTTTAGATACTCTTCCCTTGTTGTCCAGTGGTTTGCTAATATTCTTACCTATCTTACTGATCTAATGGAGGTTGAGATAGTAATGGGAGCAGATAATGAACGCTGTAATGTCCCATGACCTGGCTAGGTCTGGGACAATTTTCTCTTTATTCCCAGAATGTTTCTACACTTTAAAATCCAATAGTTTACCTTACTTAGAATTAATTAGTTATCTTTACTTAGTTGTTTTACTTACTAGGTTTTATTAAGTTACAGTTACTTTCAAGGCAAATAAAACAATTTCTTACTGTTTTGAGTGACACTTACTTAAAATATAGTTTTTTTTTTTTAAAGTAGCCACAAAGGAACCAATGATATTAATAAAGCAGTGAGAGGCAGCAGTGCACTGATATGTTGCTAATGTGCAACATAACAGAAGAAGAAGAAGAAAAAGAGTCTTAATAGACTTTTTTTTCACCCATTTCCTCCATGTCTGCTGTTATCTTTCACTAGTTGCATTCACTTGTTTCCCAAGGTCATTTTGAATGTTGAATTCTCAATGCAACTGAAATATTTGAGAGAACATCAATATAAGCTAACTTCATAATTGATGTTGATTTCCTAAAAGTGGGTGGTTTTTGAATTCACCTTATAGTGTTAGCGTTCCTTTGGTTGGGCACTGGACCTTATTTTTATGGTTACTACAAGTTTCTTCCTGTTGATTATCAACATGCTTTCATGAAGTCCGAGTTATTTTGATTCAAAAGAGAACTATAAATAGTTGCTAGAAGGATGACCTCTCTTCTAATTAAGCGTTAGCGAATTTTTTTGCGTGTGTGGTTATATGACCTTTTTTCAAAGTTCTGTTTTCATAAATACCTACTATGAGTTTAATTGGCTTTATATATCCTTACGTCCTTCGTGGTAATATCTAATAACACATAAGGCCACACTTTAATCATTCAGTATGTGAATCACAACAATGGTAACAATTCAATTTCTTTTATTTTCATTAATTGTAACAATAACAATTGCTCTTTTTGTTGTGCTACTACTGACACAAGACAGCAAATAAAATTGGCAAATAAAATCAACTGTAAAACAAAGCAACTGCATAATTTATTCTGCCGCAATGCACTCTTGGAGTCAGTGAGTAGTTATACTAAGTCATGAGTAAACCTAAAGTAAATTATCAAGTACTCCCTACAGTTCTTTTTTTAGTTACTAGAGCTCTCGTGTATGTAAACTATACTAAGCATTTGTCAGTATAACATTCTATTCCTATTTCACTTTACTTCGTTTTTTCAAGGCAATCGGTTTGCATGCTTTTTTTAAGTAAGCCCAACTAATTAGATTTTACAGTGTACTGAGCAACTCAAACAGTGCATAGTCTCTTTTTCATTAGTAGATGCATGCATTATTTAACCCTTCCCAAAAATCATATACATTTTTCTCAGCTAGACACAAATCATATTCACGGATTGACTACATTTTTGCTTCCTCTTCCTTGACCTCAATGATACTTGAAGTTGACATTTCTTCCCTATCTCTTTCAGACCATAGTAGCATTTTTTTGAAGCTTTCAATTACCCAGCAACCTCCTCGAGCCCCCAGATGGCGTTTTAATACTAATTTATTGAAAGATGAGTGTTTTTTTTATCAATTCAGAACTGAATTATGTGAATTTATTGACATCAATAAAGGCTCGGTAGATGACCCACGCATACTGTGGGAGGCGACAACGGGCTTTATAAGGAATAGTTCGATTTCATATGCTTCTTTTCGCCAGAAAATTCACCGTAAGAAAATCTCTGACCTGGAATTCAAACTTCGATCACTAGAACAGGCAAACCAACACTCTTTTTCTAATAGTACGACAGTTAAAATTGAAACTGTAAGGAAATAACTTAATTTATTATATAGATACAGAGCCGAATTTCTTACTCAAAGATCCAGACAAAACTATTATTTTCAAGGTAGCAGACCTAGCCATTTATTGGCTTTAAGACTACGTAATAGCGAAAAATTTGCTAATATTACAGCAGTCAAATCTCAAACCTGTGATGTTCTGACTGACCAGAAGAGTATAAACGACTCTTTTCGTTCCTTCTACAATAGCCTATACAAAATGCAAGCCACAGAGGCCTCTGGTCAGATCTATGCAGCGCTGCATGACGCTGTCAAACACAGAACAATATAGGGGTAGAGAGAATCTACGAACAAATTTTGGGGTATGCACAATTTGCAACCCGAGCATGACCTCGAACTTCGTTCACCACATGTACAGTATGGGTATGCACCTGTTTCTTATGGATTATCTGACTAATATCTAGAGATTATTAAGATATTTGTGTAGCTTGAGTTTTATAAACCTTGTTAATAATCATTAATAGCACGTTTTGTAGTTTCAATAATGTGAACAATGTCAAATTTAACGTTTTGTTTAGAAACTTAGTGCTTTAAACCTTTCACACATTTAGTTTCTGTTCATTTACTCTTCCTCATGTTATTCCTAACCTTCATGATTTCCTTCCTTAATGAAACAAAAAAAGAAAAGGGAAAAAAAATGCTTTTGTCCACTGTAATGAAAGGCAGTGGAAAACAAATCAAGCTCTATTTTGATCACCATTGACTTTTATTATACAGCATGGACAAACACTTTCTTCACAATTCGAGTACACTTAATTTGCAGAGATATCGTTGACTTGATTGCACAGACACTATTTAAACTGAACCGAGCTGGACCTTGACATCACTAAATTCAATAATGAAATGCCTGAACTGAAAATTGAGTGTTTAATCTTGTCATTTTACATAATTGACACACTATTTTCCTATTTGATACTGTACAGTTGCTGTGACACAATCTGTATTGTTAAAAGCGCTATATAAATAAAGGTGACTTGACTTGACAATTTCTTTTGTAACATGGAAAATAGAAAGTCACACAGGTTTGGAACAACATATGTGTCATGTATTCACCAGCTCGCCCGCCACACACACCCAACCACAAACACACACAAAATCACCCACACACACACACACACACACACACGCTCTGACACGCGCGCACACACACACACACACACACACACACACACCACTTCTTCTCTCTCACTCAGCACTCTCTCTCACCAGCCTTCAGATGACCATCAACTGCCCCTCATCAGCTTATCAATCAGCCCTGCATTAAAGCACGCATAACTCTTCTCTCCTCGTTTGAACTTGAACTTTCAAGATTTAACATTTTAATGGCTAAACTATTAATTTACCAGTTAATTACAGAGATGAAGTTTTTGCAAATAAAACAATAGCATTTAAACAAATAATATTTTTCCTCTTTTTTACCTCTGTTATCTCAGACAGTGTAACAGGATGAAAAGGCAGGGAGAAATTCAGTATTTTTTTGCAAAGAAAAAGCCATGCCAGCCAGTGAGGGAGAGTCAGTCTGATGGTTTACACGCAGTGATTTCAGAGCCTGGCTGCTCAACAGGAGACATCTTGGTTCAGGAAGATGCGAGTGTAGGTCAGAACAGCCCCGTACACCCTCAACCAGGTTAGTAGACCAGCTAGAAAGTGGACAGTGACATGAGTTTGGGTATATTCAGGGCGACACATTTGCTTTAATTAGAGAAGTCCCTATATTGATATACTGGTACTAATTTCAGTATCGCACAGAAAAAGTGCACTCCTGAGTGCTATTCTAAAACTATGAATGCATAAATCCAAATCACACTAAACAAATATCATGATCTGTGGTTAAAAACCATGTATTTTACTAATATGCCTCTGTATTAAAGCTGTCTCTAGAGTCTGAGGTTCCACTCACATCTGACACTGCTCCAACTGGACCTGATGGGATGTCTTTTTTATTTTACATGTAAAATAGGCCCACCAAAAATTTTTTTTTTTTAAAACTTTTAACCAAAAAAGCTTCCCCCACCTATATCCTAGCACTCTCCTCGCTGTCACAGTTGTCTAGTCTCACAGTTGGCTATGCTTACTTACCTGGTTCCTACCTGTTTCCAAGCTCCCCCGATGACCTGCTCCTCAGCTCTTACACTCCTTTGTTCCCCGTGCTCTGCTGTTCTCCTAGGATTCCCTGGAAAAGGACTCATTACTCCTCACAGATAAGAACCCAGAACCCTTGCCATTCCCCTAATACTCACCTGGATCAGTTGTCTTGCTTACATCTGCCTGCTCGGTTAATAAACGTGCTGTTGTGTGCACTTACCTCCGTGTACCTTTGTGTATTTGCTGACACATTTATAAGTGAACTATAATTGTCCATGAAGGCTGGAAGTTGAAAAACTCCTTATATTCAGGTGTGCAAAATTATTAGGTATGTTTTCTTTTACAGATAAAATGAGCAAAAAAAAGAGATTTAACTCAGGCTGAAAAGTCAAAAATGATTAAATGCCCATGAGAAGGATGCAATACTAGAATTTTCAAAGTTAAGGCATGACCGTTGGACAGCAAAATGCTCACTGGGACAGCGGGTTCAGAGAAAAACAGGTGGAGAAGAAAGGACACATTAATGCAAAATAATTAAGAATTAATGTGAAGAATTAGGTGTGAACCATTTAGTCTCCAGCACCATCATTTTCCAGAACTGCAACCATAAAACAACCTCCTGGAGTCTCCAAAGTGCAATGTGTCAGATTCTCAAGACTTTGCTGTTAAAAAATCCAACAATGAAGTCAACTAAATAAGAATAACATAGTTCCCCCGAGGGGGCAATCGGCGTGCACTGCGAGTGTTTTTTCCAAGGGAAAAAGCTCCGCTCTCGTTTGTCTCTCTTTTCGAGGAAAAAGGGGCATCCGTCTGCTTCCCCCGATTCAGGACCCGCCGCTGCTGATGCCGGAAAAGAGAATTAGCCTCCGTGGGGCTCGAGGTGGTCTGGCCTATGAGTTTGAAGATGGGTTTCCCTTTCGCGATGGGGGGTCGCTGTGCACGAGATTGACCGCGGAGGAATGATGTTTTTCATGAAACATTGCTGATTGTCAGCTCAGGTGAGCTTTCCTTTCTTCCTGTTTTCCATATAATGATTGAGAAGGAATGGAAGAGGCCGTTTTCCTCACTCATCCATCGGTTTCAGCATACCAGTTTTGCGAATATCGAGGCGATGCGCGAAAGCGGTTATGAGAAGATGCCCCTATTGGGAGACGCTGGCCAGCTATCTCTCTGTGGGTGAGACGTCCTCTAAGACTGCCTTCCTTGACATCTCGCTCAGATGCCATGGCATACGCAGCAGCAGCAGGTCGGGCTGTCGCTTCATTGCACACGATGGTGATGTTCCAGGCATATCAGGCTGACCTGCTGAAAGCCCGGGATAGCGGCCTTCACGAAGTCCAGGTCTGAGCCTGAACAACCCAGGGGTCCTAGCCCATCTCAGTTTTTGAGGATCAGAGACTGGCTCAGAAGGCTCGTGTCACGGCTCGCGCTCCTCCCCTGCCCGCGGGTCAAAGGAAGGTAAGTAAAAGACCTAAGGGATGTGATCCAGACAGGGCGTCAGCGCTTTTGTCCGGATCAGAGTGATACTTCAGTATCTGCTCATTTCCTTTGGGGTTTTTACATCTGCCCTTATCTTTTCCTTCCTAATTCCCCTGTAACCACCAGCTCTCCACCTGACCAAGGTTAGGTAGAAGCTTCCTGCATAACAGTCTCCCACTGGACCTATGATGCTTTGGTTGGTTCTATGGCTTCATAGTTACCACTTTACTGATGGTCTAGAGGCTTTTTCGGACAGAGCTCCAACGCGGGAGCCGTGGTGGGTGAGTACGATCCATGTCTAAGTATATGTATATATAAATATATATATACTGTATGTGTGTATCTAATGAGATGGTTGTTGTGTGTATAACCCTTCTGCTAGTTTCTTTGCAGTGTTTCCCTGGACCTGTGTGTTTCTGTCCCTTTCTAGGGTAGGTCCTCGATGGGCACCCCCTCTGCTGGTTTCAGAAACCGGGTGCTCGACTTGCAGTTGTTTATTTCACTCGTCGATATATGTCAAGACGGTAAGTAAAGCCGGTTTTCGGGCTTCATACTTCCTGGATCATGCTGCCATAACACAGGCTTTTGCGGGAGCCTTCGTGATCATCAGGCCCCCGGCGCGTCACTGCAAAAATTTCCTTGACGTCCAGGCTGGGGTTACGCTTTCATGCTACCCTGACTGGACGTATCTGGGTCGCCCTGAGGGGTTTCCTGATCCCCAGTATATCCCCTCTTGCTGAGGCATCGAGAGGGAGGTATTGGTGGCATTACGAGAACCTTCCTGTGTAAATGCTGTCTTGGGCAGTGCTCCCCTCACCTTTGAGGGTTGTATTTGAGCTTGCCTCTCCCGTTTGGCCCAGTAATTCCGGGTATCTGTAAACAGATACTTGGAAAACTCTAAAAATCCTAATACTATGGTAAGTGCACACGTTAAGCTTTGCGCACTTTTCTACAAATCCACATGAGTGGTGAGTGTGCACGTTATGCTTTGCCCACTTTTTTTAAAATCCACATAAGTGGTAAGTGTGCGCGTTATGCTTTGCCCAGTTTTCTAAAATCCACATAAGTGGTAAGTGTGCACGTTATGCTTTGCCCATTTTTCTGAAATCCTGTATGGTAAGGGTTATGCATTTTTTTTCTCGTTCCCTTTCTCTGAGTTGGTTTGGACCCCAGTACCTTGGGCTCCACTCAAAGTACTTCCGGGTATCTGCAAACAGATGCTTGGAAAACTCTAAATCCAAATACTATGGTAAGTGCACACGTTAGACTTTGCGCACTTTTCTACAAATCCACATAGGTGGTACGTGTGCATGTTTAAGCTTTGCGCACTTTCTAAAAAATCCACATAAGTGGTAAGTGTGAAAATTATGCTTTGCCCACTTTTCTAAAATCCTG